>OY998156.1:6508935-6990154 GCA_963921925.1 Sphagnum tenellum
CCCTTTTTTTTTCTGGATCAAGTTCTTTCTTAATTTTTTTTTGTTTTTTGTTGCTTACAAGTGATGATGGTTTGCAAGATTTTCAGATTGACAGAGTTTAGATTCTTCTTCGAAGCTTTTATTTCTCTGGAAACCAAATGAGTCTAAACTTCTGCACAGAGTCTGTCTTACAACTGCAATTTTATTGTTGAACCCATACCATCCCTCTGGGTTGGTTCAGTGGGTTGGTTGGTTTCCCCACAAGACAGACAGACAAAATCTCGAAGTTGCTGGTTTTTTGAGATTGGGGGCTGCCCAGAGGGAGGGGGCTTGAAAGAGAGAGAGAGAGAGAGATGTTTGTTGAATTCATGCAAGGGTTGACAGAGCTCTCTGACACACTTGTTCTCTTACTTTTTATTATGGCAGTCAAACCATATTTGGAGTTTCCATTGAGTCCATGCAATGTGCATTTGACTCCAGGGGAAACAGTGTACCTGTGATTCTCCTTCTAATGCAAGAGCAGCTTTATCAAAGAGGAGGCTTGAAGGTAGGTCTTTACCAATTTCCACATTGTTTTGAGAAAGAAGGGTGTTAAGGGTCTTTTTTCCACTAGGCTGCTGTGATCACAGTTACACAGAGCACTGTGTTGTGATCACAACAGCCTAATAGAAAGCCATTGACAAAGGGCCTTGTTTCTTGCTGTTGGGATGGTCACTTTCCATTGGATATCTGCCAAGTGTGGTGAAAATATGTAAATAATCAACGTTAGGAACTCTGGGAACAAATGCTCACATGGAAAAAAGGACAGATTTCAGTGTGTGGCAAGTCACAGTTTGGCTCAGAGCTCCTGCAATTTGTCAATGCTTGACCTGTAGATCTGTGAGATAATTGTGAGCACAGCTAGTTGAAAAAACAAACATCATGGAAAGCTGTTGTGATCACAAGAGCCTAATGGAAAGATGTCCTAATTTACAGAGTGTAACCCACTCTCTGCCTGCCAGTCTTTCCTGATGAGTGTGCTACACTCTGTGAATGGAATGCTGCACCGTTTTTATTGCCAAGAATCAGTAACTGAATCCTTCCTCTTTTTTTTGGTTGGTTTTATCCCCTGCAGGTGGAAGGCATCTTCAGAATTAATGCAGAAAATGGTCATGCAAAACATGTATGGAATCAACTGAACAAGGGTATAGTGCCTGTGGATATTGATGTCCACTGCCTTGCTGGTCTCATCAAGGTTGTTGTTACTGGTTGCTTTTTCATCTTCACTTTTGTAAATGTGTGTGCCCCATGGGAATAATTACAAGCTCCACTTGAGACACAAAAGGAAGCATTTTATTGTGACTACAATTACCGTTCTTTTTCTGGTGTACAAAGGAGCAATGAATCATCAACATGATATTTGTTTGTTTGTTTGTTTTTTGCACACCATTTTTTATGTGCCATGAATGAACTCTTAGTTGCAAAAACTCTTACTTAATCTGAACCTTAAAACTTTCTGGATTTAGGCTCAATTGTTTTGTGCTAATGGAATTTGTTGTGGGCAGGCATGGTTCAGGGAGCTTCCAGAGGGGTTGCTGGATGTGTTCACACCTCCCCAAGTTATGGAGTGCAAGAGCGAGGAGGAAAGTGTGGCTCTGGTAAGGCTACTACCAACCACACAAGCTTCCCTGCTTGACTGGGCTGTGAACCTGATGGCAGATGTCGTGCAACAAGAAGCCATCAACAAAATGAATTCTCACAACATTGCCATGGTCTTTGCCCCAAATATGACCCAGGTAACCAACCAACCAACCAACCCCTCCCTACCCAAATCTTCTGTCTCTCAAGGGGTAGACACAGATCTTCTTCACTCACATTTCGTGATGTGATTTTTCAATTCTAAGAGCTGTTCAGGGATGATTCAGTTGACACCTGATGATCTTCTTCACAAATGGGTTCTCAACTATATTCATTGGATATGAGAAATGTGAGTAGCTTTTCTGTGGAATAATGTGAGAAATAAATCCACTTGGGTGTCTTCAGATATTGGATCCATTGACAGCTCTACTGCATGTGGTGCAAGTGATGAATCTGTTGAAGATGCTTATCATCAGGAAGCTGAGGGATAGACATGAGGAGGTGGCATTGCTGATCAAAGAGGATCATCAACACAGGCCAGGCACAGCTCTGGCGGAGACAACTAATTCACAAGCTGATGAGCATGATGAGCCTGATAGTATTGACTCCAGCGGAAGTGTGCTGCACACTGGCCATCAAAAACAATACCGGTGCAAAACTCCTGCACCACCACAGTGCACTGCAGACACCAAAGTTGTTTATGAGGAAAATTCACATCATCATCATCATCATCACATAACCATCCCACCCAATTTGAAGTGCAGTACCACTGCAAAACCCAATTCTGGAAAATTGGTAAACACAATCTCTACCGGAGTTTGGAGTTTTTGTTGTTGGGTTTCAAGACACTTGTTCCTTGCATGTAAAGCCTTGCTCTGATCTTTTCATTTTGCAGATTAGTCATAGTATTTAATAACTCTCATGACACTCTAGGAATAATGCAAAACCCTAAATTTGTTAGAGAGAGAGAGAGAGAGGCTTAACTCCCCAATCTTTCTTACAGAATTTCACCCTTTCAAACCATGATTCAACAAAACCCATGTTCATATGTGCAATGAACCTCAGTTCCTCTTTAGTGGGCATTTTGAATTTGTATTTTCATTTCACAATTTGACATGGGATTGTGATTTTGTGGGTGGGTTTCAGTAGACCCACCATTCCTGCAAAACACTTCGAGAAAGCCTTTCAGGAGTTTTTGGGCCCACTTTTTCCATGTATTGAAAACATCCCATGTTTTTTTTTTTTTTTTTTTGGTTGGACATTTTTGGCAAATATATTTTTAAAAATAAATGTTTAATTTGGTCATTTCTCAAATTGCACTCTTTTTGAAGTGTGTGGTAGCTTTGTTTTAAACAGAACAATCCTAGAATAAAGCATGCAAAGTAAAGACCATGCTTGATCCCGTGTTTTTTCCCCCCTTGTGACTGATATAATTACTTTCAATTTCAAGTTTTCTTGGTCTTGGTACATAAATGTTTTCACCCTTTAGAAGAGCATTTTATTGCCTCACTCTTATACCCAAATCCAAACTAAGTTGACAAGTAGGTACACAAAATCTTTTCACCCCCATTTAAAACTATTGTCACACTTCAAAGTGGTCACTTCCAAACTAAATAGAATTGATTAATTGAATCCTTTCACCTTAAGTATATTGTGAAACACTTATATTATCACATTTTGAAGGCGGATCACCTTAAAACCAAAACCAAATTGTTTAAACCAATCCTTGACTAAAATTTTAATTCAATTGTTAACCAACTTTTAATTTGACAAACGGAGTGCCTTAAAAACAACATCAAGTTGACCCAAAAGAAAAGAAAGAAAGAAAAGGATTTGTCACACTAAGGATTGGGGTCTAGTGGTGTAGTCTAATTTACTCATGAGGCTCTATTGTGGTGTCATGTGTTGGAGTTGGGTAACCACTAAATTAACTATCTTCATGGTGACAACTTTGAGGGAGACACATTTGTAGAAGACATGAAGTTGCTTATGAAAATTGACATGATGTAGAATCCCCTTATTGTAGGTGAGGATTTTTTTGTTGAGTTGCTCCTTAATTGCTTATAATTCTCGACATATAGAATTTTTTATGTCATCTTGAAAGGTTGAAAGGTGTTGAGACAAGCATCTAACATTACACCTCGGTGATCCACCTTGGTGTCTCCCAAAGGTGTCTGCGAGGTCTTCAAGTGAAACCGAAAGGTGTTGGCTACTAGTTGGTTACTACTTCCATTGCATGTGCCATGGCTTGTCTAATGGTGGATTGTTCGACTTCCACAACAAGCCTGGATGGTTGGGAGACATCTATGCTGTATGGGTGTGAGTAGAAATCATTACATGGAGGAGAGGGACACTCTTTGCAAGCATGCATTGTGTATAAGCATTAATACATTGAACATATGTTATGCCATCATGTTAGTTCAATGGGTAATTTTTGGGCTTTAAAATAATTGATATTTGTGATGTGTCCTTTTTAGTAGGTATGGAATGTTGTATTTACATGTGTTTGGGAGAATTTGTTGAGAGTGTTTAGCTAGTTTAATTACCCATTAATTTTTAATCATGCTAAATATTAAGCTATGTTAATATAATTTGTTGTGTTTTAGGTTGGAACCAATTCATGTGTGAATGGGGTTTGAATTATTTAATGTTTGGGATTTAATTTCAAATTGTGTGTTTTTAAATCATTTTTGATAATTTGACATTCCAAAACACACCATTTTTTTGTTTTGTAAAATTTTAATGTTTTTATGCAAGTTTTTTTTGTCCCTTTTTGTGTTGATGTTTTTCATTTCATGTTTTGAGATTGGATTTTGGCTTGTTTGCAAATGAATTATATTTTGAATTTGAAGATGATGTGCCATCATGGTGGTTTCTATCATTTGTGAGGTGTGTGGATAGACAATGATAGTTGTAAATGCCAAGATGGTAGCGCATGACAAATTGGGTGTTGAATCATTTAATAATAATAATGATGGACAATTGGCATGAGCTCTTATGGCTACAAGTGAAGAGTTTATGTTTTTAATAAAAATGTGCAATACTAATTTTCAAAGTTTTTATTTGTTGGGATGAACATTTAGTTAAAATTGACCTTGGGTTGGTGAACTCATGAAATTTAAGGTCCCATGCATCATTATATGAATTAATGTAAGAAATCAACAACTATTGCATCAAGAAGTTTGCCAATGAGTGGTTCACTTAAATTATGGAGTTTGAAATGGTTTATGGAAAATTTTAAATCATGTATTTAGTTAATTTTGGATTTTCAAAAAGTCTAAAATTGACAAATGGCCATTTGTAGGTTGAAATTTTGAAGAGAATGGTAGATGCACAATTGAGTGTTTCACTATTGTGACAAAACGATTCTTTGGGTACCTTTTATCAAATGCATATGGTGATTAATACATCCTTAAATCTACTATTTGGGATTTGCATCTAAACTATCAATTTCATTATGAAGAAAATTGTGTGGTTATTGATTGAAAAAAAAACTCATTTGTTAGTAATAATGAACTTTTGAAATAAAAAAAAATGGATTTGTTGTTTAACTAAACTATCACAAAATGGAAAATATTATATTGATTCACATTCCAAATTTACTATTGGGATTCAATATATGATGTAATACAAGATGATAGATTCATATGAGGAATCTTTTCTTTGAAAACCTTAATTGTTTAATAATTAAGGACTTTTGAATGATTAAAATTTGACTATATTTTCATAAATCCATAAGAGTTGCAATTTTTGTTTGTTTTTCAATGTCTTTGTTATAAAAGCATATGTTTTTGAAAGTTTTACATGGATCATTATTCATCTAGACTTTGTGGGTTTTCCTTTTATGATTTCCAAATTTAAAAATAACTTCAATTACATTAAATACAAGTTTTCACATAG
This sequence comes from Sphagnum tenellum, assembly GCA_963921925.1. Classification (NCBI taxonomy): domain Eukaryota; kingdom Viridiplantae; phylum Streptophyta; class Sphagnopsida; order Sphagnales; family Sphagnaceae; genus Sphagnum; species Sphagnum tenellum. Next base: position 6,514,432 of record OY998156.1, read on the forward strand.
ATTTTGGAAGGTTTGTAGGTGATTGAAAATGTATTATTCAAATTTTTATATAAATAACCTTTTAAAAAGTAAGAATCATGTCCATTTGAATCATATAAAAGAATGTTGTATTGACTTATAGGGAGTGTAATTTTATTCAATATTGAGATAATCGATCGTGCATTCACTTAGAAACTTTGATTTGGGGGTCACCATATGATGCAACAATAGATATTAATAATGTTTTGCCACAATTAGTAGATGATCCAATTAATAAAGTTATCTAATTTTTTTCCTCAAATTCAATAGAAAACTTGGTTTAAGCAACAAAGTTCAAAAGTTCAAAATTAATAATTTAGTCCATAATCAACTAAATACATGTAATTTTTCAATTTTCCCTTAGATGAATCCTCCATTGAGTTGTATGATGATGGCATGGTGTTTTTGTTAAGGTGGAAAGGTGAGTGTCCCATTGAAGGTTATTAAGATTTATGTTGATGAAGTTAACCAATGCTTTGCTCCCCATTCATGAAGATTTGGATGGGATTTCAAAAGTGGATGTCAAGTTTAATTTCAATTAATTGGAATATGTACGTGAATAGATTAAGGACCATATTTTAAATTCCATTGACGAAATTTTGGGAATTGGTATATGGGTGATTTTGCATAATCTTTGGTAGGCTTGTATAATCTATTGTATGGTCGTTCCTAGACAATTCTAGAAACAAATGATAACTACTTCATCATTTCCCAACTTAACTACCTCATTTCTTAATAATTACCTTACTCCTTTCCCCTACCCACCGATAGGGATATGAAAGAAAATCCTATTTTATTTTCAAGTTTAATTATTTCATTCCTTTACTAATAACTACCTCATTTTTTTGTTAATAACTACCTACCTTTTTTACCTTACCCACCATGGATATAATGTTTAACACAATTTAAATTAAATTCGAAATTGATATAAATAATAATGAGATGTTGAAAACCAAATGGGAACATGATAAGAAAAAAAAAGGTAGAATGTCACTGGTAGTGTGAAACAACACGAAGCCCAAGTCAACAAGTAGTTTTTTTCAAAGTGCCAATTATTTGGAGAAAGACTAGTGACAAGATCAATGAATTGGTGTATTTGAATTTGAATTGAGTGTAATAATTGATTTGAGAACTCATTGGATATTGAAAATGGGTAGAATATTTGCAAGACATGGGGGAATTCCTTCATACATATTATAATTTCTTCAACTTCTATTAGAAAGCTACCAATATCCATGAATTTTGTAATAGTATGTGATCCTAAATTATGTGAGAAACATTGGTAAAAGGTAATGGTTTGCATGATTCTATATCCCAACCACATATTCTTCATGAAGTTATAATTAAATTGGATGTGGTGACTAAGGAGGTTGTTCACTTTGATCTTTTGCTCATGGATTTATCAAATGGATTGGCCAACATCTTCATACACATTGTCTTATTGTGGGGAATGGGTTTGGGTCATTAAAATAATCTTTAAAATAAACCTACCTTTGAGCCCTTTCCACCTTGAAAACTTTCTTCACCCCTAAATGTTGGTCATTTACAAAATGAACAAATTTCACTACAATTGAGTTTCAAATGTTGAATTTAAACATTTATTGCAACATATGGTTTGAAATATTTTGTTGAATAATCATAGTTTCAATGATGGAAATTTTAAATTCATGTTGAAACCTGTTTTATCATTAGCATTGCAGGAAAAAATAGTTCCAACGTCTTTTCTATCAAATTTTGATCTCACTTTAAACTCCCCCCAACCCCATCCCCACTCCTTTATGAGAAAATTGTAAGACTCTTAACACTAAATTCCATTTCTTTTGGGTGGAAGTATGATTGGTTGGCATCACAAGGAACATCACACCTTCATTTTATTGGACCCATTAAATTTTAAGAAAATAGAAGAAACATTTTTATAAAAAAAATTCATTAGAATTTTTTGGTGAATGCATTAACATATTGATCATTGTATAAAATTTGAAACTTGAATGCAATAAAAATATTTTGATGATCCTAATAATTTCTTTTTTTAGAAAAAAGATTGTAACCATTGTTATTTTCCTTGAGCTTTTTTGTAATGAACATTTTGAAACAAGTTTTTTTCCTTCAATATAATTTTGAAACATATTTCAAATGGGTACTTTATTTGAATTTTTTATAACTCAATAGGTAGATAATTGAGTAAATATAATTTGGTTATGAATTTTCAATGTTTCAATTATTCTAAAAGGGGCTACAAAAATTAGGATTACAAACTTGTAGCAATTCCCATATTTTGTATTTCAATGAATATTTAATACCATATACTTTTAACATATGCAATGGATAAACATGATGTGAAAAAAAAATCTATAGTTATGAAAACATTTATAAGTGTATGACCAATTTCCAGTTTAATTACCATTCGTTGAATTGGTTATTTATGGTAGTAACCATCATACTTTCACATGTTTGTGAATAATTTTATTATGTTCCATTGTTTTTGCTTTGATGCAAAGAAAGAAGATTGGCATGTATATGTCATAGTTTTTCTACTAATATGTGGTGAATGTTACGTACAACAAAGTTTGGTAATGTTGTGTTCCCTTGTGTAGTCTTTTGGTTATCAAATAATTAACACTAGAATGGACATGTAATACATAGGGGTATATATATATATATATTATGAGTGGGGAAGCCCATTATGGGTGTTTTCAAACTTTTGTACCCACCAAAATTGTTGTGAATGTGGTGCATTGTAGACCCAAGGGCATGTGTAGTCCTTACATCCTTATTTAAAAGCATGACCCAATAAAAGCCTTCATGATTTACATAACATCAAAAGGGACTACCTAACCAACAAGAGAGATGAAAATGTAGAGTCAATAACAATACCTATGTGTAAATCAATGTTCTTATTAATATTTTTGAAAGTTGCGTGATTGGTTCCCGTTGGTTAGGCAAAATTTGTAATATGGTTATTTCTCAATTTCAAAGTTGAGAAAATTGGCTAATCAAAAATTTATGTGGTTGTGTGAGTAACTAGCATGGTTAATCAAGAAGAAACTTTTAACAATTCAAAATCAAGAGCAATCTTTTGATGACTAGAACAAATTGTTAACTATGCAAATTAACTATCTTAATTTATTATAGATAAAAAATTTGGTGATTCAAACAAATTCAAAATGCTTATAGCTTGGTGATCAATGTACCACATAAGTATACATATTGGTACATTGATCATGAAAACGTTACGCACTTGAAGCATTACAATCACCAAAACAAAAAAAACCAAGTGCCCCAATTGCAAAAACGTTGTTAGGGGAATTCAACACCATTTCAAAAAAGACTTTATGTACCTACTATGGGCTTGCACCCACAACCCATCCCAAGTTCCAACCCCAATCACAGAAAAAAAAAAAATTCAAATTACAAACAACAAATCAAAGATTGTCATTAGTGACTTACACATTGCATAGAGCTACATAAGTGCATTTTACATAATGTAGTTTTAGTTTGTATGAATTTTCAAAACCCCAAGTGAAACCCAAAGCCTTACTTTGAATTCCATTTCCACAAAATCCAACAGTTGGACTAAATAATGAATAACAAACAATGAACACTCAACAATAAATAAACGTAGTTGCAAAATGGCACAATGCAAATGCCTTTCAAAACATGTTCCAAAACCCCAAAAAATCCCCAATGCATGCAATGTGTGTTTCAACTTAAAGGGACCAAATTTTATATTTACAATTATGATCCACTTGTGTGCAAAAAACTTGGTATAGAAGGGTGAAAATCCTTGAAGGTGTACAATACAAGATGAAAAGGGCTTAAGCCTTATTGTAGTCTTTTTTTACCCTATATTTTGATCCCCATAACAAATAATAAATCAAAATTTTTCAAAATTTTTAAAAGGATTATATGTTAAACCATTATAATTTTAGATTGCATCATAATCATTCATAAAAATGTGTCTTTACATGGTAAAAAAATTAGGTTAAAAGATTAAAAAACGGTGGCGTTGTGACAAAATTTGGTACACCTTAAAAAATTTGGACCTAGAAATGAAAATTACCCAGAAATTAGTTAGGATAATGTAAAAAAAACTATTTTCTTAAACGAATAGGCCATTCACTTTTAAACATTAAAGCAATATCATGTTTTTGTGTTCTTCTAGTAGGTGATTTTTTTTTGAAATATAAATTGTAAATTATGTAAAACCATTGTGTAAAAATTGAGTACACATATCGAAATGACAAATGAAGTAGTTCCTCAACTTTTCATGAACACCACTATAAAGAAACTTTATTCATCTTTGACAAACCCAAGGACTTGAACACACGCAATCTCAACAAGCTTAATGAATTTGAAAACTTGTGCTTAAGGATGGGAAAAAAACTCATTTTGCCCCAAAATTGAAAGACAAATTTCATAAGAAAATCTTTTTTCATGACTAGTTCACTATTTAGAAAAATTCTCATCTTTAAAGAAAAACATTGGGTCCAACCACACTATAAAGGAGTTACATTCACCCCCTTAAACCATTGTTTTTTTGTTGCTTTTAAAAGAATAGTCTTTAAAAACATTTAATATGTTTTTCCATTTTTAAAAATATTATTATGTTAAAGTGTATATTAAAAAAATCTCAAAATATGTCTTAAAAAATATTTTCAAATTGTGCTTTTAGTGTTAATACTATTTTAAAGCAATGGTTATGTTTTTAAAAGTGTAAATTACACATTTTTAACTCTTTAGATTGATTCCAAATTCTTATGATATGTACATAATGTATTCACAATAACATTTCATAAAAAATAATTTTATTTATACATGTCTCTTACAATTCAAAAAATTAAGTAGTGGTTACAATTGCTAATGGTGCATGTTAGTGTGATTACACCCCATTGCAAATGCAAAGGATGATTATCCAATAGAAATTTCACCAAAACCTCATCCTTCTGCACATCTTGAGGCTCATAATAAGTACCTTTGATAACAATCAAGTGAGTGGAAAACATCTTCAACATCATTAGGGTGATCAACCCATAAATTAAGGTAGATCACGCCTAATTTATTAAAATAAGTTCATGGTTCAAGAATTTGGCCTTTGGTTCATAAACCAAAGATTTGGAAATTTTCGTAATAATTTTCAAATGAACCATTGCCTTGGGGAAACATGTTTATTTAACATCTTTTATTACAACACACATTTTATTTACATAATATTAAAATTTTAAAAAGTCAATGTTAAAGCAATTAGTTTCCTCACCACTAAGGTTAAGGTTTGTTGCTTAGCTCATTGGCATATTTTTTGTGGTGAAATCTCAAGAAATTTATTGAATGAGCTAACCAAGAAAGTTAGAATGACATGCAAACCCAAAATCAATTCCAAGTTTTACACAAGGTCAAATTTTCTATTGTAGTGTTAAAGTTCCTTGGTGCACCATTATGATTTTTGTAATTAGTTGAACATGATGCTTTTACATAACATGTTTCATGGAAAATAACATGCTAATCCATCTCATTTTCACGTTTATCAAAAACTTGTTTATTTTCTTTATGATCAGATTAAATAACTTTTAAACTTCAAGATTGACTCTTGGTGAATGAGAGAAGAACCCATACAACACTTGAAAGAGGGCTTCCAATCAAGCAACTAAACTTAACTTTGATAAAACCAACACATCTAAGTTAGTTTCATGTGCAAAACAATGCACTCCCATAAAAATGGAGCCACAATATCCTTCATTTGTGTGGCATTACAACTTAACCCCTTGGAATTACGACCATGGTTTTGTGGCAACTTGAGGGCTTCAATAAATCATCAAGCTTAAACACAAGGAACTTTTCCTTCCCTTCTATTGTTGAACAAATTTCATAATGTACTTGGTGCACATTAGCTTTGACATCGACTATAGATTTTATCTAGTGAAGTTGTGTGGCCCACTCATCTTGGAAATGCCAGTGTGGCTACATCACAAAATTGGGGGAAAAAAAAACCTTATGTACAATGGTTTGAAAGAAAAATGGCCTTTATTATTATGAAATTGAGTATGGACTTGTAAAATTACACATGATAACTAGATTTCCAAAAGAATTGGTAGAAAAAAAACTTTCTTTTACTAGTTCACCATAATGATCATCTCAAATGGTGGCATTTATGTAGCTGTTAATGTTAATTATCCAAAATTTTATGTATTTATATGTATAATTACACTTTATCTTGGATATCATGGTAAAAAGTGGAAGAGGCCTAAATAAGGAATGTGGATGTGGATGTAGATGTTTTTATAAGCGCATCAAATGGCCTTATTTGTGTAGGGAGTATAATTATCCTACCATTAGGGAAAGTAATTTGTTTTTTAAAAATTGTTTTGTGACATTGAAATCTTTCAAAACATAGTGACGAGGTGTGTTCTTGGTACAACCTTTGTGATTGCAATTTTTTCTTTTCATTATAAGGTTTGGACTTTAAAGCTTTCCTAAATCTTTTGGAGACAAAAGGAAACTTTTAGAAGTAAATGCCAACTCAAGGTCAATGTTAGTCTAGATAGAGAACATGGGTTTCAACCTAAAGTTTTTCAAGATCAATAGAGTACCTTGAGACATGGTAAAGGCACGACAAACACCTTGCATTGTGGCATGGCACTCACGCTTCACACGCTAAGATACACACAATGCACAAGCCTCCACACAACTTCAAAGAAGAATGCACCTTGGAATTGGGATGAGTTGGTCCTCAAGTTTGCAACAAGTATGATGTAAGTGACAATGAAATTCTACAAATCCATACAACCATAAAAGCTTGTGACTACAAAAGTCCATGGAGTTGTATGGAAGTTGGCTACAGAAGATGAAACAAATTGAGCTTGTCACATTGACAACTACATCTATTGCGATAGAACTAAGGAGGCCAAAAACACATAAAGGTGGGGAGCATTTCTCAACAATGGCGAGAATGACATGAGAGGTGATGTTGCTATGTCATTGTTTGAAGCCCTAACTTTTAGTGAAAAAAGTTTAATTTAAAGGTTTTTCACTATTGACAGGTTGCAAAATCCAAGGTTTCTTTTTAGCAATTTCTAGCCAAAAAGTAACAATGGAGTTAATGCTGAAAGGCCAAATTAATTGGCCACACACACACCTATGTGTGTGTGATACGTGTGTGTGTGTGGAAGATGAAAATGGTTGTGATCTTCATTCACAAGATGTGAAAAAAATCATTAATTCAAAACTTGGCCCTCCAACCACAGATGTGAAGTCAAACATCTGAGTGGACAAAAAACAGCCTCAAAACCCAATGGACTCAAGATCGATGCACTTTCTTTTGGTTGGAGAGTCTTAGGGAATTGGAATCTTCTTGCAAAGTAGTCCTTTTACGAGTCACAACTCTGCAGTCTTGTACCTTTAGTACCTTGGCCAATTCGACACTAATTATATTATTTTTTAAAATGTTGAATTTTTTTTTCAAAAATTATTTCTTCCCAAAAAATATTATGAAGCTAAAATTTTGTGAATATTTAGGAATATTTCATCTGTTGAAATGAAAATTTCAAAATTAATTAATTATTCAACAACCGTGTGTTGAAATGGCCAACGTACTACTATGGTATTAGGCTAAGTAGTTACCAAGATTAGGATTAAACAAGGGGTGCCTTGCCATTTACATTAAAAAAGTATCTTAAGGAAAAAGAAGAAGAATTATGGAAACTCAAATATTTCACCTGCAAAAAATTATAATCTTTCAAAAAAATCCTCTAAAAGAAAACCAAAATCCTTCAAGATATTATTATTATAACTCTACTATAACTAATCTCAAGTTTCAACACAAGCCAAAATATATCATCTTTCAAAAATCCTCATATCAAAATAGACCTATGATTATTATTATTATTACCTAGTAGGGGCCTATAAAAATCCCTGAAGCTCTACTATACTCTATAATGAATCTAAACACAATAATATCCGTTCCTTGGTAGGCAAGGCCAATAAATGTGCGGGAGATTTCAGCTTTTTAAATTTCTTAACTTGAACAATTTGTCATGTCTTCGGATTTATTGGGCATAGTTTAGAGGAAAAATGAAAAAAAAATTTTACAAATTTAAATTTGGGAATTTTTTTGCCTCATATTTTAGCATACCATTGGGTATTGAATGGTACTTACTATTGTTTTTTTAAAAACCATAACTTACCAAGGTTAAGTTAGGTCCGTCACCTTATTATAAATTAAAAAAAAAAAACAATTAAAAAAATTACTATCCTGGCACCATCTATTATTATTAATTGTGATGCACGGGTGTTTGTTATTCTGCTTCTCGGCCAGGCTTTTTTTTTTTTCCTTCTTCCCCCCCTTCCGGTGTAAGAAAGGCACGACATGCCTTTAGCAATAGCAATTCCGTAGTACTTACTTCTTGGCCAACCCAAACCCGATAACAAGCCAAAAACTGAAGTCCATGATGAGACGGGGTACACCATCAGAAGCCTGGGATTGTATCCCTGAAGTTCAAATCTAACAAATTTTCAGGCTTAATACGGCCACCAAAGACGCCGCACACGACAAAAAGAAAAGAAAGGTGAAGGTACGAATGTGGGTTCTCATTCACCCTGCCTGGCTGGCTGGTGGGCGGGTGGGCTGTCCGGCCGACACGATACGGATCCTTTCACATTTTCTCGACACATTTTTCAGTCCACAGAATGTGGTTTACAATTAGAACGGAACCTTCCATTCGCGGAAGGAAGATCGTAATTTAATTAGAAAAGGAAGGTTCCTTCCGCTTTTGTAAGGTTCATGAAATTTGAAAACCTCTTTAGTTAGGGTTTATGGTAAGGAGGCTTGTTACGGCTCTTTTTTTCTCTCTCTCGTCCTTGAATTTTTGCTCTCATCCTGAGAGTATCACCGGGAGAGATTTCTGCCTTACTAAAGGCAAGGCAAGGCAAGGAGGGGCAAGGGAAGTGGAGGCCGTGGGGCACGGGCTTGTCCGATGAGGGCATATCTGGCAAAATCTGCTGTATATATGGCCCGTTCTCTAGTACAAAAATGTAGTGAAATTGGATCTACGGAAACAATTAACATTCCATGTTGGATGTGATGAACTCACCGAATTTTCAAAAATTATTTCTTCCTAATCAAAAAAACATTGTGAAGGATTAAATCGTGAATATTTAGGGAATATTCCATTTGTTGAAATGATTTTTTCAAAATTAATTAATTAATTAATTATTCGACGGACATGTGTTGAAGTGGCCAAGGTACTACCGTAGTTACTATCATAAGCAGCCAATCTGAATAATTTCACTCCTCATATGATGATATCACACGGTAGCTAATGAAAGATTAGTAATTTTAAATTCATAAAAAATAATTAATATTAGAAAAAAAATTATTCATTTTTTCCAATGCGAAGTTGACCCTACTAATGTTTAATTTATACAAAAGAATGTTTAATTTATACAAAATAATTAATTACTTGTCTATGTGAAAATTGACCCCAAGGCCACCTTAATAAGCAGCATCCCTTCTTTTACCATCTAATGGGCGATGAGGGGGATGTGGAAACCTAGTTTTGATGATCACTCATTAATACACTGGTCACAATAGCCATGGCAGCTCCATCTGTCCCTCCCCCAATAGCCAGGGCACCCTTCTCACAACACCCGTCCCTCCCCCAATAGCCTGGGCCACCCTTTCACAACTCCCATGGGCAGCTGCCATGGCTATTGTGGCCAGTGCATTAATGAATGCGTGAGCACACCAAAACTAGGTTTCTTGTCAAATCAACACACGCAACCACAAGCTCAGAACTGATTGGCATTGAAGCCCCGCTCCACCCCCCCCGCCCCCCCCCCCCTCCCCCGCCCTCCTTTTCTTTCTTGGCTTTTAAAATCAAGCAAATTCATCAATCTTCCTGCACAATCAACTCGCCAACAAATCTTATTGAGTAGCCTAGTACCATGACAAGTTCAACATTTCAGTTTCAATATTTTTAATAGGTACTTATTTTATTTTGAAGTTTCCTTGTTGAGAATAAAATATTCTATACTATTTTATCTAATATTTCTCTACTTTCCTTCAATAAATTTTTTTCTTTGTAATTTAAAGGATTTTTTGGGTGAAAATTTCAGCATTTCTGACACATAGTAAAGTTATTTGTAAAGTCACCCTCTCTTTCACCCCCTATCCCCTCTTTTGCTGGTACCCCCAAAGTAAGGAAATTTTTTATTAAATCTCCATATGAAATGCTAAAACTCAGCATTTAATGCACAAGGTTTGAGAGGACTTAATTATAATAGTTGTACAAGTAGAAGCAGTGAAAATACATGTAGCAGCAGTAGAGACGCTCAGGAAAGAGGGGATGAAACTGAGTTTACCACCAAAGTTGGTGGAAAAACTAGTTTGGGTCCCAGTTATTTCGTTCCTAGTTACGCGTTTGATGCACTATTATGCCGAAACTGGCTCTTCTCGCCCCCTAATCGCCTGACTTTACGAATAACTTTAGTAGGTAAACTTTTTCTTTTGTGAAGAGGAGTAAAGTCGGTTGAAAAAGCCACTTTAAGATGTCTAGGTATCAACAAAGTGCAAAAACACCTATCTCCAAAATAATTGTATTTTATTCTTTAAATTAATTAATTTTATTCTTTTGCAAGCACTTGAACTAATGGTCTACCACTATGGATAGGCCTAGTGCAACAATAAGTAGCATCCACCATTTTCTATATTTTATAAAATCTCAAATTTGTATATATATTTCTTTTTGTCAGCATTTGACTTGATGGGCTAACATAGGCCTAGTGCAGCCAACACCTATCTCAAGTTTAATTTAATTTAATTTAATTTGTAAAAGCTTAACTTAATGGTCTATTTGGGCCTTAGGTGTGCATCATCAACAACAACAACCAATCTCCAATTTAATCTAATTTTATTTTATTTTATTCTATGTTTCTTGTAAGGACATGACTTATTTGGTGTATAATTGCACTAGTTTGCAACACACATATACCCCAATTTTTATTTTCCGTAAAAGAATTGGCACAATGGTTTTTTTTTTTTAGTGTATGTGAATGAAGGGTGCCTAACCCTCAAAGATATAAATTTATGACACCTCATTTGGAAGCTACCTACCTACCTACCTACCTCTCCTCCTTCACGAACCGAACCAAATCTGAGCCGTCAACATTGCACCAGATCTTTTACGCTCGATAACTTTCCAGATGTTCCTGGGAATTCGGGCCCTGTGCTGGACTCACACCTCACAAGGGGCCCGCATTCCCAGGACGTCCCGCCTCTGGAACCTTTACCTTACACATTAATGTTAGTTACTATAGAGTAATAATAATAATAATAATAATATCTTGAAGTTAATATTAACACATTAATAATAATGATAATAATAATAATCATAGGTCTATTTTGATCTGAGGATTTTTGAAAGATGATATATTTTGCCTTGTGTTGAAAACTTGAGATTAGTTATTATAGAGTTGTTATAATAATAATAATAATAATAATATCTTGAAGGATTTTGGTTTTCTTTTGAGGATTTTTTTGAAAGATTATAATAATTTTTTTGCATGGTGAAATATAATTTGAGTTTTCATAATTCTTCTTCTTTTGCCTTAAGAAGATCCTAATTAATGTGAATGGCAAGGTCACACAATGTGACACGCCCTCTTGTATTTATGTTGTATGCTTTTCCAACCCCACCTGGCTGGGTAGGCTACTAATGAGTGTGATTTTTTATTTTTATTTTTTTTTCCCAGTAATTTTTGTTTATAGTCAAAGTGCCAATCATCTGTAGGAAGATGTTATATTTAGAAAAAAAAAAAAAAGTGGCACAAGGAAGATTTAGCCAGATGTGGCTATAAACCAAATTAAAATACAAAAAATTAATTATCCTTCTGTACTTTTGGCTACAGAATGGAAACTAATAACATGAATATGGCGATTTCTACACCTTCCCTTTTTTTTGTGTTTTTTTCTCCCTCACTTCTGGCGATTAAAAACCTCCAAAATGACTTCTTTGCCGAATTTCGAATTTCACTTTTTGAAGAAGTTTCGCCCAGTAAAAAAAAGGGTTGCTAGTAGGTACTGACTCCTGACTCCTGAGTGTGTTTTTCTTTAGAGGAGAGAGGAAAAAAAATAATAATACAAAGGTAAACCCAAACCCTAAAATGTCGTCTTTTTTCATCTGCTACTTCTTCGTTTCCTCCTGCTCCTTCTGTCGTTGTCGCACGATTCCTGGTTTCGTCTCAACGCTCAAACATCTCCGAGCTTTGCTCGCTTCCTTCGGTATTGCTGTACACCTGCTGCTGCGGTGTTTCTTTCCTTGCTTTTGTGGTTTTTTTCTTCCCCTCACTGACTGCCTTTCTTTTTTGTTATTTCTCTCCGTCTCCGTCTCTGTCTCTCTCTGTTTTTTTTTTTTTTCGGGGGAGGGGGAGGAGGGGACTTCAAAAAATGGTTTGCTTTGTGTTATTATGATGATGTCTCCTTGCGGTCTTGTTGTATTTTTCCTTGTTGTAGGGATTGGAGCTGCTGCTGCTGCTGCAGTTGGGTGAAAGAACAGAGGTGATTTAGTTTTTGGAGCATGATGCGTTTGTGCTTCGTAAGCTATGATGGATGGTATGGTTTGTTTGTTGGAAGTTGAAGCTCTGTTGTTTGATTGGCAAGCAAGGAGGGAAGGTGTAGTAGCAAGCGATCACTGTTCTATGGAGTGGAGGAGGTAGAGTAAGAAGAAGAGAAGAGGAGGATTGAGCTCAGGTGTGTGTGTGTGTGTGTCTGTTTGTGCGCGCGCGCGGGGATTTGTGTGTGTTTTTTGGGGATTGGCGGGAGGGAGATGGGCGAAGTGCGGAGTTGTGTACTACAACATGGGCTCGTGTATGTCGTCAACGCAGGCGGTAAGAGCAGGGAATGTGCGGCACAAACAGATGAACAACGTATCAAGGAGACAGAGGAAGAAGGAACTGAGGAGACAAGCACTGGAAACTTTGAGTATGGAGGCCAAGAACGATGAGCTTCTGGCCACCGTTCCTGGCAGGACATGTAGCAATGGTGCAAGTAACATCTCATGTATCTATACACAACAAGGTCGGAAAGGAACCAACCAGGATGCCATGATTGTATGGGAGGTAGGTTTTTCCCCTATAGTTTCTTTGGGTATTTTGTGTAAGATCTGTTTTGGTTTTTTCTCATGGCAAAATTTCCTTTTGGCATGTATGTATCTGGAGGAGCTTTAGATGGCTTGCCACTTTCTTTCAACTCTCTAAGATTATTCTTTTTCCCCTCCTTTTGTGCAGGATTTTGCATCCATGGAAGATACAGTGTACTGTGGGGTATATGATGGACATGGTCCTTTTGGCCATCTTGTTGCTAGGAGGGTGAGGGATTCTTTACCTTCAAAACTGTTCCAGTACTGGCAAGAGGAGCTGGCTGTGATTAAGGAGAACGGCAATAAAGAAGAGAGTGAATCAGATGATGACAACAATGCGGAGCTATGCGACACCACACAGACAGACCATGGATCAAATGTGAGCAGTATATATGAGAGTGCGATTGGCGATGCTGATGAGTCTGACAGAGACACTGCACAGTCGGAATTGAGTGAGGGTGGTGGTGTTGTTATATTGGAAAATCCTCCACCCAATCACAATTCTGAACCTGTAAGCAAGCCCCCAATGTTTGCACCTTGGAAGCAGGCGCATCTCACAGCCTATCAAGTGATGGACAAAGAGTTGCAATCACATCCACTCATTGACTGCTTCTGCAGTGGTACTACTGCTGTAACAGTCTTGAAACAGGTCAGCAGAAAACTTTAACCCTGCTATCTTTCACAGACAGCTGAAGCTTGAAGACAGGATTATAGAAGACAGGATTATATGTATAGGAGAAGGGTGGGGCCTCCATAGGCCCTTCCTTGTTTTGAGGTGCCTAGGCCTGAGGGCGGTAGCGCAAGTGACAGGCGCCAAAAGACAAGGAAGGGTCAAGGGCACTGACCCTTCTCTGGGGTAAAAACTTGCCCTAATTTTCAGAGCATATGCGGTTCTGCTCTGGAAGATTTTTTCTGTTTCGTAAGATCTTCCATAGCTGAGTTCTTGCACCTCAAAATCCAGGTTGTCTAAATACACTACAAAAGTTAGGGCAGGTTTTTATGCACAGATTAAGGTCAACTGTATCTTTGCATTTGAGTTTAGAGGAATTATTCAGATTATGTGCAGATCAGTATGAACTTGGGTCTTTGGATCGATGTTGAGTTTTTCTTTGCTGAAGTCATAGCTATGGAAGGCTTGTTTTGTGGTGGTGTTTGGGATGTTTGTTTTTGATGAGATGGGCCAATGAAGCATCTGTAAGCTGGTGTATTGTTTTCACTGTAGGGAAAACACCTTGTGATTGGGAATGTGGGAGACTCTCGGGCAATTATGGGAACCAGAGATGAAAATGGCATCTTGAAAGCCATCCAGTTGACAGTTGACTTGAAACCCAACTTGCCTCGTAAATGTCCTCTCCACTTTTTTCACCTCAGGAGCTGAAACTTCAATTGAAACTCTTTATGTTATGGCTTTTGCAGTTGTTCATCCAATGGTGAACCTGAAGTTGCCACCCTACCCCTGGGGGTAATTATCTATGCAATTTGCACTTGTATTGGAGCCTTGCTATATAAGATGATACTTCTTGTGACAAGTTTGAGCACAGTAGGTGCTGCATGAAATGTACATCCCAGTTCTGGCCTTTTAAAGTCTATTTTGTAACAAACTGGGTCTTGGATTTACAGAAGAAGCAGATCGCATAAGGGAATACAAGGGTCGAGTATTTGCACTACATGATGAGCCAGAGGTTTCGAGGGTGTGGTTGCCATATGATGACTCTCCAGGGCTAGCCATGGCCAGGGCTTTTGGTGACTTTTGCTTGAAAGATTATGGGGTCATTTCTGTCCCAGAAATGTCTTATCGACAGTTGACAGAGAGGGACTTGTTTATTGTTCTTGCATCAGATGGGGTATGCTCGCTCTTTTTGCAGTCCAACTGATGCCATGTTGTGTTTGCTAGCTTGTTATCTGTATATTAGTAAATGTACTGTATGGCTGTCCCACTGGCATGTGTAGAAATGCTACATTTCCTCACTGTTCTCTTTGCAATGGCAAGCTTAGCTCTCATTCAAAAGTTGCAGAGATTTCTTCTTTGCAGTTTTGAGTAGGGAGCCTTACAGCACACCACACCAGGAATGTTTGTGGCATGTATGGTGTCCTTTGAATCCTGTTACACTATTACATGACATTTACCATTTGACAATGCAGATATGGGATGTGCTGAGTAATGACGAAGTGGTGCATATAGTTGCTTCAGCACCCACACGTGCAACAGCAGCCCGGGCTTTGGTTGAGTCAGCTGTACGTGTATGGAGACTCAAGTACCCTACGTCAAAGGTTGATGACTGTGCAGTTGTTTGCCTTTACTTGGATGACCCAGATTCGGCTCATGAACACCCCACAGGAGAAGATATTTCTTCCGTGCTGTCTGGGGACAGTGATCCCTTCTGTGAAAGTCACAATCCTGTATCTGCAGAGTCAGTTGATCTCCCTGTGAAAGATGCCAATCCTCAGACAGCCCATGTGGTGTCAGATGATGGAGAACTAGAAGTGGAAGAGACAGCTCTGCCTCCTGTAAGACTAGACCCACCAAATGGCACTGCAGAAGTGGGAGAGATATTAAATGAAGAGCCACCAAAGGAGATTGTCCACAGTGAAACAAGACGCAAACGTAGTTTGGCAGATTGGTTGGGTGCAGATGAGGATGAAGAATGGTCAGCCCTAGAAGGGGTGACCCGAGTGAACTCTCTCCTCAATCTGCCAAGATTCTCAGCAGGAGACAAACGAGCTGCAGGGACTATGAAAGTGCCTACAAACATAAATGCCAAGTAGTGTGTTTATTTCCAGGGAGTCCCTGATGAAAGGTTTTATTATGGAATTCCTGCACTGCTTGGGAAGGAAAAAAATCTTTGGATTGTCACATTACAAGTACTCTATTGCATTCTCAGATCCCCGGAACTGAATGGAATGTCACAGCTGGCTCCTATTTAGTGCTGCTCATGGCACACATTGGAGATTTTTTGTAAGACAACTTGTATCCCTACTGGTTCCTGGTTGTAGGTTGTATTTATCTGCAGAGAAAGGACTTTGTCTGGATATTGTTGTGAATATTAAGGGACTCTGGAGATCAGTCAAAGCGGGTTAGGGAAGTTAGTCACAAGCTGATTTAATCATGTTCTTCTCATTGGTGTTTTATTATGGTGGACCAAGTGTGGTACCCACAGGTTGCTAGACTTTGAGCATCAACATATTTTGTTTTGTAAAGAGCTAGATTGTGGTGAAGATGGAGCTGGATAGATGAGTAATCAAGCTACTGGTACAACCTTGACTACTAGTTGTCACCAGCAGCAGGGAGTGTCTTTTTTCCTAGAGATGTCCTTGTGGCGGGTAGATACTGCATGCTGGAAACACATTGCACTTGCCTTGTGATAATAGCAAGTAGAGGGATGTTGCTAGCAAATATGTGTAAAGAAACCCTTGTTCATGAGGTCTTGTCTATAACAGGAGCTACTAGAACAGCAGAAGCGCATCCATTCTTGAAGGATGAAATGCTGATTTATAGAAATGGTTCTGAGCTAGATTACATATAGATCAAAGTGCTCATCTCTGATTGAAGATATCTTGACAAACACATTGATGGAGGCACGAGTTTTGGTTCTCACTGAGGGTTATCTCTTTGCTTCCTGAGCCTCCCTATTAGTGTCTACCAATGGAACTCTCTAGATTTCAATCAGCAACAGATGAGGTTCAGCTGTGATGAAGATCATCCAAAGATGAATTGCAAAGGAACTCAGCAAGTTCATGTCAATCTCAAGAAGGTACTTGAATTTGTGTGAATTTGTGTGAACTATCAAGTATTGAAATGAAGAATTATGTGTAACATGATAATGTAAGCTTGGAGCAAGAGAATCCGAAACCTTTGATAGATGATGAAATGTAAAAGCTTTGTGCAGCAGGTGAGGATTTGTGCTGTATAAACTTGGACTGTGGATTTGTGCTTTATAAACTTGGACTGTGGATTTGTGCTTTATAAACTTGGACTGTGTATTTGTGCTTTTTGAGGATGGGAGCTTCATGATGATCATCATGATCAGTCACCATGACTCTGAAGAGCAGCAAGCAGAGTATAGCACATAAGCTTATGCTCAAAGTTGCAAAATGCTTGAAGAAGTAATTGAGTTAGACAGCTTGCTGTCTGTAGCACACCTAATGCAGCTGCAAAGCTTCAATTTTCAACAGTTCCTGAGCAGATTGGGGTCTATTCACAGCTGATAATGCCAACATCATCAGTGATCTTTTTGCAGTATGGTGTTTTTGTTTTTTCCCTCGGTGATGCAGATTGGGGATTTGTGAAGTATATTGTGGTTGTAACTTATGTGCTTAAGTGCAAAAGGAATGGTACTTTGGCAAACCAAGAACATGTCTCTTGCAAGGCAAATTGTGCCGTACATGTGAACTAAAGGCACCAAGTCAAGTTGTGTGCCCCAAGCCCTTTGCCTAAAAGTTTGTTGCTCCAAAACCTTAATTTTGCACAAGGCTTCAAGAGTTGGCTGTCTGATTGCACAAGATCAAACCTTGCATTTATCGCAAACTGGTATTTTGGTGGGTATTAGAAATTGCACCAAACTCATTAACCAGTGTTGGGTGGGTGTTAGAAGTGGCTGGTTCTGGGGACAGTTCTTTGATTTCATTACTTTGGTTGTAAAAGTTCAAAAAGCTGATTCTGATAAAGTTATTGTGGTTCTTAAGTTTTCAATGAATCAGTCAAATAACCTTCAAACTATTGGTTCTTTTGGTGCTTTGTCTAAAAATTGCGAATTCTTTGAGGGGTTTGGAAAAACCACAACTCGCAATTTTTTAAAGTTCCTAAAATCTTCAAAAAACAGAATCAAAGAACCACCCAGCACTGGTGTCAACTCCCTTAAGAGCATCTCCACAGAGCACCTGAAATGGCGTTCTAATGGTAAACTAATGCACAAAGAGCAAAAACCTGAAAAACGTAAACCTCACTTGTGCCTTCACTTGGAATTAAAAAGTTTTGAGCCCTAGTAGAAATTTGTGTTTTCATCGTCACTTTTGTGCATGATATTAGAGCTTGTCAAGCTTTGCATTTGACTATTTCTAATAGGAGGAAGTGATGGTGTTACAAAGCTTCTTTGAAGCATATCTAGAAGCTCTTGAGCTTGGTGTGTTGTTTTCAACAAGCATTGTGATTTTTGCAACAACAAATAGGAAGTTGAAAATGGGGAAGGACTTGGTTGTTGAAGAAGATAGCCAACTTTGCAAGCAATGTCTCCACATTTTGTAAGACCCTATGATTGGAAACGAACAAAAATCAACATAATTTTGGGATAGGGTGCAACTACACTATAACAAAAATCGATGTTCAACATGTGCAAAAAGGCCTATGAGCAACTTGGAAATAAAATGGGGGACAATTAAACCCTAATTGTCTCCAATTTCAAGGGTTGCTATGGGTTTATCTTCACCTTGAACAAGTTTTAAACATCTATGGAAGACACATTATAAAAGGCATTGGAGCTTTATAAAAATAAGCACCACAACAATAATCATTCACCTTCATACACTACTAGCTATTTCTAAATATGTCAAGATGGGTGGACATGAGAGAGGATGTGTGCAAGATGCCATGTAGATGAAATGAAGAAATCTCAAATAATTTGACATGAGTGAAGTATAAATTTTTCCTAATTTGACAAATCAAAATTTTGATTCACTCACATTGAAAAGGTCGTAGGCTCAAAGTTACAAAGGAGACTAAGAAGATGATGAAGTTGAAAGATTCTGCCATGACGTCTAAGGTGTTCACAATTGCAAATGTAGTTGTAACAACTTTGAGAAAAGTTTCCATCCTTGAAGAGTAATCAACCATGCTTGATGACCAACTTGTTTAAAAGGAGGTGTGTGAATATTTCAACTTGCAAAAGGTGTGGGGAGTTTTAGAAACTCCAAACGTGCCTGCAAATGAACAATGTAATTACTATTCCTTTCATTGCTCTTTTCATTTCTAGCACAACCATTCCCAAACTTGTAGACAACAAACAAGTAAAAGAGATTATTAATTATATGCTTAGAGTTGAAATCATAGACATTGGAATGTAGAATGAGGTGTGCATTGAAACATTCAAATTGGTACAAAGTTCAAAATTTTATTTCAAAGCAAGTTGATACCTTTCATTGCCCAAAGATCACTATGTTAAAATGTGATTTTCATGATTATAAAAATACGATTGTAATCAATTTGGATTTGTTGTTTATGCTATTTTTGTAATTGCTTATGTCAAAATGACATAAATGATGGGGCCTATTTGATTTTGTAGTTGTATGAATTTAGTCATGAAAATCATGTTTTGACATTGTGAATGCTTAATGAGGTCATTTATGAGTTTGTATTGGTTGTCAACATTTTGTAACATATTTGTTCCATTCATGAAGACATCAAATGTGAAGCATTTTAAAAATGATTTAGGATTTTGGTCTTGCTAAGTTAGCTTTAGATTCTCATGTATTTCATTGTCAATGATCATGTTATGGAACATCACACATGCATCAAAACATATGTTATCACCTCCCTATCCCATTGCCTATTGGGATATACAATCACTTGAAATTTTGTTTACAAAACCCCAAAGCAACACTCCATATCCCTTTACACATTCTCTTGCATTGTGGTCCATGGATCATTTGGACAAAAATCAACCATCGTGGATATATCCCATTGATGAATAGAAAAAAATGTTAGTAATTGTCTAAATCACCACACAGTGATGTTCTTCCCCAAAACTTGCAAAAAATTGACAACTATCATTCACATGCAAGTCGTTATTGTTTCCAAGAAAACCAAGATAAACATATCCATAAGGATTAATTAGTAATTGCTTATAATATGATTGATTTTTCATTATCTTTGTCAATGAACTACACTTACTAAATACAATCCAATGAAACAAACATTCTTGAAAAACCTTGGTCCACATTGATTTTGAGTTATGTTTCCAAATTGACCTTGGATGGTTGCCACAAGTATTGTCCTTCAAAAATCTTTGCAAAACTCTTTTGGATTGCTTTGACAAAATGCTTTAAACATTTAGTGGTAATGCTTTTGAGCCAATGACAATATTTGTTAGTGGCATATATTGTAATGCCATATGCCAACATTTTGAACATTGTAACGCATTTTTGGATGGTAGAAAGGCTTAAGTGCACAAACACATCCTTTGAGTTGCACAAAATAAGAATCATGAACATAAATAACATTCATGATTGTTAAAAAAACAGATTGCTTCATCCTATATCTCTTGCAAAACAACTTAGGATCATAGATTGGTGATGAAGAAAAATATTTTTTCAAGATTCACATGTGCCACTCATTTCACTTTTGATGAAAATTACATTGCCATCTTGTCAAAGAAACACCATGCCAACATCTAGGTGCAATCTCTACTTGTGCCAACAAATTTTGCATGAACAACTAATGTTTTCATCATTTACAAGTTTAGCTTGCATTTGTGCAAGTAGGCATTAGAGCCAAACCACCATTGTTATTAATCTATGTGCTGCAACCAAACATTAGCAAAAAATTCACTTAACACAAAACAAACAAACCTTATCAACACAAGGATGATACAAGAAATAATCTCAAAAAGACACTTGAAACAACTACACACAACTAATGCATGTTCTTGCATTAATTATTTAAGATGGAGCTTCGTGTGTGATGGATGAGGTTGTGATCAATGTATGGCAATAACCAAATATTTAAATCCCATTAAAAACGCCAACATTTGTAAAGTAGCAACGTAATTAATGCTACAACATTAGAAATGTTCTAAATATCTATAGAAAACAAAGCTTAAAAGAAATTGTTTCAACTTTGAAAATTTTGCCATCATTGAAAAAATGAAGTTTAACTTTTTCAAACTTGAAGCTAGTGGGTTGAAAAAAACTTCCAAACTATGCAACGATTTGGAGATGAATTGAATGATTCCTTAAGCAAGGTCACCCATATCCCATATTGGGCCTTTGCCAATTTCTATGACATCCAACATAGAGTGTTAATTTTTTTTCTAGCCCCACTCATAACCATCAAAAATTGGGTAGTATAAGGCAAATGAGTATTTAAATGTTACTATCACCTAAACCAATCAAAAGAAAAATTTAAGAATTTTTGTTGGGCCTTGTGAAGACCATTATATCATGTGCACAATTACAAGTTGAAACACATTGTCAATAAGTTTAAGCAAGATAAAGTGAACATGTGATGTATCTTGTCAAAACTACATGTAATAGATGTAAAGTAACAACAATACCCATCATGAATTTGTGAAACATTTTAATGTTTCTATTGAAATGATGCATAATAAAATGCTTCTTCATTAATATGCATTAATTTTCAAATTTTAAATTGTAAGTCATAGTAGTGACATGCGCTCAATTCGATTCAAACATACGCGTATTATATGTTATTTTGGGCTTTTAAAAAATACTTGAAAATACTTGGGCCTAAGCACCAGTAGTATCATTATAATGTTTTAAAAAAAATACTTGAAAATACTTCTTTTTGAACACCTTCGAAAAATACGCGTATTTTGTATGTTGCTACTATGTTGTAAGTTTGAAGTCAGTACGGTAGGTTTTTAGAAATGTTTTTGATGTTTGCTTTTGTAATGTGAACTTTTGATCCAAGTGTCAAGTAGGTTCTACCAACATAAATAAATAAATAAATATGCATGAATCTTTGAAATATATAATGATATTTATATCTTAATTTAATACATACTTATTTCATTATTTTTTGTAGTGTAAAATTACATTTGAACATATATTAATTAGTTTGTTTCAAATCTATTTTCTGATTCAATTTACTTTTAACTAATTTTTCAAAAACTTAATATACAACATAGATGGTATTTGACACATATTTTCACCCAATTTTATGCTAGTTTTAAAAATAATTATATGCATGAAATAATATTTAAGTGAAGACTTTTTTTTTTTTTGGGGTCTAATTTACCATGCTTCCATCCCATTATCTTTGAAATGTACAAACAATTTCATTGCTATAGGTGGACCTCTTTCAAACTTATTCAATTTGGTGGGTACCATAATTTTAGCAAATCAATGAAACAATATATTTATTCCTTGCACATTGTTACCCCACCAAAGTGAAGTTTTAAAAGATAAAGCGGATGAAACCAAAACAAGGGCTAGAAGATATAAGCATATTGCTAGATATCAAACTGATGCTCAAAGAATGTGAGCACTTCAAACATTTGACATGTTTATGATGAGAAGAGGGAGATGTCTCATGTGCAAGGGCCAATGTGCTTGCTTACCTTTGTGTGGATGTGTAATTAGGATGGATGTCATGTGTTTATAAATCAAGTGTCAACTACTATTGTAAGTTCACAAATTGAATTAGGGTTATTGTTGAGCCTTTTGACACCAAGAGAAATAAAATTTATCTTCAAATGAGATTTTAATTCAAACTCTTAACAAAAACATAAGTTTAGGTTCAAAAACTCGTCAAAAGCAACAAGCAAAGTTTAAAAGATAAAGACCTATTGACAGTGCAGGATTTTGGTTTTTTTGGGGGGGCCCAAATTTTGTCCTTTAACAGAAAAAAGGGGGAAAAAGGGGATTTAAAAAAAATTGTAAATTCAAATTAAAAAAAAATATTTTGGGGGCAAAAATTCACCAAATTTTCAATAAAAAATAATTGAAAAAAAATCCCTGCCTATTGACCTATTTACCTTACATAATTTGAACATAAAATTGATCAAAACATGTTTCTTCTACCCATAGTTATCTGTGTGACATGAGAGCTGAAGCAGATTTCATTTTTCTTTTGTTCTCTTCAAGTTCTCAATGGGTTCCCAATGTGTTCCCCAAGGGTGTTCCCAATAGCACCTTGTTTTAATGCCATATGTTTTGCCCAAAGTCCTCCCCCTTCTCACATATGTATTTGGGCCAAAGAGAGAGGCACTCCATCTTTCCATAGAATCTTCTATTTTGGGGAGCCTCCATAATTTCAACTTTTTTTTGTGATGGGCCAATCAAATTGGCTAATTGCCAAAAAAAAAAAAGTTGGACTTGTGAGGCACCCCAAACTAATTAATATGAAACAGAATAAGTGCCCTAGAAATAAGTACCCCCAGTTTATAATTGGGGTATTAGCCCAGGCCTCAATGGGAAGGCCCAAGAATGCACTTGGGGTTTTTTTTTTTCATATTTCCTTGGTTCCCAATGTGTTGCCACTTGTTCGGTTCAAGTTCCCAATGTGTTCCCCAACATGTTCTCCATAGCACCTCACTTTTCTCCCATATGCACCATCTAGCTGGGCCAAAGGGGAGGAACTCTCTACTTCAAAATAGAACCTTCTATAGTGGGGAGCCTGCATAGTTTCATTATTTTTGAGTGATGGGCCAATCAAATTGGCTCGTTGCAAAATGAAAAAATTGAACTTGGGGGGCACCTCTTCTAATTAATAGGAGAGGTCAATAGCAAATGGTACATAGGCTACTCAAGCTTGTTTCTGACCAGCAAGAAGTTAGCAAATTTGCAGCTGCTGTTTGTTGGCGTTGCCTACTAGCAAGGCAAGGAAGGATATTATAGTGTTTAGATCCATTCTAGAGTATAGTAGCTTAAGGGATTTTTATAGGCCCCTACTAGGTAATAATAGTAATAATAATAATAGGTCTATTTTTATCTGAGGATTTTTGAAACATGATGATATATTTTGGCTTGTGTCGAAACTTGAGATTAGTTATAATAGAGTTAAATTAATAATAATAATATCTTGAAGGATTTTGGTTTCATTTAGAGGATTTTTTGGAAAGATTATAATTATTTTTGCATGGTGAAATATAATTTGAGTTTCCATAATTCTTCTTCTTCTTTTGCCTTAATATACTTTTTGTAATGTAAATGGCAAAAGCCCACAGTGTGACACACCCTTTGTTCTAAAAGCCTGACCTCCGTTGCCCAAAGGATTTGCCAAATTGTTTTTTGGAAAAAGGAGGTAGGCTATCCTGATCTTTTTGTAGTTCACCCAAAAACTCTGCAGATGACACCAGGGTGAGTGAGTGAGTAATGGATGCATGTAAGTAGCTAGCACACCTTTTTAGGGTTTGCATTTCAGATTGAGAGATAAATGCAACTCAATCAACGAGTTGAGTTTGCTCAACAAACAAGTGCAACATATGAAGAAGAAGTGAAAGTAAGTGATTGCACAAGTTGAGCCATTCCTGAAAACCATTCCCAATAGGCTAGTCACTCCAACCTAGTGTGTAAGTAAGTATTTAGGGTTTAGGGTTTATCTGCATTCTTTTAGACTATTGTTGTATGCAACCCTAAACCCTAAACCCTAAAC
This sequence comes from Sphagnum tenellum, assembly GCA_963921925.1. Lineage (NCBI taxonomy): Eukaryota > Viridiplantae > Streptophyta > Sphagnopsida > Sphagnales > Sphagnaceae > Sphagnum > Sphagnum tenellum. The sequence goes on from OY998156.1 coordinate 6,538,903, forward strand.
CCATCCCCACCTATCTGTTGTTGTTATTAATCAACGGACATGATTAGGACCAGAGCAAGTCCAGCCATCCATTGGAAAGCTTGCTATGACTCCATCATGGTTGATGAGCCCCAACTGAGTTGACATCTGGTTAGCACATAGGCAAGGGCTAATTTGTGGCTAGTTCATACCCAGGGTAATAAAACAAACTCTAAACTAATCACTGTGGTTAAAGCTACAGAACTGGAACCCAATGGAAAAAGTGTTTAATGTCCACCGACCATCCATTCATCCATTCATCTATCCATCCATCCATCCTTCTATCCATTCTGGTTGTTGGTTCACTTTGGCCCATTGTTGGCTGATTGGTTCCTCGGGTTGGTCGTTTCCTTAGTTTTAAGGGGATCCCTTGGTTTTAGTTTCTAACATTTTTCAAGGGATCAGTTTGGTTTGGTTTCGATTCCTTTTTTTTTCTCAAATTTGAGACCTGGTTTGGATTTGAATTTTGTTTTTTCAAATGTGGGATTGAATGTCTGTTTTTTGATTTTTAAAAATTAAGGGGGTGATTTCAGTTCCAGCTTTTTTATAAAAAAAATTTCAAGGTAGCTCAGTTTTAGGTTATGTTCAATTCTAGTTTCCACATTCAAAATATTAAAATGAATTTTACATAAAAAATTACAATTTTATTCCAAGAAAATAAAATGATTAAGCTGGTTTTAAAATCCAAGTCTTGCTCATCCACTTGCTCCATTTTCTTTAATCCAAGAAATGAGACCTTATTTTATTTTATTTCAAATTTTAGTGAATGTTCAAGGTGTCCATTATGTGGTCTACAGACTCCTTGACAAAAAAAAGTTTCTTTTTTTTAAAAGACTCCATTTTTTTGCAAGTTCAACTAATGAACTCTTTGAAAAAAAAATTTCATGTTTGCAAGTTCAAACTTGAATTTTGTTTTTCAAAAAGTTTGCAAGACTTAAAAAAAAGATGGACTCCTTGAGGAAAACAAAAAAGAACAAACAATTCATTTTTTGAACATCCAAAAATGGAGCAAGATGACCAACAAGAAGATGAGCTAAGGTAATGAGGAGGGAAACTCACTAGAAATAGATTGCAATCACCACAACCATCCCTATAACAAATAGCCAATGAGCAAGGCAACAAGAAAAAAAAAATCACAACCTAACAACTCAATGTTTGCTTGAAGTTGATGCAAGAAGCTCAAAAAAAAATACACAAGCGTCTCAAAAGGAAAGAAAAAAATTAATTAAAAAAAAAAAAACCATGAAAGCTTGAGCAATGTGCTTGAACAAAAATGAGAAAGCAATGTACTTGAAAATTAAAAAAGCAAAATCAAGGAAAGCAATGGTGGCAAGTAAACTAACAAACAAGCAATTAGAGAAAGCCATAGAAAAATCACCAAACATTAATCCAATGTTTTAATCTAGATTAGACTAAACCTGGTGAATTTCATTTGTAATGTGAGAGATTCACATTTCCTGCAGCAACTCAACTAGTTTCTCCTCATAAAATTAAACTGCAGATTGCCAAATGATACAAAAAGAGCAACAAACAAAAAATGGGGAAGAAGATCATGAGATCATTATCTGAGCTGATCATCATTGTTCCATAAGTGTATTCAATGCATCAAGGTTCCGATTTATTGTACAAAATCTATTAAAACCAAAAGACATTTTATACATCACTCCAATAATAAAAACACAGAGTTGTAATCTGACACTGATCATGATCATCACAGCAGCAGAATCGTGAACCTGAAATTTATGAATTCAACAGATCCACTAGTGATCTTATAAGTTCCTCCAACACTTAATTAGAGCAGCTAGCTGCTGGTCACAAAAGAAACCACCACCAAATGTTTGCAAGATTTTTGTAAATCTCCTGCAAATGTAATATAATGCGGTTTACAAGTATGATTTTTTTTTTGAACAAAAAATCTCAGTTGTGGAGAGGGTCAGGTCCGGTGGGAATCAAACGATAATTGGACCCAAACATGGACCCAAATCCTTTCTTGTCGCCGGCTGCGCCACTGTGATCCTCAAGTCGCCGGCGGCCTGGAAGCTGCTGCTCTTGCTGCAGCCTGCTTCTTCTTCTTCTTCTTCCTCTTCTTATGCTCTGCACCAGCTTCAATGGCCGCCGACGACTTGTTTTAGATCGACTAAAAACATGCTGCAGGAGCCGTCGTTGACCATCCCCTCCATGAACTGCAGCTCTAGTGCCCATCATCATCTCCAGTTCTGGTGCTGCAACGCGCTCGCGGGTTGTCGTAGTAGTAGTACTGTTACGAGTACTAGTGTTGGGAGCTGCTGCAGCTTCTTCCAGCGTGATAGCTTGGTGCTCAAGCGTCGTGGCCACAACACTGGTGATCGTGTGCATACTTATAATAAGAAACAGTGTCAAAAATAGAACTGCAGAGGTCATCATGTCGAGGAGGATCGAGCCGCTATATATATCTTGCAATGCAACTTGAGGCGCTGGGGCGCTGCTCCATCTTCATGCCGCGTCGACAACGACTAGTACTACACTACTACACCTGATCCGCTGCAGTAATCCCAAAACACCCAAGTGCTTGGATATATTCTCGACTAGTTCCACCAGAGGCTCCTAGGTGAACACATAATTATAAGCCACACTTTCAAAACCCGCATAAGATCATCATCGGCAGCAGCAGCAGCAGCAAGTTCGCATTGGCACCCTCTTGCAGCTGCAGATCATAAGCTCATCCTATGTTAATACATAGTCTCTTCTTGCTAATTCTACAAGTACTCGTCATCAAGTACTCCCAGTGCAACAGCTTGATCTATCTTATAAGCATAACCAATATGTATATAGACTCGATGATGATCAGCCTGCTGGCTGCAACAAAACCAGAGTGGATCAAGAAGAGGCTGGAGCCAAACAACTAGTCCAAGAGACAAACGGTGTACAAACTGATCATCAAAACCAGCACCAGAGCTCCTCCATCTTCAAGAGACAAGAAACGTCCATTATAGACAAAAACCCAGCTTGTTCCAAACCAGGCTCATTAGTTCTTCCTCACCAGTACCAATCTTATTGGAGTCCGTCCCTTAGGAAATAAGGTCAAAATTACACACCTTAATAATAAAAGGGGACCAAACTAGTTTTTTCCACCAATTTCAACAAAAGTTGAACCCAAGATTCCCTTAGGAAACAGGCCAAAATTATACACCTTAATAATAACAGGGGACCAAACTAGTTTTTCCACCACCAATTTCAACACAATTCGAACCCAGAATTCCCTTATGAAATAGGCCAAAATTATACACCTTAATAATAACAGGGGACCAAACTAGTTTTTCCACCACCAATTTCAACACCACTCGAACCCATGATCGATTTTGTTGCAATAGATATAAAAGGAAATAACAGGGTGAGAAACTAACCAGTTTTGCACCAACTAGTTTTGCACCACCATGTTAGATTTCCTTTTTGTAACATTTTGTCGCCCTGTTTCATCCCTATCTGGGTGAAACTGGGGGGTTCTTGTCCCCAATAATTATAGGGGCTTTTAAGGTAATGTGAGCAATTTGTTGGCTTAAATGAGGAGCCAAAAGCAAATGAACTCTGACTTGGAGTTCTGACTGGAGGTTAGGTTCAGTACACCCTGGGTCACCCTATGACCTGGAGGGTGACCCTAAGGGTCATGTCAATCAATAATTTAAGCTTCATGCCAGCTGTGTTGGTGAGTTATTAAGTTTTGACCTGGGTTACCAGCAGGGTCCTGGGTGGGTCTGGGTATCAATAAAAGTTACCAGTCAGTGGTTTATTGATATCTTTTTTAAAACTGGTAAATAACCTACCAGTTGGGTATTGAATTTTCAATTTTTTTTAATAGCTTACCCAGATGGTTGGAATTTCATCTAGGTAAGCTATCAGTCCTAAAACCCTAAACATGTTCAGGGTAGGAAACATAAAAGCATAATCTTTTTTTTAAAAATGAAATTAAAAAAAAAAAACCCTATAGTCTACCTTACCTAGGTATTAAAACTGGGAGTTCTCAAGGTGGGTATTTGAGAACTGATCCCCTTACTGATAATCAACGGTTAATACCCAAAAAAAAACCCGAGTGAATTGACAATTGATGGGTATAAAATTTCAAAATAAATTGATAACCGGCCTGTATGGTTGCAAGGGGAAAAAGAAAAAGAAAAAAAAGCCAGCCAAAACTGCATCATGCCCCTCCTTATTATGCCTTGGGGATCGATAGATCGCCCTTGATGTTACAAGGTCTGGAAAAAATGTGTCCCCTCTACCTGAGTCCTGACCTCCAACTTGAATTTGATGGAAATTTTCAAATGGGTAAAGTAGTAAGTACCACCACCAGCCTAAGTATTTGCTAAGAAATTTTTGTAGTTGGAACCCCCTTGGAAAGGAATTTGGTTCTGATGCTTTACTCATCTGGGTGGACACCTGCATGCATCCCGGCTGGTTGACGATGCTGGCAAATTAGATTACTTGACAATTTGCTCCTCCCAGTGCAGATGAGGATTATGCACCAGAAGTCAGCTCTAGAAGCTGCTGCATAAAGCTCACACCACCCTTGCAATCCTTGCAATCCCTTTGGCAGTTGTCATTTATTTGGGCTTCTAGAATCAGAGTGTGCTTCAATCATAAATCGTCTGTAGACCTGCTTATATCAGGACAACTACTCTGAGCTGGGTATCCTGCCAGAGGCGACCTTTCTAGCCGTGCAAAGGAGTCGACATACACTAGCTAGCATTGAAGACTATTCCTCATAACCAGGCAGCTTGAGCGAGCTCCTTACTTAACATAATCACTGTACTTTACATTCTTAGGTGACTTGCTTGAGTGTAGAGGCATCACAGAATTATGTGGATATTGATCGGTTTCCATCCACACATACAATCATATATTGGCAGCTTAATATGTGATATAACTGCAGCTGTGGATGTCCAATGAGGGAGAGACATGCCAGTGAGAATGGGATTGTTGTACTACTTGTGTGCAATTGATAGAAACCAATTGATGGAATTGATGGAAGTGCTATATTCAACAAGGAAATTGAGAAAGGGGCACAAAAAACAAGCAAAATTCAAAATTCAAGCATAATGGCCTGGGCCATTTGTTAATTGAACATTTGACCACATCTCATATGTAGCCTTGTATGGAAGGTGCCAAGTAAGAATTTTTTTTGTGCATTCAGAGAGACAACCTGTTGCAAATGATTATTCAAACAATTGTGCACTTTGTTTTTCAAGAAAGCAACAAAATTAAGACATTGTTTGTTTTCAATAGATCCAAGTGCATGAGCCATGACAATCTCTACCACCTTTAAGTATTCAAGAAAAGCATGGGACAACAATTGTGATGCATGGATCACTTGTTACATATGTATGAGAGGATTGACAATGACCGGGTTGGCCTTGTCAAAGGCAAGGGCCACAATTTCTATCATGGCTTGAATCACATTGGATTAATTTAAATATGCCTCGTTGAACATCCAAATGCCAATTTGAAAGAATCTCAAGAACCATAGGTGTAGATTTCACCTCCTTTGGCTAGTCCATATGGACGTTGGTTGCAATAAAAGTTCTTTAGCATTCATTTATAAATGTTGAAGAAATTTCACCTCTATGTCTACTTGTAGCCAATATTGGGGATAATCTATTTCCATAGCATGTGTGATTGCTTGCTCATGAAACCACACATCCAATTTTGTCATCAAGCCTTCCACAACCCTCAACATCCAACAAATTTACACCAAACAAAAAAACCAACTATAAACCTTAACCACCATGGTTCATCACTTGACTTTAGAAATCTCAAGAAAAAATGAAGGACGATGATAATCATTCATCAACTACAAATAAAAATGAAAGGAAACTTTGCTTGGTTCATCACAAGAATTTAGATATCCCAAAAAAAAATTCAAGGAAGTTGTGTTGGTTCATCACTAGAATTTGGAAATCACAAGAAATATTTCAAGGAAGCTCTATTGGTTCATCACCAACATCCAAAAATCCCAAGAAAAAATGAAAGTAAGTTCTATTAGTTTATTACAAGCATTTGGAAATCCCACAAAAGAAATGGAAGAAAGCTCTACTTGTTCATCACCATCATTGTTATGCCATGTACACCACAAAACTCTAACATTATTAATGTCATTCAACATTGGCAAAGTTCAGGTTTAAAAAAAGAGTATCAACTATGTTCATTTATCCATTCTAGACATCACAAATTAAAGAAATGAACTTGCACAGCATGGTTCAACGAAGAATTTACAAAACAAAGGTAAAAGCAAAGAAGACCATCATGGTTTAAATCCATACATGTAGAACATATGTAAAAGAATTCACATTGGGCATGTAGGGTGTAATGTAATCAATTTGCATCAACATAAGCAAAGGCCAATATTTTACCATGATCTTCTTTAGATGCTCCAACATGAACATCGACCTCCTTTCCACATTCTTGAGGATATTATTCCCTTTGGTTTTCAAGGTCTAAACAAATATCTGAAATTCCATATTTTTTTGGGTGAATGGTTGAAATAGCCATACATATTTAACATGAAGGCCCCAATTTACCAATGAGTTCCAAATCCCTTCAAGATCGGAATACTAGGTTAGTGCAATGAATAACAAAATGAACACCCATCAAAGATGGGGCTAAAAAATCCTTGATTTGTTTTGGCATTTTAGTTTTGGACCCTTGGAACACATTCACTCCATTTACCCCCAAAGCACAAAAGCTTGTTGAATAGCTCTTCCTTGCTTAACTCCCCATCTTCCATCATAAAGTTCATAATCACTTTCATGAGGTTGTTAAAATCTAATCCATTAACAATTCAGTCAACTCACACCAAAACTAATAATTTGATCTAACCATCAACCACATATGCATGGACACATGCAAAAGTCATTATTGATGGTTGTAACTTCATCATTGTAAGAACAAGCTAAGAACTAGGCACATTGTATGGCATAAACAATGGCTTTATGGACTTGCTAGTACATAAATTTAGCAAAATCCAACTAGCAAAGTCAAGCCAATGTATGGTCAAATTATTAAAGACTTTCAAGTTGACAAATAATGCATAAATTGTTTCATATCCTAGCATGGGGCAACCACGCATAAAAATGTGAAACAAAGACTTGAAATGTACCATCTTTCAATTCCTTTCTCCAAGGGTTTGTTGATAGGTTGTTGCAAAACAAAATCTAAATCCCTTTGGGCCCACAATCTCATGTTTTTTGAATGAGCATAGTCCTTTACAATGTATTCCCCCACTTTTTTCACCCCAAGTCATAGCAAACCATGAAGCACAATCCTACAACCAACATGTTTTGTTAATGTATCCCACTTGTACCCCACAATGTTTTCCTTGTTTTCAATCAAGGAACACATCTTACATTGCACACTATGAATAATTTGATCTTCAACCATTAAACCTTTTGCCCATGGCAACTTCACTAGCCATTATGCTTAGATTTTTTTTATGTTATCATAGGATGTTTTTCCCTTCTTCCCATTGCCACCTATGTGAAGCTTTTGTTTCTTCCTTAGGGGATCCAATAAAGGTTTTCATTAAGAGTTTGACTTTTCCATGGTTTCCTTAAGGTCTACAACATTGACAAGCATTTTAAGGCTGACATGAGGAATCATTAAAAACAAGTCAAGGTTTTAAACATCTAGAAATTTGGTTGTTTCCAATGTGGAATTGATTATAGACTTTTGTGAATCAAACCAAGTTTCAGCTAAAGGCTAATTTGGCTCATTTACATTGGAAAAATTATATGACCTTGGGGATATACTAGAATTTGACATCGAAAGTTTAAGGTTCCAAGAATTTTTTTTGAAAAACTAAAAACTAACATAAGACATGGCAATCACGAAAGTTGAAACCAAGAGAACAACATAAAAGTTCAAAACCAAGTTTAGAATAGATTTGAATAAAGAGAAAAACACAACTTGGATCTTAATTTGAACAATTCCAAACCAAGATAAAAATGAAACCCAAAATAATTCAAGCAAATGATTGTCACTTGTAACTTGCAATTTGGATTCGGTAATAGAGTTTGGATTTAGGAAAATAATAGTTGAAAAGACCATTGGGGGGGGGGGGGGGTTGCAGTTCCATTAAACCTTAATAAAAGTCTTAATTTAGAAAAAAAGAGTTGCAAAACATGATTAACAAACTCACCTTGAGCTTGGCTTTGCAAATCTAATAAAAAAACCCCATTCATAATTATTAAAATTCACCTTCCTGCCATCGTTCAAAGCTAAAATGATCACTCCTAATATTCTATTGAAATCCACAAGCACATAGATTATAATACAATGTTCAACCCCACAATTACAACAAGCTTCACAAAGTTTCAACAAAACACATAAACAACACAAATGGATTTGAATGGAATGGGATTTGGGAATGATCATTTGAACTTTCAAGTATAGTAAAAAATCATGTAGACCCATCACCACATCATACATAATTGGCACTAACTACTGTTGAAGAATCAAATTCAAACAATCCCAACTACAAGAGGAGCGGATTCTAATGAGTTCCACAACAACTGGACACTAGTATGGTGAAAGAGTTACACTCTAAGGCATCAAAGCTAGAGATGATGGTAGCTGTGTGAAAGAAAATTGGCTCTTCTCGTTCTCACTAACAATAATTGGGGGTGATTAGGGTTAGGGTTCTAGCAATGAACAAGAGATGAGCTCACAACCTCATTGATTGAAAGGTAAGGGTTTTTGAAAATCTGGTGCATCCAATTGATGTAAACTAGCAACCTGCAAAAGTCATCCAATAACTTTCACGACAATTTACATCCTAGAAGTCCTACTAGCACATCATGCATCAGAAACAATTATAGTAAGAATCTGGCCACAGATCATTAAAAAGAAAGGTTGCCCTAATTGTGAAAAAATGTACAAAATGATAATATGGCAAAGTCTGGGCAGTAGCGTAGCAAGTCAGCAACTGTAGGAGCATGCAACTGGGTCAATGAGAGACATTATGTAGACCCTCTTCCATGCTGAAGAATCACCATCCTTGTGATATGTAGCTCAACTGTTTTCATGTGGGGAATACTGTCCTTGTTCATACCCACAATGGCCTTCCCGTTACACGCCCCCTCTACAAAAAACAAGACCTTGAGGCCAGTTTTTTTGTGGTTCTTTGAATTTTGAAAGAAGCATCAATTCTGGTTCATTAACTATAATTCCAGAATCAAAGAACCGTTAGTTCTGGCTATTTCACAAACCTTAAAGAATTTACAATATGCATGAAAGAATAGATAAAGAACGACCAGTTCTTTGACATTTTCATATTTGAGAACCATGGTTATATACCAAAGCCGGTTCTTTGACATTTTGAGATGCAATAGGTAAGTGGGCATATACCCAGGTTGATAACCAGCGGGTGTCTAGTGCTAATTCTGAGAACCACCCAACACTGCTTCCGTCCTAGTTCAAGGTTCAATACCAAATTTCATGGGCTCTCTTGCAACAATTTTTGAGAACCGACAGGTAAGTGGGTATGCATCCAGTCTGATAACCAGTGGGTATCTTTTGCTAATTCTAAGAACCACTCACCAACATTCTAAGGTGGGTGGTTCTTGGAATATTACCAACAAATACCCGCTGGTTATCAGACCCTCACCTGCCTGTGCCCACCTTGCCAAAAGTGATACCCGCCCAACACTGCTTTGTACCACCACCATGTATTCAGTTATTCGTTTTAATTCTGATGGTACTTTTCCAGCTCAACTGTTTTTCTGTTCTCGCAACCCTGACAATTTCTTCTCGATTAGAGTTCAGTTCAATTGCCTCTGCAGCAAAAGTATTCATTTCATCTACAGAAATGGGCTTCATCAGATTAGAGAAGAACTGTAGCAAACAGTAGCAAACAGGTACTCACTCAAAAAGGTCAAAAATTGTTGCAAACTATAAACAAATTAGATCATTATTGTAAATTGCGGCTAGTTGGGTATCTAATTGTCCACATTTTGTACTGATCAATGAAAGGCCATAAGAAGAAAATTTTAGTACCCTGATCACTGGAAGGAGTATGATAATAATCCCAGCATGTTGCCTTGGGTCTTTTACTTACTTGACAAAAATTCACAAAGTCATATTTTCTCAAACTTGTACTTGTTAAAGACAAGTCCAAGTTTCCAGCATGCTCAGAAAGAACCAGTGGAACAGTTAGAAAACAAGTGGAAGTTCCAACTTGGCTTTCAGTTAGAGACTAGTTGCTGAACATTGACCCTCTTCAATCCTATTCCGGTTTGGCAACCCACCAATATAACTGTAACTGGAACTGCATATACGTGGGAACTACTACTAGCAAACCATCTAGACCAATCATTATGATCGACCAATCAGAAATACTGAGCCGCAGTCAGATCCAATTTATTACACTCTTTTTTGGGGCTGGAGTGAACCAGCAGCCACCAATGCACCAGTTCAGGATGAGGCCGTTCAAGCCGTTTTGGGGATGAACCAAAAACACATCCTCTTCCCCTGCCCAGGGATTTTTTAGCCCCCTTCTCTGCCCCAAAATTTTCCCCTCCTACCTATTTCCCCCCATTCCTACCTACCTCCCCCCTCCTCCCTCACCTCATTTCCCATTCACTCATCTCCAAAGCTCGGGAGAGATCCCGAGCTTGAGTAGCACAGAGCTTCTAGGAGACATAAACACAAGGCTTGAGGAAGGTGGAGAGCTCAATGTTCAAGGAAGGTAGAAAGTTCAATGTTCAAGGAATGTGGAGAGGAGAAAGCAAGAGGAGCGCTTCATCCCGAATGTAGAAACGAAAGAAAAAAGGTAAACTCCCTCCCTTCTTTGCATTTTTTTTTCTTGTGTTTTTTTTTTTCTTCTATTTGAAAAGAGGCAAGCTCCCTCCCTTCTCACAATGTTTTTCCTTTTCTATGGTTTTTCTTTTTATTTGTGTTTTTCTTTTCTTCTATTTGAAACGAAGAAGATGTCAAGAGAAAGCGCTTGAAATGAAAGGGCAAAAGCAAGAGGGTAGAAGTAGGAACCAAAAGTGCGAAGGCAAAGCGAGAGCTTGAAGGTAAGTTCCTTCCCTTCTCTACATTTTTTTCCTTTTCTATGGTTTTTTTTTCTTTGTGTTTTTTTTTTTTCTTATGCTTGAAAAAAAAAAGATGCCAGGAAAAAACACCTGAAACAGAAGTGCAAAAGCGGGAGGGTAGAAACAACAGCCAAAAGTGAAAGGGCAGAGCAAGAGCTTGAAGGTTTGCTCCTTCCCTTCTTTTGGTTTTCTTGTGTGTTTTGGTTTTTTTGTGTTTGAGAAAAAGAAGACAACAACAATGTGACATCTTCTTCTTCTGTGGTGGTGTTGTAAAGAAGAAAAAGATGATGACAATGTGCCATCGTCTTCTTTTGTGGTGTTGTTGCAGTAAATCAGGTGATGACAACTTATTGCCATCACGTTTTTCTTTGGTGGTGTTCGAACGAAAATGAGAATGGCAACTTGTTGTTGTTGCTTTATTTTCTGTGTTAGAGAAGAAAAAAACAATGGTAATGCGTCATTGTCTTTTTTATGGTGTTGTTGTAGCAAAAAAGGCAACGACAACTTGCTACCATTGCGTTTTTCTATGGTGGTGTTGAAGTGAAGAAGGCAACTTCAACCTGTTAACGTTGTTTTATTCTCTATGTTAGAGAAGAAGAAGACAACGGCAATGTGCCATTGTCTTCTTTTGTGGTGCTATTGGAATAAAGAAGGTGATAACAACAAGTTGTCGTCACCTTTTTTTGTGTTTGAGAAAAAGAAGAAGAAGACGACACCGTGCCCTTCTTTTATGTGTCTGAAAAGAAGACAATGGCACAACAACAACTTGCAATACTCGAACTTATACTTACCTCTACTAACTGGAATGTTGGGGTTTCATTGTAATACCTACATCCGTACTTACCTTTACAAACTAGAATTTTGGGGCATGATTGCAATACTTGTACTTACTTTTACCAACTGGGATTTTGGGGCCTAGTTACAATACCTGCATCTAACACTAATATTATCATTATCCTTGTGTTTTTTGCATTTCACATTTTTTGTGCTTATTACTTGGAAACAATAATAACCTTTCTGCCATATTAGACTTCATGTGTGTGTTGAATACATGATGTTCAAAAAATTTGGGGTATGATTTCTTCCATACAAAATTGATTCTAAAATAAAATTCTTAATGTTAATGGCAACAATCTTGATTAGTAATTGAAACATTTATTCATGACATCGTTTAGTTTATGGAACATAGGCAATTCAAATTATGGTATAGATTTAAATAAGTGAAAAGATCAAAAACCAATACAATGAACAAAATTTAGAGTATAAACCTTAAGTTCTAAAATATATGAACCAAATTCTTATACACTAAATAATAAAGCATAACCTTAAAAATCCAAATGATATTTTTCCATAAGCCTTATTATAACCTTAATTATACAAACCCTAACAAAAAAAAGTTTTAGTGATATATGTCTTAAAGCCAAAAAACTATACAAACTATAAAAATTATATAATGCAAAATACGTTAATATTTAAAAACAATTAAATAAATTTCATACAAAACTAAAAGATAAAATATGTCTTTTACCTTTGTGTGATCTATCCAACTTAATTATTTCCACTTGTTTTGAAGAAGATATAGAATGCAATTGTATTACTTCACATAAGTGTAAACCCTAAAATTTTCCCCCCAAATTTAGCCTACTTTAGATTAATTACTATACATTTATGAAAAATTTATTAATTAATTTATGTGTTTCAACCTTAAACCTAATGGTTAAGTTAGTGGGGTATGTAATTAATAGAGTAGCTAGGTTAGTAGGGTAGGTGGTTAGTACAATAGCTAGGTCAATAGGATAACTAGTTATTAGGGTAATTGTGTTAATAGGGGATAATAAATAAGGTACCAAGGTTGGTGCAATACTTATGAGGGTAGGAAAGTGAGCAGGGTAGCTATTTGAAGTGACCCCAAATGCAAGTATTGCATTTAGGGTGGGATCTTCATATAAAGAACTCTAAACCCCACATGCGTACTTTCGGAGTGACCCTAAATGCAGGTATTGCATTTAAGGTAAGATTTTCGTATAAAGAAAGCTTAAACCCTACATGTGTCCTTTCGGAGTGGCCCAAAGTGCAGGTATTGCATTTAAGGTTGGGTTATTTCAAAGTGACTTTGCATATGCATATTGTGTTTAGGGCTAGGTCTTCACTTAAGGGTATCCAAACCACTTCGATGGGTTTTTTTTTGAAACGTGGGTATTACATTTAGGTTTGTTTTTTCATTTCAACTTGAAACACCCAAACTTATACTTACCTTTACCAACTAGAATTTTGGGGTTTCGTTGCAATACCTACACTCGTACTTACTTTTACCAACTGGAATTTTGGGGCATAATTTCAATACTTGCACTTGTACTTACTTTTACCAAACCCTAACAAAAAAAAGTTTTAGTGGTATATGGCCTAAACCTAAAAAATTATACAAGCTATACAAATCATATAATGCAAAATAAAAAAATTTGAAAGAACATAGGAAAAAAATTAAAAACCAAAATTCAAAGGTTTTAAACTATAAATATTTATTAACTGAAAGAAAATACGTTAATCTTTAAAAAGAATCAAATAAATTTCATATAAAACCAAAAGAGAAGATATGTCTTTTATCCTTATGTGATCTTTCCAACCTAATTTTTCCACTCTTTTTGAAGAAGATATAAAATGCAATTATATTACTTCACATATGTGTAAACCCTAAAATTTTCCCCCCAAATTTAGCCTACTTTAGATTAATTATTATACATTTGTGAAAAACTTATTAATTAATTTGTGTCTCAACCCTAAACCTAATGGTTAAGTTAGTAGGGTATGTAATTAATAGAGTACCTAGGTTAGTAGGGTCGGTGGTTAGTACAATAGCTAGGTCAGTAGGATAACTAGTTATTAGGGTAGTTGTGTCAGTAGGTTGGTGCAATACTTATGAGGGTAGGAAAGTGAGTAAGGTAGCTATGTGTGAGGTCAGGTCCAGAAAAAACGGCCAAGAACAAAAAATAAAAAATAAAAAAAATAACAGTGGTCAGCAGCAAAAAGAAATCGACTGTGATGAGCCCCATCCGGCGCTGAATGAAAAAACGCAACCCATCCAGTGGACAGAACAGCCAACTGGTGCATTGGTGGTTGTTAATTCACTCTGGCCCTTTTTTGGAGGTGCACAACTATGTTGCGACTTTTACCAGACATGGGAAGCTGGACGAATCTGGTGCAAAAAAAACTAATTTCCTGAGCTAAACCGACACAAGTTTGACTTTGTCACAATAATTTTTACTGTCTGGAGCCACATACTGATCACCGATGGAGATGCTCTAAGTAGTTTTTTTTTTTTTTTTGTCAGCCTTACCCAATTAGGGATGTGCCATGGATTGTCTGCCATCAAGACCAGTGTTGGGTGGGTATTTGATTGTGGTAATAACTTATAACCTTCGGCCAGTTCTTTAAAACACTTTAGAATCACAGAACTACTTACTGGTTCTGGTCTTTTGGAAAAAGACAACAAAATCAAATAACCGCCGGTTTTTTAATTTCAAAAACCCCTGAATAACTGCAGTTTTCATGAAACAACAGATAAATGCAGTTATTTGATTTCATATTTTCTAAAACTAGGGTTAAACATCAAAACTGGTTTGTTGATTTTTCTGGGTCTATTCATGTTTATGATAACCAAGCAACACTGGTCCAGACTCTGTGACTTAGACCTATGTCTGAATTTTCACGATGTGAACAAAGCTCAAATGTGAATTCAGGTGAAGAGATGACCTAATGGATGAAGTGCTATGGGGATTTGGACTGGCAGAGAGTGCTAAAAGAAGGGACGGTTGATAATCATGAAGCTTAGAAGTTGTCATTATTCTTTCTATGTTTCTTTCTAGTTTTGTGATTGTTTGATATTTGGTGGTGATGAGCTCTGTTTTGCATTTTTCATGGTGTGAACGGCACTCAATGTTGATCAATTTGGTGTTTTACGTTGTTTTTGGACATGGTGCAATATGAAGGGCAGACCTTGCAATATAAGGAGGAGCTTTTTGATGTTGAGAAGCTAAGTTTTCTAGGTTAGATATTTGGTGTTTTTAGGAGTGTACTTTTGAAGCTAGCAAAGTTGGGGTGTGTGGGTCTTTGTGTTTGCAGTTTGGAAAAAAACAGCCTATCCATAGTGTTGGTGAGGGATGAATGCCCTAACAATTGTGGGAGTTTTTTGGTAGAGGTTTTTTGTAACTTTGTTGCATCATATCTCCTTCTCGAAAGGTAAACATGTTAGATGCATAGCTTAAGGACAAATTAAGGAAAGTGATGAAGATTTAAAGGGGTTTCGAAAGTGGTCTTCATAGGAATTTGGTTTGTGGTAGAAAGAAATGTCATGTTTTTGGGGATACCACGGGTTATGTGTTGATGGGAATGAGTACTCACATATGTGGGAGCTTGGAAGGGAATTAATATGTGACTAAATAGCCCGGGGGTTATCAAGACATATTGGTATTGGGAAGTTTAGGTTCTCATTTTCTTTTTGTCCAACTTTTGGGGATCAATATGTGGGAATGAGGGTGGATTTCATCTTTTGATATTGTGAACTAGAATGTGAATTGCCATGACAAGACTTGTGGGCTCAAGAGAGAGAAGCTGGAATGATTGGAATGATTTGATCCCTTGTGGTCCATAGACTATTGTTGTTAATCTACTATATTAATTCAGGTTGTCTGTGCGTGCGTTTGTCTGACACGACAATTCTGCATTTTAATTCATCGGCAGAATCGGCCTCTGCATTTTCTATAGCAGAACCGGTGGCGGTGATGACGAGGCGGGGTGCTGCACTTTCTATGGCAGAATTGGTGGCGGTGATGACGAGGTAGGGTGCTGCATTTTCTATGGTAGAACCGGTGGCGGTGATGACGAGGCAGGTTGCTGCATTTTCTATTGCAGAACCGGTGGCGGTCCGGTAAGTATATCCACCTTCTTCTTCTTCTTTTGCCGCCTGTCCTATGAACGATGATCCTCCATTCTACATGTTCTTTCTACTTTCCATTTGCACAAAGCCAGATATTGATCATCTTCCTGCATGTTTTGTGTTGATCAATCTTATATCTTATATATTAATTGTGTTGTCTATCTATGATGTGACAATTCTGCTTTTTCATTCTATGGCAGAACCGGCCTCTGCATTTTTTATGGCAGAACCAGCCTTTGTATATTATTGCGAAAGTTAACAGGTTGTCTTATTCATCCCATTCTCTGCACTTGGATGATTAAATGTCAGAGAGTGCAGTTCAGGATGTATCCATGAAGGTGTTGATTTAGTATCTTAAGAATGGACGACAAAATTAGGAGCACGAAATTCTCGAGGCGAGTTTCCGCCAACCACTGGACATAGAGAAAAGTGACGGGAAAAATATAAGAGACAGGACCGAGCACCGGTTGACGACCGTAGGATGGAGAGCTTTCGGCGAAGAGAAAAATGTACGCATCAGTAAGAAGCGCATGAGGGCTTAAATCATTGGCAAAAATATAAAAATAAAAACAAAATATCAACGTAGCTGACAGAAACGAGGATTACTTCCTCTTCCCCATTTTGAACAGAGTAAAGGAATGAGAAGAAGCTCGGATCCGTCACAGAAGGCCTACCAGGCCCAGCCCGGCACTCCCGAACTCCCGAACTCTCGAATTTTCACCGACCAGGCTTGCTGTGGGGGGTACCGGGCCGGGTTCGTCACAAAAGGCCGACCGGGTCTAGAATGAGATCTTTTCACTTCAACTATCCGAATTCGCCCAAATTTCAATCTAATGGTTAAAATCGTTTTTCTCCTGACCCAACAATGTTTCTCCTTGGAAGCCCACTTTCCAAACGAATGGTAAGGATTTGATACATTTCACCACATCCAACGGCTACGAACCGTGGTGCTAAGAGAACCGTCCTAATTAAGAAATTTCGAAAGAGCCCGGTTGCGAAGGTGGGGCCAATTTCCTTAACGTATCTTTTTGGAAAAATAAAAATCCATTAGTACGGATGTGTCCAATTTTTAATCCGACGGATAGAAATAAGAGAGGGTAAATATTTTTTTAAAGAGAATTAAACAACGAGAGTGTCCTACATCAACGGAAACAAGGATGGCAACAATAGGTACCTATAGTGGCTGAAGGTCATGGGCACCCACTAGTATTAATTGCGTTGTCTGTCTGTCTGTGACGTGACAATTCTGCTTTTTCAATCTATGGCAGAACCGGCTTCTGTATATTAATGTGAAAGTTAACACGTTGTCTTATTCATCCCATTCTCTGCACCTAGATGATTAACCAGCCTGCGGGTCGTGGTGACGTCCGTCTGTGACGGAGCTTGGGTCCGTCACAAAAGGCCGACCGGGTTCAGCCCGGCACTCCCGGACTCCCAGATTTTCACTGACCGGGCCCGCCGTGGGGGGTGCTGGGCCGGGTCCATCACAGAAGGCCGACCGGGTCTAGAATAATATCTTTTCACTTCAACTATCTGGATTCACCCAAATTTCAATTTAACGGTTAAAATCGTTTTTCTCTCGACCCCACAATGTTTTTCCTTGGAAGCCCGCTTTCCAAACGAACGGTAAAGATTTGATACATTTCACCACATCCAATGGATACGAACTGTGGTGCTAAGAGAACCGTGCTAAGTAATAAATTTCAAAAAAGCCCAGTTGCGAAGGTGGGGCCAATTTCCTTAATGTATCTTTTCGGAAGAATAAAAATCGATCGGTACGAATGTGTCCAATTTTTAATCCGACGGATAGAAATAAAAGAGTAAATATCGAGAATGTCCTAATCAACGGAAACAAGGATGGCAGCAATAGGTACCTATAGTGGCCAAAGGTCACGGGCACCCACTAGTATAATAGGTGCTAATAAATTCAGTGTTGTTCTATTGTTATGTACTTTTACAAACTTTCTAGGGGACCTAAATGGGGTCATGGAAGCATAGGGTTGCAATGGATTTTAAACCTAGAAAGGGGTTTGGTCCTATGAGGTTTAATTTTGAATTAAGGCCCTACTATCACATAGGTAGTTTGCCAACTAAAGTTTCATGCAACACTCACACACCATACAAAACATTTGAAAAATACAAGAGATGAAAGATATTTTTGAGGTAAGATCACCACATGTTTAAAACTTGTTCCTTATGTGTGTTACATCCATCAGGGAGCTCATCACACGTGATTAAGATGTTTGTTTTGTGAGCATGACGAGGACACTAGTAAAAAGAAAGTAAAAAATATGTGAGTAAAAACGTAAGGTGCAATATATTAGTTGTTGAGTAAAAATTATAGATTAATTAGTTTCTTAAAAATGTACAATTTACTCAAATAATCAATCTAATTGTAATATAGGATATGTAATAATCAAAATGATAGATTTTAATTAATATAGAGGGCCTCTAATCTATGTATATATTTTAAAATAAAATAATAATAGAATGATAAACTATAGGTTGGACAATTATATAATTGTCCCCCCCTAAAAATGGTTGTTTGACGCACATAGATCCCAAACTTTACACTAAGTGTGCCCCCCCTCCCCCCCGCCCCCCCCCCCCAAGTTTGTGAGGAACATTCATAAAAAAACATATATGTTTATTTTCATGTACACTACCATAATCTAAAAAACATATAAATTTATTATAACATAGGTTCATTACAAATCAAACTTATGCTAAGTCTTCACACAAAGTAACAACATGAAATTATGAAAAGAAGAATATATGTTCAAAGTTTCACCCACAACCCCTTATATACTTGAAACAAAGAATGGATGGATTACTAACCTCATTTATTTACATCTACTAAACATTCCCATATATCAATTACAAGCCACTAGTATGCCACATGTTTTTCTTTTTGAACTATCATCCTTTCTATGAACAAATAATTCAATTATTTGAAATCTTATTCCTTAAGATTTAATCAAATTCACATAATTCATTTCCAATCATATCTAACTCAAAATACTTAACTAAATTATTCATATGAGTTGAAACTTATTCCTTAGTTGAATATTTTCAAGTTAGGGTCCATAAGTTGAATAATTCGTTTCTGTACTTACTCAATTTTTTACCCCTATGCCACATTATTATTTATTTACAACTTTTACCTATAGTAATCTATCCAAGTGTTACAAATCTTTCTAAACATTAATTATGTTCTAACGAATGTTGGGCAATTGTTAGAAATAAGATCAATTAACCCCAAATGGTTATTAGGGATGGTTATTAGGGAGGTGCTTAATATTCATAACCATGGGTTTTTTTAATCACATAACCTCCCCCAAAAGTTTCTATTTCTTTACATATTTTTTCATGAAAACCGCCAATTTAAAAAAAACTTTTCAAATAATTGGGACCAAGGGTTCATTGATTGTGAAAGTTTTCAGAAAATTGAAACCAGTTTTCTTTTATTTTGAAATATCAGATAAACTAAACTATGTGGTTCTTCATAAATTCAAATAACCACAATAGATTAGCACCTTCACCTCTTGAATGAAACCTCTTGCTATATACTAGCTACTAATGCAGCCCATGCAACTTGCCCAAATGTGAACATGATTTTGAAGATAAAACCCAATTGTGAACAAAATGTTTTAAATTATTTGAAAGTGATAGATTTTATTCAAATTTCAATATCTCCCATAATGCAGCTCTAAAAATTACAAAATTGTTGAAGGTTTTCCAACATTATGAAAAACA
This sequence comes from Sphagnum tenellum, assembly GCA_963921925.1. Lineage (NCBI taxonomy): Eukaryota > Viridiplantae > Streptophyta > Sphagnopsida > Sphagnales > Sphagnaceae > Sphagnum > Sphagnum tenellum. The sequence continues at coordinate 6,558,670 of OY998156.1, forward strand.
AGCCCCAATTTTTGAAAAATAATAAAATTTGATTTTATTGATTGTCTTTTGAAAATATTGTTCAATATTCAATAATTGTAGGTTTAAACATTCCCAAACCACCTATTGTGATTCATATTAAATAGCCTAATTAGTTGTTATGCATCCCAAAGTGTTTTGGGGGGTGGCGGGGCGGTATGGGCCACTTTGATTGACCCATCATTAAACAAACCTGAACTTTTGTAATGTTATGTTTATTGGCACCCAAGTTGACATTTATTTTATGAATTTATCATTTTAAGAAAAAATTCCACATATTTACAACAAGGTTTTTTCTTTTTCATTTTTGTGGTGTAACCACATTAGCAACCATCAACAAGAGGATGTAGCTAGATTTGATTTTAGGATAGGTATGAATTGCAAGAACTCATGGTTGGTAAGCTACTACAGTGGTCATAACAATTGACAACAATTCAAGAATGATTCGTAATATCAATGTTTCAAATAATGTAGAAAACATTCCCCAACTATCTAATATTGTGCCTATGAATAATAATCAACGCTTCTTTGTGATATATATATATATAATGAAATTCAACTATTTTTATATTTTAATTTCATTATTTCAATAGTTGAAAAATAAATATGCAAAATACACCTTGAGTTGTGGATTTGTAGTAGTTGGGACAATAAACCAATTTTTAGAAGTTGAGAGTTTGATTCTCACCAACAACAAATATCAGTAAAATTTCTTGTTATTTTCAACAAGAACTTTTGAGAAGTATCTTGTGTCCATTAGTTTTAAGCATGATATGTATGTTGTAGTAGCATTTTTTTTTCTTGTGTCATACATTGTAGATCAACAAAGGATGAATACAAAATATTATGAAATTGTCAAGGACATTATAATATGATTTTTCAAAAAAAATAGAAGTGAACTTCAAGAGTTCTAGATTGATAAGCAAATCCTTACAATGCAAAGCAAGAAGTTCAAGTCCTCAACAAATGTTGACAAGAATGAATAAAAAAGACTTGAAAACCTCATAATAATATTACCTTGTATGAAAATGCACTAAATTGTTTTTACAGATCCACAACAATACAATGAAATTTATAATTTTTGCAAAGGTCAATAACATAAGGCATAGGTGCCCCCCATGCTTCATGGACCATGCAAAAAAATCAACAAATAATTCATACATGTCCCTTAGAACCTTGAAGCTTTTAGAAGTAAACACATACATTGCTTTTTATGTTTTTTAGAAGTTGTAAAAAAATTTAAATTTTTTTTTTCTTTAGACATTAAATATATGCCCATAAAGGTTTTTTTAATGGGGTTAAGTTTTCTATGTCCTTAACATCAACATAAATATTTTAAAACGTACACATTGCCTTACATTATGTTAATGTCAAACTACAATGTATATTAGTGTTGGGTGATTATTAAAATTAAGAATAGATCGATGTTGTCCCATTGCAACTTTTCAAGAAGACCTTCAATTTTTTCCAATTTCTTGTCCTCGTTTAAAGGATATGCAAATGTGCAATACCTACATCTAATGTACTTATTATATTATCAGAAAAGGGCTAAGAATTACATTAATTCAAATATTTTGTGATACATTCATTTCATAGACGTAATTGAGTGTGGTGTCAAAACTCTTGACTTTAAAATATGGGAAATTTATTACCTTCATTTTTTGCAAACCATAATTGTTAATGAGAGTGGGAGTTTTAATACCCTCATTTTCTATAAACCACAATAGGTCTACTTAAAACTAAACCTTGTGAAAGAAGCTCTAAAAATGATTGCCTAACCCAAGGTGGTTTTTCTAATGGATCTTCTTGCATAGAGAACAACAAACCCAGTTCTTAAAACGCAAAACCAACCATAATTGGAACATGCCACCTTTTGGTTATCAAGGCAATACCTAAGATTCATAACCATGGTTCTCAATAAATCAAATAACCCAATTTAACACACGTAACCATGGTTTTCAAATTTTTTGGGGAAAAAAAAACCACCAATTCTTCATTTATTCTTTCATGAATTTAACCATGGTTTCTTTGAAGCTTTTGAAACAACCAAAATCAACAGTTCTCTAGTTTTCACGTCGAGTTTGGGTGTTTTGCTAGGAACCCGAGGGGGATATTTGTAAATGTTTTTTAAAAATATAGGTTACATTTTATTCAAATAATCAATTTAATGATAAGATAGGATATGTAATAATCTGAAAAAATGGATTATAATTCACATAAGGTGGTTTTAATATGTACATATTAAATAATAATAATAATAGGGTGATAAAAATAGGTTGTATTTTTATCTAATACCCCTTAAAATGGTCATTGACGCACGTAGATCCCAAACTTTATGTAAAGTAACTTCCCCCCCCTTCCCACCCCCCGCCCCCCAAGGCTAGGAAAGTCATGTGTGAAAGAGTTTCAAGAATGAAATTCAACCAAGAAAGGCCATGAAATTCAGGTGAACCCAACGGAGTGAGGTTTTGGGTGAGAAAGACAATGCACATGTCTTTCTATCTAGGCCATGTTCTTCAATAGGTTTCATCAAATATATTTCACTAGTTGAATCCCAAATCAGCATCTATGAAGATCTTGTGCTTGCAAGGAACTTAAAAGCTAAAAGAGTTAGTACTGCCAGATTACAATCTAGAATTGTCCCACCAATCTAGAATTTTAGAAAGTACCAACAAAATAGGTATATTTTACATGGAAGTAGAAATCAAATTATGTGGTAAAGGACATATATAGATGGAGCATATGCACCCAACAAAAAAATCTACGTGCATTGTATTGTTTTGGAATCAAATAGGTTTAAGTCCATCAAAAATGCCTTGCAATCAAACGCATTGTGGAGGCACTCAATGAACTCCAAATGGAAAACAATTGATAGATCTAGGACCCAAACTAAAAGGCCCTTAGCCCTACATAATAGTTTGAGGTCATTCCAACATTTCATTTTCATATTCAAAAAACCTTATGAAATAGGAAACCAGGATCAAGTAGAGTAGCAAGTGGAAAGGTTTGATCCAGACCATTGTTATTTTGTTTTAGCAATAGGGGTCGGTTAAAGTCACGTAAAAGACGATAGTCATCAAAAGCCCATCCAATGGTTTAAAATAGGCCACATATGCCCTCTTTCAAAATTACATGATCAAACACCTTTTTTTATATGGTTTTTTAGTTTAGAGTTTTGAATAGAAGATGTTCCAATTCCCGCATGAACTCCAATGCATTTTCTTCTTTATAATAGCTCTTCCCAAATACCATTGGTCTAGTGTTAGAACAAGGGTCAAAGCCTAAATCATGTTTTGAGCTTGTTGTAGGCAGTGGATTTTGAAATTGTTGCTATGTGAGAGAAATAAAATTTCATTTTGCCCAAGGATTCTAGGTCTTCAAAGTTGAGAAAGGAGGGTTTATTGAAAAAAAAAAAAAAAAAAAAGGACAAATCTAGAGTTTTGTTTAAGGTCAAGCTTGCAACTTGGATGAATAAGTGAGAGCATCAATGGGAAGATCATGGAACTTAACACATTCTGGAACTAGAGCTTCAATATAGACTTCAACAATGTTGATTCTTGTTGGTCCTGTTAAAGCAAAAGAGCACCTGAGAATCAAGAACACCATGTTGAGTTATCACATACTTTTTTTTATTCCCGGGAATGAGGCAAGAAAATTGTACAATTAAGGTCATTTGTAGCACATCAAGATGATTGACAATGGTGGCCACTATAAGGTGATGTTGTAATTTCATTACGTGCTACAACTTTCACCTGTTCATTGCAAGCTTCTAAGACCTTAAAAACATGTTCCTTGACTATTGTTTTGCATGTGGCAACTATAGCTAAAAATTGATGCTTTGTTGCTGAGATGCAAAGAGGTGTAAGGTTTGCAAGTGATGACTTTGATTGACCAGGATTTGATTTAAGAGCCTTGGCAGCAACTATTCCCATACAATTGTTAGAGGTGTGTTTTTTTCGGATAGAGTTATATCACACCCTCTACCCCCCAAAAGTCCCATGCTCTAGAAGATTGTTTATTCCATTTGCAAGGACTTAAAAAAGAAAAAATGTTTCAAAGTAGGAACAAGATTTGTGGTTTGAGGCCCTGGTGAAGGCAGTGGTGTTTCTGCAATATTCAGGTTGGTTGTGCAGCTAATTGCTGGATCTTCAAGGAGTATAACAAGCGGTTTAATCCTTGAATGCTACATAGGAATGGATGTGTGGTTGGTAATGGAGGTTGTCATCTTCTTCTCTTATACCCAAGTTTCCAAAGTAAGTCACATTGCATTTGATTTCTAAGGTTTGAATTCCATACAAGGTTGTGCAAGGTTTACAATTACTTATAATAAATTACAGCAACACGTGAAACATTCAGATTGGTTACTTCTTACAAATATCCACAATTATGTACATGTTTTGCATCTTTTGAACATTGATACTAGTAATAAGAAGAGGTTTGCCCTTAACTAGGTCTAATGCACATGCTATGCTCATTCAAATTGTGTTAGGTCTCTAGCAATGGTTACAACTTGTCCAAATGTGGCTTGTCATGTTTTTAATGATTCACCAAAGGTATGAACACATATTACCTCTTAGATTCGTCAATTTGGATGGACAATAGACAACTGCATAAAATGAATCTTCCCATTTTTGCTCATCAATGTTTCACTACTTGATTATAGATTACATAATAAGATCACCTATGTTTTTTTTTTGGGTTTAATCAAGGTGGTTTCAGCTTGATGAATGGCTTTCAGAAAGGTATTTGTATTAGTATATGTACGTGTCTTCAATTACAACTAGTCAATTCTTCATGTGCTTATTCATCATGTTTCTGATTATCTACAGACCCAACTTTGGCTCAACTAGTTTTTAGAAATGTAGGGCCAACACGCAAGGTAGAAGGCAAACATTTTGCTTGGGGTGAGTATGGAGAGTCATCAAACCTCTCCAAAATTTGTTGGAAAAGGATTTTGTGAAGAAGGCCCAACTGGTTTTTCTATCTAGCCTATATAGAGGCAGTATTTATGTAACTCTTTGAATGTCTTAGTTTTGTAAAATGGTTTTTCTATGTTGAGATTTTTAGGTGGGTGAAGCTACAGACCATGTGTGATGCTAAGAATAAGCACATGAGTGCCAAGGACAGAGAGGCTCAAAGGCTTAAAAGAAAAGTAGCTTGAGAAGCTGCTTTTGGCAAGTAAAAAAACAAGGTACAAATAATGGCATGTTCTAGCCACTTCCCCCTTTCTAGCCTAATTAGTTTTCCTTAACAAGACTAGTTTATATTCATTAGTTTACTGGCATAACAAAAATATTGTAGTTGACATTCCACCACAATGATTGCATTGTAGGGTGGAGGTCCTTCAAAATTGCAAGTCTCAATACCACGAAAGGGATCAAGCTACTAAAACCTTGGATGGTTGTGACACCCACATTGAACCAATAAGCATTGAGCCTCCTCCCACCCTAGATGGTACATCAAGCAAATATGATAGGAAATACCTATCAAGCTTGTTAAAGATTGGCCCACTTCTTCATCCTTATCTCCTTTCTGACTTTGTGTCATTTTTTTTATTAAAGGATGGGTTCTTTTGTTGATTAATTCTATCAACAACTCTAAAAGTATTTAAAAGAAACACCCAACTTTTACTTTTTAAATAGTTGAAATATTAGAAGGAATCTGCAAAAGTAAACATGGGATTTGGACTATTTTTGACAAATATTCACAAAACAACAAGCAACCATCTTCTAACTTAAATATGTAAAGTAGACGCATCCAAAACCATGAGAATAAGCATATTGAGTACATAAGATTTTTCTTTTTCTCATAAGAACTCAAAATTAATTTGAACCGGTGCTGGCTCGTTCTTCTTTTTGAAAGGAACCTTTGGTCTTGATTTTGACAATCATTTTTTTCCTCTAGGTGAGGGTGTGAGTTTAAACCTGGTTCTTCATATTTTTTAATCATGTGGTTTTGATTTTGAGACATTTTTTGAAAATTCAAAAAAATTCAATCTACTTCAAAATAGATTTTTGGTATGTCATATTGTTTGCCAGTGGGTTAGGAACTAATATTCACTGCTAGACTACTTCCTTTTATTTACAAAAGTTGAATCGTGTATTGTATTTCTTTAATTTTCTTAGAACATTAATCTGACCTTGCACAAAACTCAACAAGGCATCACAGAGACCTCAAACAATGCTCGTTTGCAAGAATATTTCGTGTCTCATCTTCCCTCTGAAAAGGGTTTCAGAACTTGACGTTTCTGTTGTGAGAATCTGGTGTTGCACAACAATTTGTGTCTACACAGAGCTTTTTCAAAACTAGCAGCATGTTCAGCAAACCATGTGCCCTGTTAAAAATGTTCTGTGAAGTGATTATAACCAACCCAGGCAAATGCCAATTATACTTAATCACCACAACACCACATGGGTTGTGTTAAATATGGGCAATCTGTATGCACAAAAGCTTAACAACCTGTTTAGTTCAGGGAAATAGGGGCTATGTGTAGACCATTTGAGAATTTGAAGTACATCTCACACATGCCTACTGAGCCCAGGTGAAGGTACCAAAATATATAAGGTCCCTTACTTTCAGCTGCAGACAAGTTGCATTTAGAACGTTTCGATTATCTCCTCAAATAAGTATGACTAGTGCTTAAGACAGTGTCTACAGATATGCGCTATTTCAGAGTAAAAATGGGGATCATGTGAGGTATTTTGCTTTCCTGGTATCTTACAATCCTACTACCCAACCAGCACCCACACTGGCACAATCATAAAAATGATAAATTGTTTTTGGGGCTGTCTCTACAACTTGTCAATACCTAGTAGCCATCAAGTGGCTTGCCTATTTATATATATCTACATAGTAACCACTTACATTCCCTAGGTACTTACCTATGGTATCAGGTACCTACTTACCTAGCTAGTTATCCAGGTTGGGGAAGGGGAAGGGCGGGAGGGTTTGGATCTCAATTGTGGTTTGTCCAAAGCTGTGTCATAACAGGTTTCCAATGGATGGGGCAGTGATGGGTGCTATGTCACATAATGCTTTATAGACCACCGAAAAATGAACTCAGAAAAAAATCAGAACCAAGCTCAAAGAAGAAACGACATTGGCTACAAGCTGATGTGAGGAACAACAGCTTCTCACATGCGGTGCAGACTCCAGAGGCTCATGCTCAGAAGGGGAATTGTGGTCAAGTTTGTCAGTTTGAAAGTATGGTGTTATATACATTATTGTCCATAATTGGATTCCAACCACAAATAATGGTGAGTATGACCATTGCTCAACGTTGTGAGGCAACCCATTTATTCCTTTGGATCTCATAAAACTATCCTTGGGAAGCCTCTTAAGAAAACTATGGCTGTGTGAATAAATATGTATAGGGGAAAGCTGTTAGTGGGCAGAACTTTGCACTATTGCCGGCCCAATTCCAGTAAAGCCTTTGGCCAAGGGCTTTACTATGATCATGAAGACATGCTCCAATTTTTTTTCTTTCAGTGGCTATCACAGAAAAAACAAAACAACCAACCAGATGTTTTGAAAAATGGAATGCCCACTGGACTGAGCATTTCATTGTTTGAAATGCCCGCACAAACAAAAGAGGAAAAATATGTTGTGTAATATGCCCTCCAATTACTCTAAACAAATTGGATCAGGTCTTTGTGTCCAGGTAGTAGCCCAACATGTGCCTTACCTACCTACATTGGTAAGTAAGCACTTACATACTTCCAATCCTTTTATCCACTTACATAGTAGGGAAAGGGGTAACTAGTTGGTTTTACATTCATTTTCCTTTTAGAGACAATTGGATTTTAAATTGAACCCAAGTTGAAGGTAGTTTAATTGTTATTTCAATTAATTATGATTTTTAAAAAAATTGTGATAGGGGTAGTTATCTTGTCAGTAAGCTCCCTTGTGAATGGTGGGTGTAGCATCTCAAATCTTCATAAAAAGGCATTTAATATGTTCAAGCACGAATGGAGCCCAGATGTGCCTAAAATGTGCCTTGTAGTTGATTATATTTGAAAATAATTGAAATAGGTGAACCCATTTTGAAATAACCTTAAATAATTACTATTGTAATCACCCATAGATATAAACATATTTGAGTCATTTTGGGAGGTTGTAGTAGGGCACCATTCAAGATCATTGGCAGTTTCGGGTAGTTCTATTTTATTGGATTCTTTTTGTTTATTTCATCTTGCACTCAGATTGCTCCCTCATAATACAAAATTTCATTGTGTTTCAATGATTTTGTACTACTAGATGTTATCACTCATTGATTCACATGTATCTAGATCATTACAAATATTTATAATATTTTGATTCCAACACAAATCCTCTAATGAAATTTTGAATCATTAAACATTTGTAAAGCTCCAAAGTTTTCTTCCATCTTGCCCATTAACTTATATTTACATTGTTACCATACATTGTTGGGTATCTTTAGGGTATATCCCTTACCTTAACTTATTTTCTTTAAAACTAATATATCCCTAAGGAAGCGCATACTCAGAATATATACATCTTAAAAAGTTATTGCTTATTAATACCACTGGATATGTGTAAGATATACCCATACAATTAGGGTAAAAAAAAAAAAAAAAACATTCGGTTGGATTTGAAAACTGTCATAATAATTTCCAAAGTGTGAATTTTTTAGATTCTTATCAAATAAATAAAAATTACATACCCATTTTCTTACCCCAACCCTGGGTATATGATGGGGATTACCCGCACGCCGGTCATCTACAGAAAATTATAAAAATGTTTTCATGTCCAAAACCTAACCTGATGGGAGAAAAATGGGTCCTAATATACCCTTGGCTTAGGATATACCCGCATCAATATACCCGCACAACACTGGTTCGAACTTCAAACTCAGGTGATGTGCAGTGAAACTTGAGTAGTCCATTTGCCAATGAACTTGACTTGGGAGTGCCCCTGGGAGTGCACTTGTGAGTGCCCCTGGGAGTGCCCTTGGGAGTGCCATTGGCTTGTCAGGTCAGGTATACTGTTGTGCTTCTGGACTGAACTGTGAGCAAATGGGCACAAGTTGGCCTGTACCCAACACGTTCTATAATGTAATTGTTTTCATGATTTGCACAAATGGGCATGTGGATTTTCAACAATGGTTAGGTCAGGTAGACCCAAGAAGATTTGTTCATTGTGTGTTGTAAGGCCACTTGACAGACATTTGAAGACCCATGACCGAACATTTGTCAAGAAATATTTGAACCCGGAAATTTTTTGGAGCGGTGTATTAAGATAAGAGGAGAAGTTTGCCAAGTGCCTCTTTTTTTTTGAGCGGTGCTAAGGGGTCGGAGTCATGTGCAAAAGGAAAACAATTGAACGATGGGGGATTTTTAAGGTTACGTTTTAGGGTTTCATTAGGTATAAAATTACAAGCCACTTAGCGCAGCTAGTAGCAAGAAGCGTATGCTTATGGGTGTTTTAGAGTTCAATTGAACACAAACCCATGTTTGGTTTATTGTTTGGGATGCACATTTAAAGCAATAACACAAAAAAGGTTGACAACCCTAAAATGATCAAGCAATAAGCAAATGCCCAGGTTTTGATGAAGCTTACCATCATTTATTAACCTCCAAATGACTAGCCAAGAGGGAATTCCCCCCAAGTTGTTCACTTTGTTATTTCCCACCGAAAAAGCAATAAGGCACAAATTACATGAGCAATAACACACATTCCCTCCTATTTGAAGTTTAGATTACAGCTCTAACTATGTCTTCTTTGCTAGTTTTAGTGGAGGAGGAATTACAAGCATCCCTAAAGTTGATTATTCCTAGTGCGAGTTGTTTAAAATCTGATTCAATTTGTACTCATCTTGATGTGAAGGAAAGACTTGAAGTATCAATAGGAATAAAATTTAGTCCAAAAGCAAAACAAGTTGTAATCATACAACCTTTAGTTTCAAATGTCAAGGTAGAGTTGTCAGATGAGAAAGGAGTTGAACTAAGGGGCTATAGGATAGCAAAGGTTGGAAGTTCTACAATAGGGTTTAAGGGTTTAGATGTCAAAGTAAAGGTCGTAGAAAAGATCCAACTTTCATATTCAAATGTTAAGGTAGAGTTAGCAAATGAGTGGGGATTTGAAGTAGAGGACTACAATACAACAAAACTTAGGAGTTTTAAATTAAAGTTTCAAGGTTTTGATGTCAAAATTGAGGCCACAATAAAGACAAGGTTAGGTTTAAGTTTGAAATTAGCAATAAACAAAGAGTTAATAAATCCAAAGTCTACTTTTTTGCACCAGGAATTTACACCAATACCAATACTAGGACCTAATGTAGGAACAAATATAATAGATCGTATTTACATTGAGAAGTACAAAAGTACTTGTACTACCATTAGTGGGTACTTAATGTTCTAGGACATTTACGAATTAAAAAGGAGTGCAAGGATAACAAAGAGAAAAAAATTCCCCCAAGTGGTTGTTCAATGTAGGTTTGAACAACATACCCATCGCTTGCATAGAAACCCAAGACATCACATTTCAGTGGAAGGACTTTGAGGAGTTCTATGTCCTCATATCACACAATGGACCATGGTTTGAATATGTTAAACAAACAATCCTTACCCTAGCTAGCTTTCTATATTCATGGTTTGAATTCAGGAAAGTTAGAGGTGTAGTTCTAGTTGGGCCAAGATATGAATGCCCAAGCCTTTTGAAGCTCAAACCTAAAAGAGTGCAGAAGTCATGCAGTTGATTATGCTTTGTAGATGTCGAAACAGAATGTTGGATCAACTAGCAACTAATCAAAATAATGTACTTCCTACACCTTCAACAATATGAGTATGAAACAAAGTTAATTGAAGACTAATTGCAAAACCAAAGGGCACATGGACAACTAAAGCATTAAAGGAAGCTATAAAAGCAATTAAGGTAGGGAAATGTTTTGTGCGAGGATCTTCTAGGTCATGGAACATACCCTTGAGATCTCTTTGTGTCCATTTGAATGGGTGGACACACATCAAGAAAATGGGGCTAGGGGGTGTATTCATAGATGGGGAAGATGCTGTTGTAGTTAAGTCTTGGCCATGCAAGAAGTAAGCATGTTTGTAACTATGCACCAATTCAAAATGAACGCAGTGGAGTTGACACAAACAAGGGCAACCCCAATTTGCTATGGCATATCAAGCACAACTTGGTACCACCAGTTTAGGAACTGACACCCGAAAGTTGTCATACGAACTGTAGATGGACTTGATGTCAACAAAGCATAAGGCTTAACTGTTAGTGCATGTAATTCATTTTATAGCAACTTGCAGACAATATATGACCAACACAAATACAACACAAACCATATATGGAATTCATATGAAACATGTGTTGAAACAGGTTGACAATTAGGAATTAGGGCTTTGGTTTAAAAAGTGACAAACACAATCTATAGCATCATTCCTAAATCTCAGGAATGACTAACCATAAATTGTACAACAACATGGGATATATTACTAGGGTTTTACATTTTCAAAGGTGAATGATTATGAAGTGATTACATTCAATTCTACAAACCTAGAACCTGCATGGCAATGTAAAAAAACTTGGATGACCTTAATTCTTTTCAAAGAGTTCTTGTCTTTTTTTCAAAAGGTATGTCCTCTAGGAGGAATTTCATTTATCAATCAATAGGCATTTATTGATTATGGATGGGCATGATAGTCATGTTACTTTGGAGGCCATAGAGCAAGCACATGAATTTGGACTATACATGGTCACTTTCCCCACTCACACCTTACCCTACAACCTCTCGATGTTTTTTGTTCTAAGTCTTTTAAAATAACCTTTAAAAAGGAAAGAAATGTTACAATGTCCAACAACAATTACATGGAGTTTGATAAAATAACCTTAGCCAGGTGGGTTGACCACGCCTTGGACAAATCAATCAAGAAACAAAACATTAGGTCTAGACTTAGGGTTCCAATTATATACCTCTAAACCCTAAGCAATGGATAGCAAAACCAAACCTTCCAACATTTACACAACGATAGTAAATGAACATGAAAGGAATGAAAAGGAATCAAATGAACAACTTGAGGGACATGAACCAAGAATTGAAAAATTTGCTACATAAACCTTCATATACACATGACAAGAGTACAAATTAAGGTTCAAAAATGTAATGTTAGTAGCATACTTGAAACAAAACAAAGTTATTATGTGGACATGCCATGCAAACTTGTAGAAGTTGATGATAAGGTAAAAGAGATAAACATTGAAAGCACATTGAATACTAAAGGGGAAGACATGGTAGTTGACTAGGAGGCAATTTAATTACATGAACTTGAACATCAAGAAGAATAGGAACCGCTTAGCTTAACATAAGATTCAATGAGGATACAAAATATATATTATCGTTGCCACATTTACCTACAAAAACAGACCAAAGGTAAAAAAACCATTAATAGACTATTTTCAATCACATGTCGTCAATTCTAAAGAGTAATTTTTTATCTTAAAGAAAAAAAACCCATGGACAAGGCAACTATTGATGAAACTAGAAAAGCAAAAAGAGGACAATGGTTGAAGAAGGCAACAAATATCCTAAGCTCAACAAAACGGGCAGACCTACGAAAGGCTAAGAGGTAGGCCAAAGCCACCTTTGATGCATAGTGGTCCCTTGTAGCTAATACCATAACCCTAGCAAAGCAGACAACCTTGCAAGAGGCTAAGAGGCATGCCAAAGCCACCTTTGATGCACAATGGTCCCTTGTAGCAATAAAAACAACTTAAGGACAACTACATCAAAACATCCAAACAACTATCACCACAAGCCTACACATAGGTGAAACAACATTTAATTTGGGGATTGCAAAAACTAATCAACAACAAGTAAAAGTAACAACAAGATAAAAAATGCAGCAAAATGATGCAATGAGTGTTGCAATAGTCAATGTAGTTGTAAATTAATAACAAAAAGAACTATAAACCAAAAGCAGGACGATCTAGACTAGGAGTAAAAAAAGTTGTAAACTAGAAACAAAAGGAGTTACAAACCAAAAACAAGAAAAGCTGTAGACTAAGAATAATAGGAGTTAGACTACGACCAAGAAGAGTTAAAGACTAAGAGTAAGAGGAGTTGCCAATTAGGAACAAAAGGAGTTTGACCAAGACCAAGAGAAATTGCAAACTAAGAACAAGAAAAACTACCACCAGGAACAAGAAGAGCTGCCAACCAAGAGCAGGAAGAGCTACTAACCATGAGCAAAAGGAGTTCCAACTAGGAGCAAGAAGAGTTGCAAACCAAGAGTAAGAGGAGCTCGACCATGACCAAGAAAAGTTAAAGACTAGGAACAAGAGGAGCTAGAGCCCAATAATAAAAGGATTTGCCAACCAAGAGGAAGAAGAGCTACCTATTAGGAATAAAAGGAGTTGCCAACTAGGACCAAAAAGAACTTTGACCAAGACCAAAAGGAGTTGTAGACCAACAACAAGAGGAGCTATGAACTAGGAGCAAGAGGAGATCTGACCAAGATCAAGAAGAATTGCACACCAAAAGCAAAAAGAGTTGGACCAAAACTAGAGACCAAGAGTAAGATGAGTTGCAAACAACAACAAAAGGAGTTGTGAACCAAAAACAAGAGGAGTTTTGACCTGGAACATTAAGAGTTGCAGCGCAAGAGCAAAAAAACTACCAACTAGGAACAAAAGGAGTTCAAACTAAAAGTAAAAAGAGTTGCAAACTAGGAGCAAGGGGAGCCCAATGACTAGGAACAAGTGGAATTTCACAACCATGAACAAGATCAAGGAGCTAACAACCAAAAGCTTCGAAGAGCTTTGAGGAGCACGAAGAGGAAATAGATTCAACATTTTGCATCCTGATTGTTACCTCCCAAAGAGGATATGCAAGCCCAAAATTTTGAGAGAAGTAATTAGAATGCTAGTTCGACAAGGAAAACAAGGAAAGCGAGAACAAAGTTTGGTGCCTATGGTTCCGCTACACAACAACATTTGACAAATTAGGGTTTAGCGAACTTAGGTCTAGGGTTGAATGTTCTTGGGATTTTTGGTGACCAATCAATCGAACGGGATGCATTTAGACTACTATGGTGATTTTGTGAATGTTAAAAGAGAAATGAATGTTTGCTTTGGTAAAAAATTCATCCTAGGGATGGAGGTAGGTAGTGTATTATTATGCAAAAACAAGGGTATGTTCATAGCAAGGAAGCTATATGGACAACAATAAAGAGGTGTACATAGCCTAGTTTTATGAAAATTTTGACCCCTTTCATTTTGAGTGGCCACAACTTACATGTTTCTTCATTTAGGCAATTCAAAGTGTCATGGGAGTGCCCATAGCTAACTTACATTTGGTCTTTGAAAAACATTGCCAATCAATCACTCAATAAAAAAGCAAAAAAAAAGCAAAGGTCTACACGCCACTAAGTGTCTAGACACCGGCCTCTCTACCCTAGCTGGGGTTGTAAAAAAGTAAACAACAAAACGTGGATGTGACAAATATTTGTGTAGGGTCAAATATTGAGCCCCGGTGGGGATGCTCTAAGAAAAGAAAGATTGTCGTTGAGAGGAGGAGGAGTCAGGGGGAGAGGGAGACAAGCAAGATTTGAAGCAAAGATTGTCGCGCAAGATTGCTTGACTTGGTCTTGTTTTTGGGATGCTGAGGCAGACTGAAAGCCCTGAAGAATCAAAGGGAAAGAGGGACATGCAGCAGGCATGCATCCATCTCTATCGGTCGGTCGGTCGGTCGGTCGCTCGATCATTCGTGAATCCCCAAAATTACTAAAGGAAAGTGGGCGTCAAAAAAGGAAGGAAAGGGCAGGGCCCGCTGTTGTGTGTTGTCTTGGGTTGCGCGTCATTGGCGTCATCGTCAGCAATATCCCTTGGAAACCGCAAACCAAAAAAAGAAAAAAGTAGAAGAAGAAAGAAGAAGGGAGGAAATTGGTTTTTTTGTTTATCCGGCTCATTCTTTTTCTCGTCATGGGTTCGTCGTGGCCAAAATACCCGGTGCCTTTTGCCTTTTGGATTTGTCTTTTTTCTTGCGAGCTCTGGCTTTTCGGTTCCGTGTCAAACAGTAGTAATTCGTTCTCATAGCTGGTAACAAACTCGTTCGATCATGGTGTTCAACTATGCTTCAATGGATTCCAGGGGTTGAATGAACACGTATGTGTACACAACCATAGCTCTCAATAAGCATTATAGATCTAGAATCACATATTCAAACATCGAAATATTATTGTATTCAACGCTGTGCATCAGCACCAAACTTGGGTGCAAACAAGTGATACATATATATATAAGATTTTTTTTCCTACAATTCTTTCTTTCTTTCTTTCTCTCTCAAGATTTCTCTCTTTTTTGGGTTTAGATTGTTGAGAGATTGAGGAGCTTGGTGGATTCAATAAGTAAGCTTTTGTGTTGGGTGTTTGAGTTTAGATGTTGTAGATCTCCCTGGAGCAACGCTAGAAATTTTAATTACAATTCGAGAGTTTTGGATGTGAGAATCCCGATCTTAATAACAGGAATTTAAGATCTTTGAATCTCTTTGACTACATATCTCCTAATTCGATTCCGAGTTCTTGACAATGATCGTGATCAAGCTTTGAAGTTCTGAGAGTGTTGTTAATTCGAGCTCCTGGGTTTAAGAGCTTGTTGATTGATATTATCCAGCTTTCGGGCTCAGACAAGCAGCTTCTATCATCATCATCATCCTCGAGGTGGGCGAGTCTGGAGCTTTTTGATTGTAAGTCTTTTTGGGAGTTTTAAAGGCCTCTGAAGATCTTGAGGTTCTCGAGTTGCTACACAGCACTGGAGATCGGATCGGATCGGATCGGATCCTCGGGACGTTTTCATCGAGCTCTTCCGTGATCACGGGAACAGAAGTTTCTGAAGTTTTTGGAGGTTTCTTGATTTATCGAATTCAAAGCTGTAAATTGGAGTTTTCTTGGGTTGCGACGACGGGAATATGGCGAGCGAGGATGAGGAGACGACGGTGGCGGCAGTGCCGCAAATAGTGAAGGATCTTCAGCGTACAGTGAGGAGCGGGATCACCAGGACGGCAGAATGGAGGATGCAGCAGCTGCGTGCGATACTGAAGCTCGTGCAAGAGAACGAGGAGAGGATCATCCAAGTTATTGCTCAAGATATCGGCAAACCTGCACATGAAGCGTTTCTCACAGAAGTATGTAGCCTGGCTCTCTCTCTATCTCTCCAGTTGCGTAGAAATCCCCAACAAGGAAAAACAAGGAAAAAATTCATGATTCTGGAGAGACCTCTATCCAAGATCAACTGTATGAAAAACCCCAAAGATCAGCTGCAGCTCCAAATCCAAGATCAACAGTAAGAAAATCCCCAAAGCTCAGCCTGCAGCTCCAAATCCAAGATCAATTGTGTGAAATCCCAAAGCTCCTGCATCTCCAAAATCCAAGAGCACCTGTGTGAAATTACAAAGCTCCAAACCAAGAACCCGTATGACTGAAAAGACCAAGTGCAAATTATCTAAGCTTCACTTTAATCCAAGTGTAGTACCTTCTTCACTATGTACATGTACATGTTTTTATGTGTGTGACTTTGTAAGTCTTGATAGTGTTGGATGCCAATTCTAATACCATACCACACAACAGAGAATCTTCTACGACTTTCAAAATTCATTTAGATCTAGCAACAAGTCTAGCACCATTGATGAGAAATTATTATTGCCCAAAACAGCCTGTTCTCAGCTCCAGATGGGTGTTTCAAGCTTGAATTAAAATACCTGGTTTCATAATTGCATGCATCCTTGTAACTGCTTTTGTTGGGATTATTTGAAAATCTGAACATGAAAATGGAAGACAATCTTTTGAAGACAATTTCAGAGATGATCACTTCTGGTGTCTTTTTTTTGAAGGGATGTTTTGATGGGAGACTTCTAGAGCTGTAAAAAGTTTGACCGTTTTTTTTCTTTTGGGGTTGTTGTTGCAGATTTTTGTGGCAACAGCCTCATGCAAGCTAGCCATTAAGGAGCTCAAGAAATGGATGGCACCACAGAAGGTTCAGAGTGCAAGGACCACCACCACCACAATTTTCCCATTGCTGTGCAAAACTGGTTTTCTACCTCAAGAATCACGCATGATTCAGTAGTAAATTTTTGTGATGTTATTCTTCTTAAGCTCTCATATAATAATATTTTTGTGGTTTTAATTGCAGGTGCCAATTACACTAATAGCTTTTCCAGGCACAGCTGAAGTCATTCCGGAGCCTCTTGGGGTGGCTCTCATTATATCTCCCTGGAACTTCCCTTTTTGTAAATTCCAGGACCTCACAATTTCTACAGCTTCTTTTTGGGGGGGGCACAGGGGGTTATTTTTCTTCTGCTAATTCAGCAACTTTAGTACCTATTGGAAAACTAAAATGTTTAATTTATTTTTGAAAACATGAAATTCATTCCACATTGTAATTTGTAACGTCGCATCTGCTGATCTAGTGGTCACAAGATTGCTTCACAGCAAGGATGACTTTAGGGAGACCAACATCTGAGAGTTCAAAGCCAAAGGTTCAAATCAGTTGTCTTATACTATTTACAAAATTCTGGGCATTGGGTTTGTTCCTATCTATTGTGGAGCTTTGTCTTTGTACTTGATCAATACTAAGTCTCATTGACCCAATTGCATATCTTATCCAACAAATAAAAAACGAATAATCTAACAGATCTAAGGGAAGAAAATTTGGCATGTCTAATTGCTATTGTTTTGTGTTCCATGCTGTTCCCTTGCAGTGTTGGCAATTGATCCTGTAATTGGGGCATTAGCTGCTGGCTGTGCGGTTGTCCTCAAACCATCAGAAATTACGCCTACTGTGTCATCACTTCTTGCTGAGTTGATCCCCCAGTATTTGGATACAGATGCAATCCAAGTTGTAGAAGGAGGTGTGCCGGTAGTGACTGCTCTTCTGGAGCAAAAGTGGGATAAAATCTTCTACACAGGTTGGTTTTGTTTGCTTCTTCTTGATTCTTGCTTTCACAACATTGACTCAAATTCAACCTGAGCAATCTCTCTCTCTCTCCTGTAAGTCACATTCATTGCAAAGTCTTGTTATGCGACCCAAAATAAAGTGGAAGTTGAAATGTTCCAGTTTCCAATTTGTGCAGGCAGTCCAAGGGTTGGAAGAATAGTAATGGCTGCTGCAGCCAAGCACCTTACACCTGTGACTCTGGAACTGGGTGGAAAATGTCCACTGTATATTGACAACTCTGTTGACTTGAAAGTATGACATGCATCATTCTTGTTCGTAAATCTGATGTATAACCACCCACAATCACATCTGTGATGATGATGATGATGATGATGCCATATCACACAATCTGTGACTTTTGTTTTGAATGTATGGTTGGTTTATCTAGCAAGATTCTTACCATTGGACTTTAAACTAAATTTTTCAATGACATTTTAGCAAATTTTAGAACTGAGGTGAAACTTGTCATGGAGGAAGTATCATGTCATGTAGAGAAAAAGTTACTAATATCTCGTTGGACATATTGTTTGGATTGGGAAGGTTTCAGCAATGAGAATATGTCAGGGGAAATGGGGAGTAAATGTTGGGCAAGCATGTATTTCTCCTGATTACTTATTGGTTGAAGAAGACATTGTGTCGAAACTGGTACAGAAACTATCATCACTTCTATTTCACTTAATTCCAAACATACCTTGATTCTTTGTTCATTACAAAGACAGTAGCCTAAATTCATTTTGGTACTATTCAGTCTCAAGAGAATGGAATTTCGAGGAATTTCTGGGTATTTCTGACACCCAAGAACAAGGATGCCAAAATGAAAAATGGAAAATGTCAAAAAGAAAACCCACTCTCTCCAATAAGATACCAGTGACATACTGATCATTCAGCTCTCTTTCACTCACTTGTGCGAAATCCAGGTTGAGACTATTAAGGCTACAATTGTGCAATTTTTTGGGGAGGATCCAAGCACCTCTGCTGACCTTGGCCGGATTGTGAATGAATTCCATTTCCAACGGCTGAAAGGGCTTTTAGATGATCCAAGGACAGCAGAAAGAATTGTTTATGGTGGCCAATGCGACAAGAAATCCCTGTGAGTGTGCCTTCAATGCCCAAGTCTCTTGATTATGAAATTTAGCTTGTGCCATAAGATCATCCATCGCTAGATAACATTACACCTTTGACTTACCCAACCCATGCAACTATGTTACAACATGGTTTTTACAACTAGTCTTTTTCAACTACAGTCGAATTAAACCTTTTGCTTCTATCATTTTTAATCACTTATGTCATGTGTACTTGTATAGGACTAGTTACGAATGTCATGTTTTAACGTAGCTTGAAATGAAAAGTTCAAAGTTTGCTTTTCATGATTAATGTTGTGCCATTTAAAACTTGAAACTGAACCTTTGTCTAAAGCCCAAATTGTTGCAAGGACTTACATTTTAAAAGTTTATTTAATAACATGCTCCTTTGTTTAAGTGTTTTGAGATGTTTGGTTTTATCTTGTTCATCACATTCACTCTTTTAATATTGAGAAAATGCTTGTCGTCCTATGGGAAGTGATGTCTACTCTGTTGTGATTAGTGCTTTGTGTATTTCTTACATGATCTAACATATTGCATGCAGCTCCATTGCACCTACGCTTGTGCTTGATGTCCCCCTTGACACCCCTATCATGTCGGAGGAGATTTTTGGACCAATTCTCCCCATTATAACGGTAATTTCCTCCTACTTTTGCATCCACCTTCTACAATTCAAGAGGCCCATTATATATATATAACCACTGTCAATGACATGGTGTATTCATTGTTACAATGTGAAATACAACCTCATGAGTGAACCATGTATTAGGCTACAAGTTTTGAAACTTTCCCAAGTGCTTGCTCTACAAGAGGTGTTTGAAGAACCTGGGTTAATTGTTTCTTGTGCTGCCGATGTAGGTGAAAGGAGTGGAGAAAGCTATGGATGTGATCTTGGAGTTTCCCAAGCCATTAGCACTGTACATTTTCACGACAAGGAAGGCAGTGGAAGAGCAATTGTTAACGGGAATCTCAGCTGGGGGTGTGGGAATAAACGAGACAATCTCTCATGTTCGTAGATTATGATCCTCCTCCCAAATTGTCCTCTTGTTGTATGCTTGTCAACCAGTAGAGAAAATAGACCCAACTAGGTGGATTACTTGACTAATCACACTTGAATTGCTTGATAGCTCAATGAAAGGATGTTTGAAGGAACATCTACAACACATTGTGTCCATACTTCAGTTTATTGTG
Organism: Sphagnum tenellum; assembly: GCA_963921925.1. NCBI lineage: Eukaryota > Viridiplantae > Streptophyta > Sphagnopsida > Sphagnales > Sphagnaceae > Sphagnum > Sphagnum tenellum. The sequence continues at coordinate 6,578,919 of OY998156.1, forward strand.
TCACTTTTAATCCAAGCGAGGAAAATTCAAGACCAAGAAAGTAGTAGAGACCAGTGGTATGTAGCAAGATTTGAAAAGGAAATGAAATATTCTCCAATTCTAAGGTGTATACATGTGGTGTTACTAATGATTTTGTCTTATGATTTCTGGCTGGTGTGGTGTACAGTTTGGAGTCCCTGGATTACCATTTGGAGGGGTGGGGGAGAGTGGAATGGGTGCATATCATGGGAAGCATTCCTTTGATGCCTTCAGTCACAAAAAGGGGGTTTTGCACAAGGGCATGGGAGGAGACCTACCAGCCAAATTTCCTCCATATACAGATGCAAAGAAAAGTTTGATCCGATGCTTAGTAACAGGAGATTTTCTCGGCGTTTTGCTTGTTCTCTTGCGCATTAGGAAATGAATTATATGTTAGAGCCTAGTCGTGCTTAATGTAAATTTGTATATTTGGGCGTTCTTGTCAATACAAAAAATAAAATCATACAGTTAGCTGATTTGCATGGTACCTGATCTCTTAACAAGATCAAGAGTCATTGTGAGATGAACTCATATATATATGTCATTTGGTCCATGGATAGACCTTAACACAATCTTTGGGTTAATAGTTAACACCATTCCTTGGCAGCAGCATGAGCCAATAAAATCTGTTTGTAATGGCTAAACAATGTGTGTGAATGTAGATTTTTTCGGAGAGATTGCATGATCTTGCTTGGTTTAGAAAAAGAGCAGTCAAGGAGTAGTACGTACACATGAGGAAGAGAGAACTGAAACAATTGTACTATCAGCACATAAAAGTCATGACCATGTTTACTAAACAATACATCCTTCTAATAGCCTAGTTACACTTTCAAAAAACTAAAGAACCGATTGCTGAAAGAATGGTTCAACCTTACTTACAATTTTTTTTTGAAGATTGAGGCAATAATCTGGTTCAAGATCTACATTCTGATTGGGGTTGTGTGATTCGGTTTTTGGGTCAGTTCTGGGGTTTGATTCTGCAGTCTGGTCTTACCAGCCAACACTGCTCATAACAATCCCCAAGTTAGTACCTAGTTCCTCACGAATCTCTTGTTGAATATTTGCTTTGTATTCAAACATGGGTTTAGGACCTTACATGAAACTGGGGCAGGAAATTGTGTCTGGTGAGCTCCCTCCAATAACAAAGGCTAATGCCCGGAGGTTGTTATTATAGCAAACTAGGAAAGCAACTTAATTTGAATGATTCGTGAAAGGGTGTGGTTTATGGGCATATTCCATAAAAGGGTATATATATCATGTATCTACTGAATTGTTACAATGAGAATTGTCCTCTCCTAAAACATCACCAAACCATTCGAGTTATCCATAAAGTAGCCCAAATTGAGGGGTATCAGGCTCCGGTTTTGCTGAAACTGGGGACGAGATCAGAAGATGAGACAACAACCGTAGACAATGGAAAAACAGGGAACCAAACTACCTAGTTTTCTCACCTAAATTGTTGGTCAGGTCAGGAGCGTTTCACCCCCAGTTTTGGATTTCCCTCACCTGCATATGTGACGACTTTTCATATTCTTCTTCCATTTATATCAAGCCTTGTCATAATAAGATCCTGCAAATCTTCTCAACTGGTATCCAGTTTCGAATTCTGCTTACTAATGGACACACTCAAATTGGGGATGCAACAAGGTTTAGAGGTCAAAATAGGGCCCAAAGACAAAGTGACTTGACTTTACGGATAGCTCTATTGTAGCCAAAGTATCTCCAATTCAAAGGTCCAATAAGTTACCCGTATATGTGACAAATATGAAATATCTCCTAGCTCTAGCTCAGCTGCAAAGTGAAAATCGCAGATTTAATCTCTACTTAGGAAGAAGATTAACTTCGCAGCTGAGCCAAATGCTCAATCTAAGCTACAAATTTATTTATCCATTGGGTAAGAGTATATTAACATTCCAAAAAATTCCACCAGGTTAAGATCTGGGTATGCAAAAACTCATTTCTTTTTTTTGGGTAGATGAGGTCTAGGTACCCTCCTATCATTTATCTCTTTCTGAGTGAAAAATGGGTGTGCATTTTTTTTAAAATTTAAATGAAGGAAAATTTCCACATTTTGGAGTTTTTTAAAACAATTTTCAGGAGTCAAAATTAATGTCAAAATGCAAGAATCAAATTTTTTGATTCATCTTTGACTAAGATAAACATGCTTATGAGTGAACATTTAATTTATGAGAATGGCATTGTGGTCAATATTTAGTTGGCAAAATAGTCTAAGACTTGTTGTTCATTTTTGGGCACTTCAATAAAGCTTTTGAATCATCTGTATGTATTGTATAACATGAAAATTGTGAAGGGTCTTTGATTATATATTCTTATCACACACCTATCACTCCTAATATACGCATTTTTATCATATGTTAACAATCCTCAATTTTATCCCATATTGATACCCAAAGTTCTCACCTATATACTTGGGCCAAAAGGGGATTATATTAGATCCTCACATAGAAACATATATTTTTGGGGAGCTTCCAATGTGTTGGTCTTTTTCTTTTCCCCTTATGATGGGCCAATCAAATTGGCTAATTGCAATCATAATAATTTTAAAAATTAGGTTAATTAGAAAAACAACAAATTTTAAGGTTTAAGCCATAATTGCCTTAATTGTTTTTACCCAAGTGTCAAAACATATGTGGCTTTGGATATTGATATTTCTTACATATGTTGTTCAAGGTTATGAATAGGATTTAATATTAAAAATCTACATAGACTTGAATGTGTACTTGAATAAAGTATATTGATTTGAAAAAAAAAAAAAAAAAAGTTAGGATAAATAATATATTATATTTTTACCCAACAGGTATATCCAGATAAAATATATATCTACACAATATTGGTCCTAACTACCAACTCATCACATTTTCCTTCATAATTTAAACTTGTGTACCTTGTTCATTTATTCTTATTTGTCAAATTTTTGAAATATTAAAACGATGGGTTATCAGACCCCTTTTTGTTGAAAAACTAATAATATTTGTTGAACAATTTGTGACAATTGTGAGTGATGGGTTACAGTATGCATGCAGACCAAGATTTTGGATGCCACCTGCACCTTTGGTCCCTTAACTATGGTCCCCCATACCGTGGGTCCTGATGATGAAAAGAGAAATGAAGGGATGAAATCCTCACTCAAAGAAAGAAAGAAAGAAAGACCGAGCACATGCACAAGAAGACATTGGCTCAATCTCTAAAATGTGAAGACATTGGCTCAATCTCTAAAATGTGATCCAAGAGAGCCACGGTTTTGAACCAGCTCCCACCAACGCACCATCCATTGGATGCCCGATATTACTGAGTTGTGGATGAACCTCAACCTGAGTTAATATTTGATTTCAACTTGGTAACCAATTCTTGAGGAAATGGGTCCTATACATATATAGGTAGATAGGTTTAAAAATAGGTAACTACTAGTTAAGTAGATGGCTTATACATGAGTAAGGGCTGTTTTTACTACCTACCTACTAACCACCTGCTTGTGACCCAGTTGGGCTAACTTGTGTGCATGTAAACTAGCTCACTCAGGTGTGGTTGGAACTTGGGCAAGGCCACACAAAATAAGGTTATGCAAGTTGGCTTGTTGATTGCATTCTTGACATGTTGACTTAAACAACCCTTGTAACTTTTCAAAAGCCATGAAAATTTGGTGTCCAAAAAAAGTGGTGTCATGACAAAAGAGGAAGGTTCAATGGAGACCTTCATGAAAGTGTGAATAAAGATCATGTATGATCTCCTACTACTACTACTACTCCACATGCCAATGCATGAAGAATGTTGTTCACAACACGCAATCACTCTATTGGTACAAGGATGAAACGAAAAGTAGTGATGCAAGATGCGAGTCCTCCAAATTTATCAACATCAAGGGTACTATTGGGTATTGATGTTGAAAATTTGATTGTCTAACACCGTGAGTTGACAAAGAGTGCATTCGTCTATGTCTTTCCAAGTTTCCACAAAGAAGAGACAAGTGTAGTGGCTTCCTTTCCATGTTGAATAAAGAACTTTACTTTTTGACAAATGGGTCCTACGCACCATAAGTGATCATGGTTCTAGATCCCATCACATACAAAGGTTACATGCTTTTCAGCCACGAGAACAATTTGTCAACTGCAATAAAAAATAGTGATTTCCATCCATTTGGATGTTTTTCTAAGAAACTATGAACATACTTAATTATTGGGTTAACATGTAAGAGTTGATTTAATCCTTAAGTAAAAATTAAACACACATGCACTTGTATCAAAGTTGTATGCAAGGTCCATGGACAGGGTGATACCCGAATTTGCCAGCCACCTGAAGCTGGCAGCAGCCAAGCAAGGGCAGCGCTGCATTCTGGTAACATGCCCATCTGAGGACCTTACAGCACAGACCAAACTGGTGGGGCCTTACAAAAATGTAAGAGCCCGTGGAGAAATAGGGAAGTGCTCATTCATTACATGAAGAGTACAAGAAGTAGGGAAGTGCTCATTCAATTTTATGAAGAGTACAAGAATTAACACATGATATCATCAACTAAGTACCCATTTAATGGTTGTGGTTAATTTAGAGGTTATTATGGAAATAAGATTGCACAATGTAACTTTTCATGTTGCACATTTCAATAATATCTTGACATTGTTAGTATTTTTTGTTTGCACATTTACGCATTCTGAATGTGGAAAGGTGAATAGTTGTGTTCATCACCTTGTTCATCACATAATGTTTGAAATTGTTATAAAACTTGTACAATTAGTTGGCTTCAAGCCTTTGCTCTATTGATATCTAAACCTTTTATAATGTGCAATGTAATTTCTTTTTGTTGTGATGGAACCACCCATCACTTACTTCTCAACACACCATTTATAAATTGTGTTTTCTTTTTGTGGAATTCTTGCAAGTTTGAACTTGAACTACCTAATGGTCATCCTTAACCCAACTCTACATGTCAAGTATCCATTGTACAACTTTTTTTTACTCATCATTAATTAAAACTATAGTAGCCCCAACATTGCAATTTGTGGTATTTTCAAAATAATGAATATTTTGAAAGAACTACATGGAATTTTCCATTGCCTTGCAACTATGTTAACAGGCATGTCATTTTCGATTGCATCAATTACTGCCTTGAAGTTTGCATTAATTCATTGGTCTTTTGTCAACTTTGTTTTCTTCATGGTGACAATGTCATGAAGTTCAATTAATGTCACTTGAACACATTGAAAAAGCCTTATCATCACAATCTTGGTTGTTTTCATTCAATGGTGGATTACTAAACAAGGAAAAAAATTGAATTATAACTCAAAGGAATGACTAACTATGATCATGCAATTTTCCTCTTTCAATGTTTGAAGTTCTCCATACCAAGTTATTTTTACTTCATTGTCAAGGACTTTCAATCATTGAACATAAAATTATAACCATCAAAATAATGTTTCATTTTGAATGCACAAATTTGTGTGAATATTTTTAACATTATATCATTAAGTCCATTGGAGTGTTAAATGTAGGCCACATGGAGAAATGTAAGTGGGTTTACTTCTTAAGATTCTTCTTAGATGTGGATTTTGTAACCTTGTGCAAATGCAACCCCTTGTCTCCAACGTATGCTAAAGTTTTCCTTCTATATAAATGTTTAGTAAGCTCTTTCCTCAATTAAGAAAATGATTCAACAGAGAACAGTTAAATTACACCTTTTCTCTTTCTTTATGGTTAGCTACATGTGCTTGTGCATCAAGCTTCAATCTAACCCAAAAAGTCTATGTGAAGATTCATTTAGAACACAGCTAAAGACCAGAGAAAGTCTATGTACTTCAAGCAAATCGAATGCATCCAGCATCAATGGAAATTATGCCACAGCAACTTGATTTACTTTGCTCCCTTCTGCTGCTGCCATCGCAAACATAGATGAAAAGGTGAGTTGAAAACCTCTGTAGGATGTAGGACACATATGTATGTGATTGCAGAGAGAATTCCAAAACAAGAAGCTGCTGTAACACTCCACTGTCTTCATTAACAAGTTGCCAGAACACCTGTCTGTCATCATCAGCTTCCGATGGATGGTGGCTCTAAATTAAGCAGATCATCAATTGGGCGAACCATTATGCAGAGACATCTGTGTCCTGGGTTTCTGTTGTATTTTGCAAGCAACTGGAAGAGTCAGTGCTGATACATTTGCTAGGACTAAGAGACATAGCTAATATGAGAAAAAAAAGCAAATGCATCATTATTCAAGCTGTAACAAGCCTATTGTAGACTGCAGGATACATACAACAGCACTACAAATACTTCATCCTTTTAACCTGAAATTTATTATTTTATCTGAAGCTCATAACTTAGATGCATGATCTGCACCCCTAAACGCTAAACCCTAAAACCTTTCAAGATGCAGTTGGAAAATGACAATGTGCTTGACCTTCAAGCGGAGAGAGAGAACATGAAACGCTGCAGCATGGGCAAATTCACACTACCTACCCAATGCCCATGGGAGCGATTATCGGCAAATGTAAAATCTCCAGTTTACTACTGTTCATGATCTCTACTACATTGTTTCTAAAGACTAGCTGCAGCAAATCATGCAAGTGTGAACGCACGCACTTGGGCCATCCTGCATTTTGAGGCTAGATCTGCACATACATTGATTGCAACTGGCTCATTGACAAGCTCTTTTTGCACTCCAGTGTTAACCACTCTTGGGCCCTTGGGGAAAACCATGATGGAAGATGCAAAGGATTTTTCAGAGTTACCAAACCGGATAAGACAAGTTTCTTGGACCAAAATCAGATTTTCATTTGTAGGGTACCATCGTAGAACACAAATAGCAATCCGATGAGATAGAGAGGAGTAACAACAAGAGAGAAAGGGAATGATTGTAGGGTGCGCTTCACTAATAGCTTGAGTGCAGCATCAGTGTGAGATAGTGGCTCCAACTGCAGAAATTCCCAAGCATAGGATAAGAGAAAAAGAGCTCTGTTGTGACTGAGGTTCAAAATCTTCTTCTGCCCTTCAATTCATACACACAGACGCAACAGAATGCTGAGAATTTCCATCTGTGAAGCCCAAAAAGTTACAAGGATTGACGAATTTCGTCTTTGAAGCCCCAACAAGTTACAAGGATACAAAGTTTCGTGGGGTTGCTGCGGAGGGACAGGGAAGGCTATACTAGGGTTTCAAAAGCGCGTGAAACTAGGGTTTGGAGTGCCACACAAGAAGGAGACTAGGTTTAGGGTTTGCGTCTGTTGATCTGCAGAAGGATTCGGAGCAAGCGGTTGCTGCTGCTACTCGTAGGCAGGCAACAAGGAGCCGGCAGGCAGGCGGGCAGTAGCGGCGTCAACAAGATGGTGCTCAAGACGGAGGTTTGTCGGTTCAGCGGCTCCAAAATCTATCCGGGCAGGGGAATCAGGTTCATCAGGAGCGATTCACAAGTGTTTTTGTTCTTGAATAGCAAGTGCAAGAGGTATTTTCACAACAGACTGAAGCCGTCGAAGCTCACATGGACGGCATTATTCCGCAAGCAACACAAGAAGGATGTCCATGCGGAAGCCATTAAGAAGAAACGCAGGACCACCAACAAGCCCTACTCCCGCTCCATTGTTGGAGCTTCCCTGGAGGTGATTCAGAAGAAGAGGACTGAGAAGACTGAAGTGCGGGCGGCGGCCAGGGAAGCCGCCTTGCGTGAGATCAAGGAGAGGATTAAGAAGACCAAGGATGAAAAGAAGGCCAAGAAGGTTGAGCTCACTTCCTCCAAGTCCACCAAGCCTGGTAAGGCTGCCACTCGAGCTCCTCAGCCCAAGGCCGCTAAGACAGGAGCTGGCGGCAAGCGCTGAAGAGTATTTTTGGTCTTGTAACAGGTTTTTGTTATGTTAGCTGATACAATGGACCATCCATTTGTATGTGAAGCACAAAGAAATTTTTTTCTTCGGATGCTTGATCTTGCTTGCCCCATTTGCTCTCTGAACTTCTTGCACGAATCCTTTTTCTTTCTGCCTGATCTTGCTTGCTCCTTTTGCGTCTGAGTGTCTTTCACAAATTCCTTTCCTTTCCTTTCCTATTTTTGGTATCTTCATGGCTGGTTTCTCTTGGAATTGTCTAATGTATTGCCATGGCAAGAAGACCAAGGCAGGCAGATTTGACTTGCCCTAGCTGTTAAAACCCTAAGCATCTGGAAAGGCTTTAGAAAAAAATCAAAGGTTCTTTTTGCCCAAGATGAGTTGTAATCTCTAATACCAAAAGTCCTTTTTGAAATTCACTTGGACTGCATGTTAGATCTATTTTTGTGGGTTGAGTGCAAATTTCTCTGAAATTCCCACATTTGGACTCTTTGTATACAAATGTGCTTATGCAGATTTTGAGCTCTTGTGAAAGGATTAGAGGCAGCATATGTAAAGTAAGAAGGTATGCAGATGTGGAATTGCCTAATGCCAAGTGGCAAATGACTGTGTGTTGTGTTTGTTCAAGGAAGATCCTAACTAGTTAGTCTTGATGTGAGCATTTAGGGGAAAGGATCCTTTCTCTCATGTCTTTAAATGTGTTGGTTCCTAATCACTTTCATCGGTGCTAAAATGCATGTACTAATGGAAGAGTGGCTCTTGAAGAAGGCAACATGTGTTTCATGAAAAATAATAATTTCCAGGTAGCTACCTGTGGGTTTGATCTATCTGTGGGTGGACCCTTATTGACATGCATGTGAAATGTGTGAGAAGTGTTTGACAGATCAAATGTCTATGCACAATGAATGCTCTTTGGCTGCTGTTTATGGAACTATGCCACAAATGGAGACTTTGCAAAGGAAGTCCATGTGCATTCAAAGATATCTACCGCATGAAGGTGTAGAGATGGGGTCATTTACTTTCTCTTGTAGATCAGTGTGTGTAGCCTAAAAATTTCTTGATCTTTTCCTTCCTGGCTTGGGCTCCTCCATAGCTTCACAGCATGAACTTTACATATTGTATGTCGCCTTAGCTCTTTATTCTTATGGACCTAGTTCATGTGATCACACTGATGCACTTACCATACCCCTTTTTTCTGATGTTCGTGATGCTCCTTTGGTCCATAGATACCTGATACAGGATTCCTCCACTTTGCAATGACCCAAAGCAGGAAATCACTTACAATGATGTCCTAATCCCAAACTTGACAGTGAAATAAAGTTGGGTAAGATAGAGGAGAAAGACCTTGTTCCGTGGTCTACCTGTTCAAACTCCAAACTGTGATTTGAAGATGAGGCCACATGTGATTTGATTACTGGAGAGAAGAATTACAGCAGCATGTGCAGCTGTCTCTTGGCCCCCAGCCGCCAGAATCTAGATTTCAACTGTTTCAGTGGCAGGTTGAGAGCTCCATGGCATCACCTGTTGTGATCCCTCAAATCAAACTCTTGTCACAAATTACCCAATTTGCATCCCACATACAGAAATTCTTACCATCTTGTTTGTCTCTCATCATGCATTATATGTCTTTGTCAAGTGATTATCACTTCCAGCTTTTATTGTTGTTTGATACCCAATTTGCAATCACCACATAAAAAATCTTACCTTCTTATTTGTCTCTTATGGGTCAATAATGCGTCTTTCTCATGTGATTTTCACTTCTTGTTTTTCTCGTCGTTTAATGCCAAATTTGCAATGTGAGATGCCAATTACTCTCAAACAGGCGTTGTTTGACACAACTTTGAGCTTGTCTTTTTGCACCCTTTTTGCATCCTGCATGATTCTGTGCAAAATTGTAGTGTTGGACTTTTTTGTCAAGCTAAATCACAATATACTACCATATGATGAAGGGGTAAGGAATGGAAGAGTGAACAAGTTCATGCCCTTGTCATTAGCCTAGGCGAAAAGTGGCAAAGAACATGTACATGTATGCAAGAAATTTCTTGTAGCCATTGACAAGGGCTGCATGCATCTTTGGGGAACAAGAAAGTTTGGTCACTTCATTGAAAGAAGAAGATGGCATCATTGAAGACTCCTCTTGCTTCACATTGCCTTAAGTTTCAATGTTGCAACTTTTATAACCAGCATGGCCCTCACTTTGTGCCTTGCCCCAAGCTGTACACTTGCAACTTATAATATAAGCAATCCACTTGGATCCTTAAGTAGCTAATCATTGTTGAATTCACGGGGCATCTTTAATAAATTGGGTGCTATGTTAATTGAACATCTATGTTCAAACCAAGTTCACATTCTTATTTTTTGGGGAATCTTAATAGTAACATTCAATAGTTGAGTGTGTAGAGATTTTTAAACCTCTCAACTTTTTTTTTGGGTAACTTCAATTGAACTTAATTTTTTTGTAAAACTATTTGAAGGTCACTTTGTTGAGTGATTTTATTATTTCGTTAAGATTTTTCTTCATGATTTGCACAAATATGCATCAAGAAATTCCATTGGCAAACCATGTTATCTGGCACATATGAACAATCTTAAAGACAAATACTTCCAGACATATAAGTGTTCTGAAAATCTTCAATGACATTCCAAATATTCTTCCATTAATGTTCTCCAGATTGACAATTCATCTGAAAAGATCTCAAACTATGTTTCTAACTAAAAGTGTTTCCAAATGGTAAAAAACATCTTCAATAAGGTTGCTAGATTTTGTGATTAGTACAATTCCAAAAATTCCAAAACATGATCCAGAGATGCAATTTTGTAAATTATTTAAAACAAATATATCCAAGATTTTTTCAAATTCTCACTATAATATTTGCACATAACCATAATATCAAACCTATGCCTGATGTTCAACAAATCTTGTCAAAAATAATTAATGTTTTGAAAAAAAGAGGTCCAGCAGCCCCAATCTAAATGTTTCAAATTTTCAACAATAGTCTCTAAGTATGCTTAGTCCAGCATCAAGTTTCAAAGTTATCTTGTGTTTTGAACCGAGTCTGATTCTCTAGTGATTAATGAAATAAATCACCAAACAAATGGCCTTGAAATTCTCTTTGTTTTTTTTTTTTCAGCTGGCCCTCTTTAGAATTAATTAGTGCCAAACATGAGTCATAGCTACGATATCTAATCCCAATTTCCATCCTGCTATATATGATTTCTTATTGAAAAAATTGCATCCATTAGAGGAAAACTTGATAATTGACAATGTAGTTTGACATAATGATGTGTACTTGTGTTCAAATCTTAATTGTGAGAATTGAGACATTGTGATCCAAACCATGTAATGCAAACTATTGCAAACTTAAATTTTAACAAGTTAGGACCTAATATGCCTTATATATATGTTGAAAAAAAAGTACTTATTAGCTCTGATTTTGATTTAAGATTTGGTTTGAATGAAATAACCCTTGTACGTTTTTATGCAATTGCTCTTCGAGAACTAAAACCCAAACATTGACAAAATGTTGCATTATTGTCTTAAAATTTTACAACAAAATGATGGAAATTGTCTCATAAGATAGGTTCGTGAAACATTCAATGGTTTAGCTGCTACTAAAAGGAGGCTCTTTTTTGGTCTTTAAAAGAATATAAATGTATTAATATACCCACTCCATAACCCTTTTGTGATCATAATCATGTCCATTTTAAATATAAGATGTGAGCAAATTGAATCCAAGATTAAAAAAATAAATTCAGAATACTAGGTAGAACCACCCAACATCAAACACTCCCGCCCCTCTCCCCCCCCCCCCCCCCAAAGTCAAACAATTTAGAAGATGGCTTGTTGACAAACACCTCCCAGTTGGTAACCATTCAATAATTTTAAATCAAACATGATGTTAGGGTTATGGAACAAGGTAGTGTGTCTAGATTGCTTGGGTTTTAAGTCAATGTCCTTGAAGGTTTGCGATTCAAACCAGACAGAGGAAATTTTAATTTTATTAAAGTTTAGGCACAAATAATAAATTTAAGCAAAAATAATAAATAATTTTTCAAAAGTTCGTCAAAAACATAAAATAATTTGATATATGCCAAAATGGTAAAAGATATTACGGTATTCAATTGCACTTCAATTGCACATGAAAAAAAAGATGTGTTCACAAAAAGGTTGGACTATTTTTTTCACCCCTTGAACCATCTTTCTAGGATTTGCAATCCAATACGTATACTTTGGGAGATTTTATCTTTGCTGGTTTCAAACCCAAATGGAGGTTTGTAAATGACTATATAGGGATTTTACTTGGTGAAGGGCTACCTCAACCCCCATTGAACCTTGAGTGCTAAAAGTGATGAGAGAGAGAACACTCTTAGAGCTTAAGTGATCACTCATCGGCCTATTTACCCTAGTCTATTGCAACTAAAATCATCCATCAGCATCATCATCCCTTGGGCAGGTCCACTAGCGGGCAGTAGCATTTAAATAGTCTTCACATTATAGTTATATTGTTGTAAGGATCTTGTCAGATTTTTGTTAGTGTAGTTTGAGGCCACATTTTTCTCATTGTAATTTTTAATCTACGAAGAGTGGGCAATTTGAATGCCTTAATGACCACTCCTGCATGTGTTTAGTGTTTCAAATGCTCGCTCTCTCTTTTTTCCCCTACTACCCGATGGATACTAACAGGGTATCACAAGAAAAAAATCCTATGAGTCTTTACACTATTCATACGGCAAAGTTCACAGCCTAAGGCTTTACTTACCACCATGTTTTCATGTTTATGGGTGGGGTTGGAGGAACAATCTATCTATGAAGGAAGGTAGTTTGTTTTGTTTTGTAGTTATGAGACCCACCGAACCAGGATGCTTCAGATCGTGTTCTTGGTGTCTCTGGAAAGCTCTTGATGAGGATAGGTGCATGGGCTTGGTTCCATGACATTTGGACTTGTGGTGCAAAAGTTCTTGAATATTGAATGATTTCATCATTGAAATATTATTTAAATCATAGCTGAAAATTTCGAAGGAATTGAAACGCGCCTTTTGTGTTGTTAGAAAGATCTTGATGAGCAGGATTTAATATTTGGTAAGATTTGGATTCAGAATGTGGGAGATATGGATTTTTAAGTGATTTCTGCCACTGAAAATTCAAATAAATTCCCCCAAAAACCAGGTTTTGGAAGGAAAAATCAGTTGAGAGCGTGATAACACTTGAAGGCTTACTATTCAATCCAAGCATGAATTCCTTTCATATTTGGCTGTTCAAAAAATGGATACATACATTACAAAACAATGTTCACATTTTGAGTTTCCCTATTTTGTAATGGGTTCACACTTGGGCCAACGGCACAAGCCACACTAGTTAAGACTATATGTCAGATGTGATAGACACCTATAGAGACCAAAATAAGGGGTGTGAGTGAACCTGCTATTAATACCATTTGTAATCTGATTTAATTAGATGGGGGTGCCTATCAGGTGCTTTTTTAATATATATAATAAGTCATTTTGATTGGCCCATCACAAAAAAATTGAAACTAAGTACTCAAATAAAAAGTTATATTTTGAGTGGCACATCTCAAAAACAAAAAGCCATCAAACTTTGGAGTCCTCGCCCAATTTCAACAATATAGGCAATTCTATCATGACAACTCCAAGTGACCAAGTGTAAATTCTTCTTTATTGAACGTTTTGAACATGTACAACGTGTACAAATGACCAACTTAAAAGATGATATGATGGTCTAAATTTCCTTAACCATGATTACCCAATGGTACATTCAAAGAAAAATTTGCAAATATCATCCATAGAAATTTCAGAAAGCATTACATACCATGCACTTCCAAATCGAATGTGCCCTAGCAAAATTCATACCTTCTTGCGTTGCAGGCACAGCCCATCAAATTGTTAGATAAAATTGGTCAGATTGAATCATGTCGATAACACAAATGGAAAAAGAAGATCCTATTTGTTTTCTCATTCGAAACTTGCCCCATGTAAAAGCCTTATCAATTATGTTGACAGTAGATAATATTGCCACGTGATTTTTGGTAAAAGTTGCATTAAATTTTTAATGTTTATCAATGCCAACATTCTTTTTCACATCAGCAACATTAACAACAACTTTGAAGTGCTCTTCTTTTGCATCCTTCAAAGGATATCCTACATTTGTTGAGCTTGACCTTTCAAAGGTTTATAATGAACCACATGGTCAATAAGAACCTTTGTCGTATCATTCCACCACCCAAACTAACATTTCACTACTTGATTGAGAACAAGAAGACTAAAAATGTGCAATCTATAAACCATTTGCAAATGCAAGTGACCTGCTGATCCTCCTCACTTTGAAGCACAACACCCAAATATACATGATGATTTCAAAAATTCTTCCATCAAAAAAAATTCATTGTGAATCAATATATGAACCTCACATTCCCATTGTGATAGAGATTTCAATGTGCTCTTTTTTTGTTTTGAAATGTTCCTCGCCTTTCTACTTAACATTTGCTTTCATGAAGGGAGCCCTTTTCTATACACAAATAGTGTGATTAACCAAAACCAAAACTAAATGAAATGTGGCAAGATTGCATGGGGCTAAATCAAAATCAAAGATCAATTCACTCTTGCATGTGTTGCATGTGTCAATAATGCACTCTCGTTGAAGGAAAAAAATCCACACACCCCTTGACAATGGTGCACTATTGTAAAAGGGGAGAAAAAATCCCCACACCCCCCACCCCTGAGTAAAAAAAGATACACCATGTAAGGTGCATGTTCAACGATTCCATTGGCTACACACAAATTCTATTCCTAAAACTATTTGTCACCATTTTTGGCTTGAATTATTAACCCTTGCAAAGAACAAGGGTACTTATTTGTGGTTCATATTAATTAGTTCATGGGTGTGTGTGCTCACACTTCATTTTTTCAAAAAGGGGGCATATTGATTGGCCCATTGCCAATTTTTTGGGAGCATTGGGCATTGCCCATAGAAGCACCCTCTTTGGAGGGCCAATTGCAAAATGAAACAAATGTGCTCCATGTTGCCCACTTTTTTTACATTTATATACATGAGAGTTGAACTTTGGGCAAACCATATGGGATATAAGTGAGGTGCTATTGGGAACATTTTGGTGAACTACTTGAGAACTTGGAGAACCCTTTGAGAACTTCATGGCATGGCAACACCCCCAAAAAAAAAGAAAAAAAATGGAAAGAACCGGACCTCTCATTAGAAGTCACTTAGAAGTTGCTGGCTCTGACAACACTGCAACATGCCATCATAACTCACCACATTGAGAGAGACCCATCCATCACTCATGTTTGACAGAGGAAAACCTCAAAACAAGCCATAACAAGGAGTGCATCACACTGTGGCCTTGCCATTTACATTAAAAAGTATCTTAAGGCAAAAAAAGAATTATGGAAACTCAAATATTTTTATCATGCAAAAATATAATCTTCAAAAAATCCTATAAAAGAAACCAAAACCCTTCAAGATATTATAACTCTATCACTAATCTCAAGTTTCAACACAAGCCAGAATATCATCTTTCAAGAATCCTCATATTAAAATAGACCTTAGTGCTACCTAGAGGTCAAAATCCCTTAAGCTACTATACTCTATAATGAATCTAAACACAATATCCTTGCCTTTGGTAGGCAAGACCAACAAAAAACCAAAACCAAAACCAAAACCAAAACCCAAAATCAAGCTATGGACAAAGACCTTCAATGTATCCACATTTTACCTCAAATCTTAAATGGCAAAGAGTAAGATGCAAGATTCAAATACTTCCTAATTTTAGAACTTTTGAGTTTCCTTATGACTCTTCTACATTTTGACTTAAAGAAAAAACAATGGGGCGCTTTCATAAATGTAAGAGCTTGCCCAGAAATGTAACATTACCTCCTTTGTCAGGAAGGAATCTTATGGCACCCTCCTAATGCACTGCAAAATCCAGAGGAAGTTTGCCTCTGTACAAACCCATTAAGCCCTCTTATTGTGACCTCTTATTGTGACTTATTAGAGATATCCGCAAACTCACCCTGTCTTCACCTTGTCTTTGGGCCTCCTTTCACCCCCTAACCCCTCCTTTAGTGGTATCCGTAAATTAAGAAAAAATTTATTAAATCTCAGTCTGAAATGCTGAAACTCAGTACGAAAAGCTGACTCTCAGATCATTTAATGCACAATGTTCGAGAAAAATTATAGTAACTGCACAGGTAGGAGCATTGAAAATCTATGTAGCAGCAGCGGAGGCGCTCAGGAAAACAGAAAGACGGTGTTAAACTCAGGAACCATCAAAATTGATGTTTTTCTGAGTTCCACCTACCCCCTTGAATGCTAATGTATTTTGTTGTAGATTTTTTGGGAATCTCACCCTGTGTATGACTAAACTCAAGGTTCTGGTGCAACAGTCTAATTCTG
This sequence comes from Sphagnum tenellum, assembly GCA_963921925.1. Lineage (NCBI taxonomy): Eukaryota > Viridiplantae > Streptophyta > Sphagnopsida > Sphagnales > Sphagnaceae > Sphagnum > Sphagnum tenellum. The sequence goes on from OY998156.1 coordinate 6,595,185, forward strand.
TGAATGTGGTTTTTTAAAACAGTCTAATTCTCAAGCATTACATCATCATCAGTCTCAAACCAGGATTCCAACATCAAAAGCATACGTGCCATGTTGGCTTCCTCAAGTCAGCACATAGCACTTACATACATGTCTATGAGATTCCAGAGAAATCTCCATCACACTCCGAAGATAGCACAACAATGAGGGCAGTCATAACCTGTGAAAGTTTGAACAGAGCTTAGTACATAGAGGACCTCTTAAGCTCACAAAATGAGGGTAAAAGTCCAAAGTTCTTGTGGATCAAATAAACACCACATGAATGTGCCTCCTCATGTGGCTATTAAATTCATCCCATTGCATCTGTAAACTAAACCGGTCTCATTTCTAGTCTCAAAGCAAAGCTACCAAAGGAATTGAGTCTTGTACACAAGACCATAATGGGCAGTGTCCACTCACTCACATTGCTCAACCATAGATTCCATTTCCCAATACAGAGTCAAGTTACAGTATCCTAACGAAACTATGTCTAAGTTTTAAACCCAAAATGGCTACTACACAAGGTCCTTGAATTCTGGATCTTATTTCTGCAAAGCTACTAACTATAGGCCTATGTACAGCAGAATACCTCAGATATTATCAGTTCACTGGCAAAAGGCATAAGCATCTACATAAAATGCAGGATCTAAAACACTCCATTAAGGTACATTGGTCTACTAGCTGGCTGCTAGAATAACAAATTATGCCAAGACTAAAATGGCCATCGAAGTATTACTAAAAGAGAAAACCTGAAAGTGTTCCACTTCCATTTCTCAGTACCTGTAAAGAGATGAAATGAAGGTTATTTCTTCCTCCATGATAACACAAAAAGAGGACGCACTCTCCACATTAAAATATGGATCCAGGGAACAGAAGGGAAAAGAAACTGCTTCTTGAATGCTTTCAAGATACAAGGAGGCATATACAGATAGGCACAGGACACAAGTATTTGGAAGCCTTCTTGGACCTTACGGTCCAATTTATGCACTTGCCAACCAGTCCAAGCAAGTTCCAATTTTTAACCTAGCCTTGCTTACCAAAGAGCCTTTGTTTTGTCCACACCTGGGTTACTGATCCTGTGAGAATCACCAGAGATGTGATTCAGAATGTCCCATTACAATGCCATCTCCGCTTGAAGCTCAGCAAGCTCATCATCCTCTGCAGATTTCTGAGGTGCTGTTCTCTGTGCAGGAACTTGAGTGGGTCGACTGTATGCTGGAACAGAAACAGGAGGAAGCTGAGTAGTGGATGGCTGAAGCAGCCGCTCCTCAAGTTCTGCATGTTCAAGGTCCTCCAGCTCAGCTTCCAGCTCATCCTGCATTGCAACACCATGAAGATCAGAACTCCAGCTCCACAACTACATACCTTTGTGCTTATCAAGCCCTTGGTAAGACATACATCTATTCTTTTGTTGTTCAAAAAACCAACTTATCCAGAACCTTTTGCATTGCACTGAGTACAAATGATAGCTTTCATTCTTCTCAAACTATCTAAATAGCTCACTGAAGCAAAAAAAACCATGCAGACAGGAGGCAAGCAAAAAGGGGATAGGACAGAAACCTCATCTATATCTGCAGCTGCACCAATGGGTGTGGACAATGCCTCCTGGATCTGCTTCATGTTCTCAGTCTGTTCATTGATCTCATCCATTGTCTTGTCCACATCATCTATGTTTCTGCAACCCACATAATACAGTTCAGCTATACACAAGGAGTTTACAGCTCTCATCTGCCTCTAATTTGATGATGCACAAAATATTGATGTGATTTCAAGCACAGACTGGTCACTGCCCATCTCTAGAATTAGCTGATGTTCAGGATATGTGAATCCACATCCAGTGTGATGTTCTCTTTGTCAAAAATTTGGAATAGGGACAAAGAACACATGGGGTATGTCATTTGAACAATTTTGAGAGAAACATCAGAAAAAAAATAGGGCTTACGTGGCCTTTTGAATGGCCTTCATAGCTATGGCACCACTGCGAAGGGCATCCACTGTCTCTGTGGTTGCCTTGGCACCTTCCAGCATGATCATCTGCAAACAACACAGGATACAATTTCTGAATCCCACCATTGTCTAATGATCTTTTACCTTCCATCAGTATTAGATCCACTGAAAATCATGGTACAATGAGTGCAAACTAGGAAAAAACACTCTCAGTCAGAAACACCCAATGAGGATCCAAACCGCAATTGGACCACCATTTCCAAGAATTGCCAGCTTGAACTATTGTCTGAGATAAAAATATGAAGGCTGTGAATAGTCCTGTTCAAGGGTGAAGAATTGAACCTGATCATGGATGCGCAGTTGGAAGTTGCCCAGCTGCTCCACTTGTACCTCGTACAGCTTTTTCCTTTTAAGGCACTGAATTGCAGCTGTTCAACAACACACAAACGTGAAAATCACCATCTCGTAGATCTAGGCTCGCACACTGTGTGCCAATTGAACCAAGGCACACACTCTAAAATTATTTGGCAAGTGATTTCTACTCATACATACCTCGCTTATTCTTTGCTTTGGTAAAATCCCGAGCCTTCTCTATCTCTGTGGCTATTTTCCTCTGGAGAACTTTCTCCTTCTTCTCCAACATCTCCAAAGTCTGCAGGACATCAAGAAGTCGTTGTTCGAAGATCAGGAACTCTTTCAGGAAAACTGAAACCCTAATAATGGCTGATCTCACGCAAAAGAGATAAAAATCTGGAAAACCTAATAAGCAGCCTGTTGTAACATGAAGGCGAGGCAGAAACCTCATTCAGCTTATCGAGTGTCGAAAGAGTGTTCGGCTCCTCCTTCGGCTTCCCAAAAAGCCGCGAAAACATGATGCCCCCTTTTTGTTTAAATCCGCTTCTTCCCGCACGTTGACGATTGCAATTCCGCCGCTCCTCTTGCAGGCAGCAATTCCCAAGGTCCTGTACCGGAACCAGATCCCCTTCCTAAACAACAGCACTGGATGCCACAAAAACACTGGCAAGATCTGGTCGATCTCTGTTTTCAGAAGCTCCAAAAACGGCAGCAAACCGAAGCCAATTCAGCCAATGGTAAGAACTGAGTGCAGAACACTAAGAAGAAGAAGAAGAAGGGACTTCAAAATCACACGCCGAAAAATTTAACAGAAGGCGGAATCACAGACGAAAGAAAGAGAACCAGAACAACAGCCAAAAAGAGAATTCTAAACCACCTGGAATTGTGAAGAAACAGGGGAGTAGGACTCAAACCGAACCACTGATGTGCGGCAACAACAATAAGAGATATGATGCAAACTCGGCTTCAGAAACCCAAACTTGGTACAAAAGCTGAGGCACCGAATCCGAGGAATCCGCGGACTTACTCGAGGGAATCACCGACACGTATTGTGATCGAAAGCAGAGAAAGAAGGGAAGGATGGCAACAGCAGAAGAAGAAGAAGAAGAAGAGAAGGAGAACGCAAGGGTCAGAGGCAGAGCAGCCCGTGTGTGGACGGAACAAAGCGTGTCCCGCGGACCACGATGACAACAACATCAAAAACAAAGGAAACGAAAAGGAAAGAGTGTGTGCGGCAACCACGCCCACCCGGTTATCATCCCGGTTATTTGGTCGCATGTACCCGCCGCACGCTTATTGATTTTCTTCTGCACGAACACTGGTAGAAATTGCCTGCCTGCCTGCCTGCCTGGTGCTTATAGTATATTTAGCCAAATTTGGCTATATACTATATATAAAAGTAGGAAATAATAATAATAATCCTTTAATATCCTTGGATACCTGTTGGAACTTATCATCAAAATCTAAAGATCTGGAAAATAAATAAATAAATAAATAAAATTGAAATCTAGTGAATTTGTGCCAGTTTTTTCCATGACATATCCTTTGTATTAATTGAAAAAAAAAAATTCAAGTCAAAATTTGGCAAAATTTTTGCCAGTAAAAGAAATGCTTGGCCAAGTATTGAATTTTCAAGTTTTAATAACTTACCCGGTGATCCATGATTGGAATTTCATCCAAGTAGGTTATCAATATTTTAAGACCCTAAACATGTTTACGATTAAAAATCAAATAAAAATTAAATGAAAAGTAAACCCTTTAACCTAGTACTTACCATATCAAGGTAATATAGCCAGTGTTTCTCCAAGGTGGGTATTTGATAATTGACCCTTATGCATAATCGACAGCTGAGAAACCACCCGGTTATCAACTTGGTTGTTTGATAACCTACCAGCTGCTTATTGAAATTTTTTTTAATACCGACCAATAGACAACCTACCAGCCTAGCACATAACCAGTCAACATTGGACAACACCCCTGGCAGATGTGGATCAAATATCCATCCATGTCCTTCAAACATCCATCCCACTCCTCATCCATGAGGCCAATACTCTGGTGTTCATAATGTGAGAATTTTTTTAGGCTGCTTGGTGTCATTTGGAAATATCTTTGGAAGTGGTGAAAACAATCATGAATTTGGTGTTTCATCCTGTGGTTGTCTTATTTGAATGATTTTTTGGATGATTCTCTTATGATATGATGTGGTGGTCCCTGGCCTTCCCTGTTGGGGTTTCATCATTTCATCCTACGGTATATATAGTGTAATACAAGCAAGGGGCCTTCCTCAGCATAACGAGGGATGTATTGCAGTGTGGCCTTACATTAAAAAGTATCTTACGGCAAAAAGAAAAATTATGGAAACTTGAATATTTCACCATGCAAAAATATAATCTTCAAAAAAATCCTCTATTAAAAAAAAAATCAAAATACTTCAAGATATTATAACTCTATAATTAATCTCAAGTTTCAAACACAAGCCAAAATATCATCTTTCAAAAATCCTCATATGAAAATAGACCTGTTGTTACCTAGGGGTCAAGCAAAATCCCTTAAGCTACTAAACTCTATAATGAATCTAAACACAATATCCTTGCCTTGGTAGGCAAGCCAACAAACAAGAACATCTATTGACAAAGAGTGTAAAATCTGTAGAGGTTATAGCAAATTTCCTGTGATTTAATGTCTTTGTGTCTTTCCATTGATGAGCCACCCACCTTCATTGGAAGCTTGAGTTCTTACTTTTGACTTTAGATGTTCCAAATTTGCAATTTAGCCTTTGAGACTTGCAAGCTACAACCTTAGCTATAGCTTTAGCATAGGCATCTAATGAGCTATTAATGGAAAGGTGCACCTCCTCAATGGAAAGAACCGCTTATATACCAGAATTTCTTTGGAATGGGATCTTACATTAAAATGTTCTATTGTAACAAAAAAAAGGAGGCCACATGAACCTCTATGAAATTCATTGTAAACTGGATACAACTTTGGTAATGTTGCAAGTGACTATCAATAAACCTCTTGACTTAATCTCTGATCCATTAATAACTTTGATAATACAAACCTTACTAAACATTGCCTAATTTTCTTATCGCATTCACAACTTCAAACTAATTAATGATTATAATCAAACAATCTAAACCAGTCTCAAAAACAAGAAGAGAATTGTAGATTTGGTGGATCAGGTTTCTCCCGACTCTTCTTTGTAGGCTATCATGTTCTCACTTAGCATCGATTCAACATATTGTTCACTTGAAAAATTCCCCCGCATATACACTCAAGCATTTTGACAAAAACAAACCCATTGTAAACACCCCATATAGACTACTTCATTTTTGAAGCCCTTAAAATGTTGTAAACACCATATTCCTGAAGTTTCCAAAAGATTGGGTCTCATTTCCCGAATGCAATTTCCTAATTTTCCACCTCACACTCTCCACATCATATTTATATGTTTTTATTCATGTTTTCAAGTTTACACATATTTAGTGTCTAAACTCCAATACACAACAAAATGAAGATTGGAGTCAAAGTACACACAACATGCGACTATGGGCATTCCTCCCAAATAGTCGCTTACTGTCAAAGAAAACATCACAACTGCTACCCAACTTTTAACCAAAATTCAACTCCAACATACAAAAGGTCTTTAGCTTGTTCAAGGCATGCCTTTTTGTGCCCTCCAATGACATCATCTTTTCAAAATTAACAACCAAAGGATCTCCATCAAACCCACCATCACCAAAAGTCATCAAGAACACAAAACAAACACCAACCCCTCCACCGCCTTGACATCAATTACACAAATGGAACACCAGAAGTTTTTCTGATGTTATTAACTTGCAATAGACAACCCAACACATTCATATCCACACAACAAGAAAAAGACCCATCAACTAACCACTCCTTTATCGTCTTATGTTTCTAACAATTGGTTACACTTTTTGTTAGGTTTTCATTTCAAAAAATTTCATCATGCTCCCTTTCATCCCACATACGTAACAACTCCCTTTTAAATTGGTTGTTTCCCCATAACTTTTGTTTGTTATAGTTGAAGGTTATTCAATTACAAATCTTCCTAAAACATTCCCACTATTGTTCATCCTTGCCCCTAATAATACATTTCCTCCAGCCATCATCATGTCTCACATTTTCCTATTCATCCACGTATCCAATAAACAAATAAAGCCCTTCCCAACCCTTTGTAAACGACTTATTTTTACCTATTTTCTTCATCTTAATTAAATCAATTCCAACTTGAAAAGAAGGAAATAATTGTTTTCCTTTCTATAATGCATATGTCTTCTTTTGTTAGATCTGAGCCTATTCATTGTTTCCCAAAACTAATTTGTTTGGCTTTAATTTCACAATCATAATTGCTCATTCAACTACTCAATGTTGAGTTCATCGTCAAATGTATGAATCAACATATGCAAATGGTTGTCGATTTTCGACCTAGGGGTCCAAACAATGAGAACCTTGAACGGAGAGAATTTAATGTTTACTTATATTCCACATCTATACCCAAATAGCACCTTAAGCAATTGTAAGTCCCCAATACTTGAATTATCTTGAAATGTGGACATTATAGTGACGCCATGTTTAATTGTCTTAACCAATGTTCTAGCCATACCATTACATCGAAACCACTACAATGCAATGTAGTGATGATGGATACCATAGACCTTAGATAAATTGTGAAATTCCACAAACCATTCACCACCGTTGTTAATGAAAATGAACTCAAGTACACCATATCTACATATAATTTCTTCTTCCAAAAACTTATGGGTAGTAGCAATCGTGTGATTAGGCATTGTTTTGATTACACACCACTTAAAATAATGGTCAACATCCACATGAATATACTTGTTGCCTTTGTTTATTTTTGGAAGTGGTCCAACAATGTACAATGCCATTTATAAAATAAATCACACGCCATAATATTCTTCAAATAATTGACATCAAACTTGATGTTGCCAATCTATTTCACCAATTGGCATTCCTTACATTTCTTAACCATGTTCCTTGTAAGCCACTACTCTCACTTGTTCAATATGGTTATGCTAATAAAACCCCTTGCAAATTTTTACCATGGTTCATTGATCTCCAAAATGTTTAAATCTCTTGTTGCAACTTCAAAACAATGTTCCTTTTCTTTTCAAGCTTTAACACCAACTTGCCTTTCAAATATAACTACTAAACATAGTTTTGAACTCATCTCTTAATTTGTGTCATCTTATCAACAACAACATCATTGGATATTTGCTCAATTTGCAAATTGCCACTAAAATATATTTGCATATTAACAACTAGTCTTTAGTCATAAATGTCACATGTGACTATAATTTGTTTTAGTTACTTTAGACAAGTCACATAAAATTCTAGTTGCAAAGAAAACACATGGCACCAAGTCATAATGGAAGTCGCATAAAGATGCAACTTACGTGGCATTATCATTTTGCAATTGTTTTTACGACTAAACAATATAGTTGCATTATTTATATAAATATATTATAAACATATTTATAATTTAAATATTTAAAATAAATTTATTATTTTTATATTATATATTACATTATTGATATTTTCATTAGTTTCAATTTATAAGTTGTTGACATGTGTCACTACTTAGGCTAGGCCAAAACCTAGTTTAGGTTATTAAGTAGGCCACCTAATCTACCTAGTAGGCTATGTAGGTAAAGTATATTCAATCAACTTATCATCATTGACCACATCCAATGTTATTTGTGAAAATTGATTTTTGAACCCAAGGATGAAGATATATTATTTTACCACCAAGCCACCCCATTTTTTGTGACAATATAATAATGTGCATTCTATTTACCTTACTTGATTTAAAACATTGCACAATATATCATATTTCATATTTCATATCTTATTGATATTTTGTCCAAATAATAAGATTTATAGTTTAATCTTCTTTTTTTTCAATAATGTACACAAATTTTCATTCTTTTTCAAAAATGTAAACCAAATTGAACTGAAAAATACTTGAATTTTGTTATTGAATACCATTTCAATGACCATTCCTTGGAAAAATATAATTCAAGCACATGATTAATAAATGGATTTTTTTTGTGGATAATATAATTAAAAATAAATTTATATATTTTCTATCCTAAACCTTCGTTTGCTTTTAAAAATTATATTATACAAAAAAAAATTCTGAATATCATCATTTTAGAAATAAAATTTAACTTAAATATGTGATATATAATTTATTCACATATAATATTTACAAATGGATATATACAAATTAGAATATATAAAAATAATAATAAATCTTATATTAACCAAATTATTTCTGATGTAAAATATTAATTTGAGAAAAATAATTAATGCCATGCAATTAGCTGATTTTGTGGAAATAAATTTTATTACTTTTACACTCATAATAATATTATTATACTTAAAATTAAGATAAATTTTTCCACATAAAAATGAATTATATATTTTCCACATCTCAAACCTTTATTTTTTTAATTTTTAAAAAATATAATATATCATAATTGTACCCAAAAAATCAATTTAGATATATGATATATAATTTAATAACATATAATGTCTATAAATAGATCATAAATTAACCTTACTACCTGGTTAGCTTATTCAATAAATAAATTACACTACCTGCCTAATTAAATAATTAATTGAAAAAATATCACATATCAATATGACAAAACACCACATACATATGACATATTAACTATTTACTACCAATTACCTAGCCTACCTAATTAATTTACTAATTGAAAAACACTATAATATATCAACATGATAAAATTTAATGTTAGAAATTTTAGATAATGGTCCAAATCTACCATTGCCATGGGTCTTCAAAAGTTTCACAAACCTACCAAACCCTACTACATATTTAATGGTTAGTTCTTTAAAAAAATTAAGGAAAAAAATTAGACAACTAAATCTAACAATTTCATTGGTCAATTCATTTTTGGTACATTTAATTACATGTACATTTGTAATTAGAATTTATAATCGCAATTGAAGTTGAATAAAATGCCACATGATGTCTAGTGGCCTGTGAACCACATCCCAAGTCATAAAAACAACTACATTTTCATCTATTTTGAAATGCCACCAAAAATAGATGATATATCTCCACTTTTCATTTTCACTTTCATCCAAACTGACATTAGTCACAAATCATAGTTGCATATGCAACTACATACCATTTTTTAGTTGTTTTTATGACTACAAGTCATTTTTATCATGGTGCAACGAAGGGTAGTCACATCAATAATTGAAAAAATGGTCGATTTGGACATAGGTCGCAAATGTGTGGGTTTAAATGGACATAATTCCTTGTAATGTGTGTAAACAATTCAAATCGCACCAAATATCCATATGCTTCAAACTATTAGGTCCATTCAAGGTTGGGGTACACAAAAAAGAATGTCTTGCCTTAAAATCATTATCAAAGCACTATTCTGAATGACCATTACATTTATGAAAATTATTTTTTAGTAGATTTTGAGATTAAATACTCGCATACTTCTTGATTGAAATGGTGATGATTTTTTGTGATTCGGATGATTAAAACATGTTTTTAAATGTCATAAGAGATGGCTTAGGAACCATGTCCCGCTACACATGACTATTGAAAAGGACTCAACGAAATTAGCAATATTTATTCAAATTGCTCCATATTTTAACCATAAATAAAATAAAATATGTTTTATATGACAACTTAAATGTTTTGTATGATAAATCACCAAATTTTGTGGAATTAATGTTAAAATCTTGGATTTTTTCATAAAAAATGTTGTGTGAATAAGGATAATCAAATTTTTTTTTTAATTATAAAATTACATTCAAAAGATTTGGAAAGTAGTATTGGAAATGTGGGTGCAAAAAAAGACATTATTTGATTTTTTAATAGGGTTTTGGCACTCCAAATGAAAGTATGTCATTTATTGAAATGTTTTGTAATCATGCATTCATTTTTTGTTATACTTGAACAAAACATTAAAAATTTGTTCAATTGATTTGAATCATTCATTAGAACACTTATTAATTGAAAGATTAAACATACATATGCCCCTTTTATTGTTTAGCATGTCAGAACATTCATTTTGTTGAGTCCTTGTTTTAAGACTTTGGACACAAGACAAAAGGGTGTCATAATTCCTATTCCAGTACCCCAACCATGAATGCACCCTATTCTTGTTATAATTAACATCTTCATGGTTATTTTATTCATTGTCATTAAATATTTCATCATCTACCATGGACTAAGTTTTGGCTATTAATTCCCAACATATTCTTTTTTCCATAGTTAGTTTTTTTTCCCTCTTCAACATTAGTGGTTCAACCTTGCTCAATGGGTTTCATCTAGAAAGTTATTTGCCACATTTTTATGTGTTGTGGCATCATCATCTTCTAGTGACCCTACCATAAACAGGTTGGGTAATTTTGCATTACACACACTTCTCCCAATCCATGTTTGAATGTTTAACTCCCTTAACAATTCGATGTCATGATTTTTTCAAAAAGTCTTCATTAGCTTTTGCTTTGCCCACTAGATTACAATTAAGTGTATCAACATTAGAATATGATTTAAACACATGGTAGTGCAAAAATTTGAAATTAAAGTCCTATGACATGTTTATCCAATGCCTCTTTTTACCAAATGCATTAAATACCATAGCCAACCATTCTAAGGTTTGTGGTTAGTCTTTACTGTGAAATGGTTCTAATGAAAAAACTAATGGAAATGCATAATCCCCGAAATCAAGGTGTAACATTTCCCTCCCATAAGATGGAATCTTTTTTAAACATAAGACAATCATTTATTGGCATAAACAATGACATTGTATGTTCTCCCATCCTTTTAAGATAACATAATACCAACTCCTTTGGTAGAAAAATCCAATCCAAAATGAACATTTTATTAAAATGTGGTTTTATTAATACTAGAACATAAGCAAGGGTTTTTTTCAACTGGTCAAACGCCTTTTGACATTCCAAGTTCCATTGGAAAACAACATAACATTTAGTTAGATCAAATAAGGGCACTGCATATCCTTTAATGTAATTCCTTTAATATCCAATCAAACCCAAAAAGGATTGTACATTGGTGATGGTTCTAAAAATTGAAAATTCCACCACAACCTTACCATTATCTACACTATAAGAAATCACGACTTATTTTACTATAAAACTATATAAAAAACCATCCATTTTGACATTTGGTCATATTGGACAAGTTGATTTCAACACATCCAACTTGACTAGTGATTTTTTTCATTGACCATAAGATGGTCTTTTTGATTGGTTAAATCAAACAAAAAGATTGGGTGGCCAAAAATAATAGCCCATTTTTTAGTCAATAAAAACATAACTACTAAAATAGTAAATGCCTACTCAACCACCCACACACCCATGACCTACTTACCCAACTTGGCCTTTTACCTATCTATCCATAACTCACATAGGCATTATACATTTGGGCTCCACGTTGCTTCACACTACTAATGATGATGATTACATTATTTTGTGTAGACACAATAATTCTATTGTAATCAATTTTATTTTTTTATAAAATAAAATTTTGTAGATTTCATTTTATGTCATTTTGTTCCATTAATAGTTTTTTACATTTTTGATATGATAAGAAAAATGTTAATGGAAATATGATTCATTTAAAGAGTTCACAACAAGATACAAATTTTTATTTTTTTAAAATAGTGAAAGGGTGTAAGACAATTAACAATATACAAATAAACAAAAACATTAAACAAAATAAATATTAAGATAAAAACAAACAAGATTTTTAAAATGATTTTGAAATGAACTTTGATCTATGACAAATTATAATTCAAAATGACTTTGGAATTGTTGTAATGATGATCACCAAAATACCCATCCTACATAAACCAATTATGATGAAACATCATCATCCACAACCCATTTAGATGTTATATATTTACACACATGTACAAGGTACATGTATATGAATATATATATATTACACATAATATATGTTGGTAAGGGGGATTGAACCTTGGTCTTTTAGTTGCACTCCAATGTATTGGCCATCAAACCACCACACCACTTCATTAAAAAATATGATATCAAATGCATTTACCATGGTTTTGTTAAACTTTAATGAATTTTTATGTCAATGTGTATAACATTTGTGTCAATTTTTTCCATAAGTAGGTACCTAACTAGGTAGATAAGACACATGTGTATCGACCTTTTTAGTTTAGATGTACATATGTACTTATGTGAAATATAGGTAGGTCTATATAGGTATGTAGGTAGATAGATAAGTAGGTAGGTAGGTAGGTAGATAAATAAATAAATAAATAAGTAGATGTTAGGTAGGTTGGTAGGTATGACATATTTATGTAAGTAGGTAGGTAGCATAGTAGGCATAGCAAATAGGGTAATTATTTAAATTAATATGGCCAATTTGATTAAGCATAACCATTAATATGGCTAATTTGACTAAACCATGGGCATTTTGATGGACCATTTTTTAAAAATATCCTTCTTAATTATATGTGCAACTTAACACTTGGTCAAAATGGTCACTTCAATTAAAAGAATCAACTAAAAGAACTATGTGTCTTTCATCCCCCATTTATTTAATCAAAGCGAACATCCTTTTGATAAATGTAGGCACTTTAATCAAGTTGAACCTTTTGAAAAGTCGTGATTTCTTGTAGTGTTGTGTAAGGTTTCATCCTTGTTTTATCAACTACATGTCCCAAAAATCTAATGTTTTTATTAGTAAACATGCATTTGTCAAGGTTTAGTTTCAAGTTTACATCTTCAATTCTTGTAAATACCATATGAATGTGGTGGAGATGTTCTCCAATGTGGAACTATGGATGTTCAAGTCATCCACAAATGCTTTCAAAATTCATTACAACCAATTTATAAAGATGCCAAACATTGTTTGAAAACATATTAATTACATTTTTCAACCCAAAAGGCATCACAAGCCATTCGTATAAACTAAATTTGGTGATAAATGTTGTTTTCTTCACATCTTCAAAACTTCTCTTGATCTACTAAAAATTGCTTTATAAGTCCAATGTTCAAAATCATTATACAAACCCCAACTAGCTCAAAACATCAATCAAACACATTACGTATTCATCCCTATGCATTTGAACATTTAATGGATAGTATTCTCCACAAACCCACCTACTAGCACCTTCACTAATGAAGTAAGCTTGTAGATGTATTTAAAGGAGTCGGGTTTCATTTTGTTTTAACATTACCAATGTTTGAATTTTTCTATTTATTTTTGCCTCCTCATAGAAAGAGAGATTGTTGGGAATAACATGACATGGTGAGAGCTTTTGTGTGTCAATGACATGCTCCCCAACCAAACAACATCCCAATTCCCTTTTGTGCCATGTAAACACATCAACATAGTTTTCCAAGACCTACCAAAAAAAATTAACCTTCTCGTTGTCAAGATCAATATCACCTTTGATCAATATCTTAATTTCATCCCACCTTCTTTCATTATCCATGTTAGATCCATCATTTGTTTGAAACTAACCATCTTTAATGATATCTAATTGAAACAAGGAAGGTACATCAATTACTTGTTTCCTTTCAAATTGTTGCATATTATGTTGTTTTTCATGAACAACCCACTTCAACCAATCTTCATACTCATCTTCCTCAAATGACATGTCATTCATAAATTCATCTACTAACCCCTCCATTACCAGATTCATGAATTGTTTAGGATCTTTAGTCTAATTAGTTCGTTCAATCCCTAATTGTGTAGTTCTAAGGTACATTCATAATCTTCTTGTAAAATTAGTTTAAGTCGATTGTCTTCTACAACTTCATCACATAATTCATCATCATCCATATTGGATTCAAATTTAGAACTGTCATCAAACTAGTATTCCTTGGAAACCTAGTTAGGCCATCTTTCCATGTCCTCAAGGTCATGAATTAGTTTTGACCAATAAGTCACATGAGTCGGGAAATGATATGAGTACCAATTGGAGGTCAAAGAAAATGTCACCAATGCTAAAAGGATTTGATGCATGTGGTTACAACAATGTAAATTTGAACCTAATCTTGTACGATTGAATATGAATAAACTTAAGCCATACATATATGTCAATCAAATAGTCTTAAAATTGGATGTTGAATGAACATCCTAGCATGTCTCACTATCTTATAATATAAACTAGATATCATCAAATAGTAGGAAATTTGCATTTGAACATGTTTGTCAATAAAGTGATAGTTAATGTGTCACCATTAGAAATTGTAATTAGTCATAGTACTTCATTGGAGGCAATTACAAAACAAGTTGATGACATGTTGCCAATATTTGATGTAGTTATGAACTTTGAAATCAACTTTGTTGATGGTTCTCATAGGTTGACAATGATGATTTCATTTTGTTATTAGTTCACATGTGTACACTATCAATGTGCTGTCAAGAAAACATGAAACCAAAAAAAGTAGCTGTAAAACCAAACTACAAACCCTACAAATGTACAAAGGTTATATGTTGGGTGAATAGTAATAATCACTATCATAAAAGAAAATTAACACCCATTGTTTTCATCATTTTCTTAACATTTTACATATGATTGTACTTGAACATGAACACTAAAAGCGTTGCTGATCATTTGCATCACATTGCATGGGAAGTAATAGAGGAGAAGAAAATAATGCAAAAGGAGAGGGAGATAACAAAATATAGAGAATTTTAGTTTGTTTTTGCATGTAGTTCCATGACATTCACCACCAATGCCTTTAAGTCACAACATGCTAAAACTAAATGAGGATATCAATAAGGACAAAAATTACATTATGTAGCAACAAAATGTAACAACTAATAATAGGAAAGAGGTGCAAAATTTGTTTTGGAACTTGTGTAAAGCACAAGGAAAAGCACAAAGACAACCCATAATGACAGTGGTGCTAATATCAAACTTAGGAGAAAATGAACAAATTGCATTTGAACAAATTTTCACATAGGAACTTACTACAAAGCCACCTCCAAAGTGACAAGAATGGGTCACACAAGCTTTATAAAGGGAAAGGGAGAAAGAAAGAAAAACACACTTGTATCACATGTAACTATTTTTCCCAAGAAATATTTAACGTGAAAATCAATATTGGTTTGTCCCAATATTATAGAAATATATTGTAGAGTTGGAGCTTATATAACCTTGGATAGGTATGGGCAAGGAGTGTCAAATGTGTGATAATTGTACTAATTTGGTAGGGTTGTTTGAAATAGAACATGGAAAACACCCAACATGAATCATTGATTTAAAATCTAAATTCTTGGAAGCTTAATACAAGTGGCTAGATGTTTGTTAGGTAAATGAAAAGGTAGTAAGCATTGTCATCACTACAAAATTCAAGATTTATAACATAAGGAAACACAAACTATTAATATGTTCCAAGGAAAAAACATAAAGAACATTAAGGTGTATTGTAATGGGACCAAAAACACATGTAGGCAAAGAGCAATGGAATGGGTTTAACATGATCACTCCTTAGGTTTGTTGTTTATTGTAATTTTTTTACCATAAAGATAAGGTGTTTTATTTCAACAACAAGAATGCCATTTTTTCATGATAGCAAATTAAGGCAATGCAATGGATTGGGTAATCATTATGTTCAACTCCATGAAGAAGGAGCTTTAAAGGTGGAAATTGGCACAAATAAGATGTTGCAAGGGATGAGTTAGGTTGTGTACACCAAGGATGTTTAAATTCAACACCTATTATTGAAGTGTTTATGTAAGAATGGTTTTCAAACAATGAAATAAAACAAGTGCAAGAGGCTAATATATCAAATACTAAAATTGGTACATAAAATGTGGAGCAAATGTGTGAGCATTTGATACATACTCAATGACAAGTCAAAATTAATAGTGTATCACCTAAACAAGAATAACAATAGGGTGCAAACATGGTAAATTAAACAATTTTTGTTCTTGTTCACACAAAAAAAGTAGCCATAAACAAGTTTCAATATATTGAAAATATAAAATGTTTTTTTGATTTAATGATCAACATGAAGATAATTTTTAATTTTATTACCGTGACGTCATTGATTAATCACAAATCTAATATGTATTCAAGTACATTTTAAAAAAATAACTGTATTTTATTTTTTCTATTTTTTAGGTTGTTCAAACTTGTACAAGTAGGTGAAAGTAGATGAATTATTGGATATTCTCCATTTTCAACACAATGTAGCTCTTAAATACTCGTAACTTTTCAATGTTTAAATATTATAGTAGAATACATCAAACTTATAATGGAAAAGTAGGTTTAAATTCAATTTGACAATTCATTGTCAAACATACTTATTGTCTACTTTTATTATGCCAAAGTTTTTCACATTTTGTAATCACCTCGCTTTAAACTCAAAAACTTCAGCACCATTTTTTTTATGTTATTTTAAATTAGTTTCAATTTACATTCTTCTACTTAAGTTAAAAATTGGAACATTTTTCAACTATTTTAAAGACTTTTACTTTTTATGTATACCATGTTTTCATTCAATAAATAAGTCAAAGTCCAAGGACCACACTTTCCATGAAGTTTAGTGTACTACAAAAAAATAATAGGTCGAAAAGGCATTCATCAAGTGAAAGCATCCACAAATGCGTGGTGTAATCAAATAACCACAATCAAAACTAGTGCAACATGTTTCAATAGGGTAGAAGGAAAAAATTCCTCCACTAATATTTTATCCACAACCATAGGTAGAAAGGACAATGAAACATGAATGGTCTCCAACATCCTTTACATAAGAGGACATATTGTTTTCATTAGAAAAACATTAAAATTTGTCAACATGTATCCAAAATCAACCTTCATCAATAATGGAATAGGTGATTTCTAATGATAGGCCATGTGAAAATACCCACTTGCATGTACTAGAAGCAATAGATATTGTTGTTAAAGACAAACCTCCTAATGGACAAGACCAACCGGTACATAGAAAGGCACTAGTGGTTGCTAGAGGTAGTTTTATATAAACATAATTAACCAACCAATACCAAGAATGGTAAATGCGGTCATTGAAGACAAACTGTGATCAACAATTCTTACATTCCTTAATAGTATATGTACATAACATTTCATTAATCATTAGGCACTAGTTCTCTAGGAACCATACCAACTTCCCATACAACAAATGGTATGCAAATAAGAGGATAAGTAAATCCATACATGAAGGATGCAAATATGTTTCAATAAATGAAAATATAGTCAACAAATGAATATAGTGTTGTTGGAATTGTTTGGACTCAAATTGGTCAAGAGTAAGTTGAGGATGAGAAGAATAAGGTGGAGAAGTCATTGTAACAAGTTTAGGTGGAGGTACATAAGTTGCAATAGTTGATGATTGAAAAGGACAAATGTGCACTATGAGAAAAGTATGTTTGTTGCAACTTGTCCAATGCAATTAGAAAATGTTTGATAAAACTAGATTACAACTAAAAAGTGTATGATAGAACTAGATTATAGTTAGACAAACTAGTTGCAATAGACATGATTTTCTCATAGTGACATG
Source organism: Sphagnum tenellum (assembly GCA_963921925.1). Classification (NCBI taxonomy): domain Eukaryota; kingdom Viridiplantae; phylum Streptophyta; class Sphagnopsida; order Sphagnales; family Sphagnaceae; genus Sphagnum; species Sphagnum tenellum. The sequence goes on from OY998156.1 coordinate 6,613,077, forward strand.
TGGTAGCAATCCATCAAAAGTTGATGGTTGCAAACAATAAGCAAATAAATTATGAAGAACACATGTAAGAGTATGAGAAGTCGAGGTTGGAAAAGATCACCTATAGTAAGAATTTGAGTAAAAAAAACAAGGATTATTAGTCAATTGATGAAATAACAAGCAAATGACTTGGCTATTCAACAAAAAGGGTGGAAGAGAACTAAAAAAATGTAGGAGAAAAATTTGTCAAGTTTACAAGTTCAAGTTAATGAGTTGTGGGATGCATTGACACATGTCATCAATAAAAATTTAGTAGTGCAAATTGAGAAGGAAAAGATGGAAGTTGTTTTGTAGAAAAAGGTTGAAAGTTTAAAGTTGGACATCATTAAATTATGTGGAGTGATGGAGAAGATGAAGAATACATAACCTTATTATTCTTACCTCTAGTTGTAGGAGTATGAACTTAAAGGTGGACAATGCATTGTTGAATCTTTGATGAAAAGTATTGGGGTTTATAACATCTTAGGAGTTGGCTGAATGGTGGGAATTGGTGCAAGACATGTTCTAGGACAATTTGAAGGACATTTTCAAGTAGGTGAAGAAGGATGAAATTATGTACATGCATTAGGTAAAGGCATATAAAAAGGTGTTTCCATATTTTTATTATGTACCTTTTACATTAAATCTCAAAACATTATTTAGTAGTCTTTTGTTTGTTAAAGCAAAACCTAGTGGGAGTGTTCATGAGGACAAACAAAACATGTACAACAATCTTTGAAACATGAGCATGCCATTGAACAACCAATAGAGATGTAAGGAGGTGTTGAACCCATAGAGTTTAAAGAAGGTGAACTTTTAGTAGAAACCCAACAATAGGTTGTTGCTAGATGTTCAAAATCACAATTTAATAAATCTAATGCACCAACTCAATCATTACATGAAGGGGAACAATCTACATAGCAGGAATAATTAAACAAGATTTTTTATTAGTTTACACAATAACCACACAACATGAGATGGAGCAAATGGTGTGGATAGCCACTAGGTGGTGGTTGCAAATTCACAACCAAAACCTATAGTGGATCAGTTGGCCCAACAATAGGTGTCCAATGACCATTCAATACATTAATAGGAGGTGTTACTAGTAATATAAACTAATAATAGTTTAGGAGTAATACATGTAGTTCACCTTAACATTAATTTATTTGTATATTACAAGGATTTCAAGGAAAAGATCCAAAGTGTAGGGGGGGTAATGTTAATGGGATAAGAGGATAGGTTGGGCATCAACAAGGAATAATTAAATCATTAATAGGTGAGTTAATGTTTTTGAATCAGGGTTTTGGTGAAAAAAATTGGAACATTTTTTTGTCACCCTTTGTTCATGGGTATGATTTGTTGGAATATAATTTTGGAAAGCTTGAAGAGAGATGTATGTACATCTACATGTTTTTTGGAATATTGATGCAAATTTTGAAAGTTTATATGAACGATTATGGTCAACTATATAATTATTTGTAGAATCCAAGCTATCAACAAGAATAATACATATTCATGTTGACTATAAGTGTGTAGTTAATTTGCATGTAGATCTATAATTGTAATTATTTTTTGTATATGTGTCAAAAAATTGAAATAAAAATAATTATTTACCAATGGATTTCATAATTTATAATGGATAATATATTTGTTCATCTTGGGATTCTTGTATATGAATGAAAATGTTTCATGTTCATATTCTTGATAAAATTTCATTTTTTCTTCTCTTGTAAGTCTCACTCACATTGTAAAAGATCCACAATTTTGTTTCATGCCTTTATGAATTATGATAGTCAAGTAATACAATGATCAACTTTAAAGTTGTCAAGTGGTATTGAGGGTTAAAAACCTTGTTGATTCCCAAATTTGTAGCAAAATGTTCCATAGTTCCCAATATAAAAACAAGGGTGGGAAATTTCGAATGGAAAGAGGACAAACTCACAAGCATGAGTTCAAGGTGAGATTAATTTGTATAATAGAAAATAGGTAGTTAACACAAGTTGGAGTCAAAATGGTGCATGACCAATCCATGAATGAGTTAAATTCACGAAACACACCATAACCGGAACTTGGAAAAAAACCACCTCCTTTTTTAATGACATATTCTATGATTATAAATTCACTTTTGCAAAAAGTCCAAAGACTGCTCAAGAATTATCAATTTTGTCATATTACGACATAGTTACCAATTCATAACTTTAACAAACAAGCTTCAATTGAGATGTATTCAAGGTCTATGTTATAATGTTTGAAGAGACCTTCCAATGTCATATCACATGTTTAATTCAAAAGTCATTTAACCCTTGTTTGGATTAGGTTTAAGTGGTTAAGGGTCAAATTACCAATAATTTGACTTTTAAACATTATTTTGTTCATAACTTTTAGGTCATAACTTTAAATGAGAATTTGAGCTCACTTTCAATATCTATGCTTCAAGAACTTTCTAATGGTATGTTGGGGGTCCAATTTGGACCAAATTTACTATCTACACATTTGTTTCAGATATTTAAAACATTATAGATTTTCAAATCACACAACAATAAACCACTTAGTAGTGTTGAAACTCACGTTCTTACACTTGTGGGGGTGTGTTTGAATCCAAAGACATTTTTTGAACAAATTATCACGGTCTCATGCCTTAGCTTTGGTCATGAGCTCAAGGCCAGGATCACAATACAAAATATCAATGGCATTAGCAATTTAAGAAAATCTACTATTTTTCTTGACTTTACGTGTACATCTTTTCAAAGTATATTTGTCTTGTGATTAATGGAACTTTCATAAATTCTAACTAGATTGTTGAAGGAAACAATTCTAGAACTAGTTTTCAAATTTGTCAAAACAAAAACTTTGAAATTCAATATAAAAACAACCTTCAAATTGCTAAAAGAAAAACCTTCAATTTTGTTGTACAAACAACCTTCAATATTACTAAAAAAGAAGCTTTAAAATATGTTCTAAAAACAAGCTTCAAAATTGTTAGAAAAAAATCTTCAAATATGTCATGAAAAAAACCTTTCAATTTGCTATAGGAACATGGATTTCAATATTGTTGTTTTTTTTTTCATATGTGTCATAAAAGTAATCATTAAAATTTTGTATGGAAAGTAGTTAAATTTTTTGTCTAAAAACCTCATGTTGACATGGTAAAACAAACCTAGATGAAACCACATAATTTATTTCACACATTTTTCATAACCATAGTTTTATCAAATGTGGTTTTGTTCAACATGAATAAATGTGGTAAATGTTTTAAGGTAAACCTTGTTTTGTTGTAGTATGATATGCATGGATGGAAATCTAGGGTTATTCATCATAAATTCTAACATTGTCACAAATTTTTCAAGATCTTGGCAAAAGAGGAAAACTTTAATTAAGGCATCAAGTGAATTTCATTTGGTAGATGACTGCACTATTTAGTTACAAATTCACCACATATGGTGATGGGTTTACAATTTATACACAATGTTATAGTGAAGCAAATAACACCAATATGTATAAACCATAAATACCATTCTATATGCTTAATCCATCATACACAACATTTATGCAACCAACATCAAATTATTCTTCCCCATCAATCTCAAATTTACATGCAAAACCTTAACAACACTAATTTTCATTGCTTAAAACTTCCTTTCCACCTTTTTTTAATTTGTTGTAAATGTCAATTTCCCTTCTATCACTCCTTGCTCTAGCAACTTTCAACACCCAAATTACCTCCATGCCAAATGTCACTCCCCTCCCCCAAAGCTACCAAAAATATTTTTATTGACACACCTTCCCTTCCATATTTACTCCAGCCCCACCTATCGTCACACCTAGTCTTTAAAACAATTCCCTTAGCTTCCATTAACCTTTGACCCCCTCCTTTCTACAGGCTTTCAAATTGAACAAATTATCCATATTACATCTTACCATTCCATCGATGCTTATGGGGCAATTTGTACCCATGCAACACACAATCAAACGGAAAGGAAATGTCATTGTGACCTAGAAATATGTATTATATTTTTGGGTTACAATGTCAATGGGTAGATGCCTATCATTATACAAGTGTTGAAAAACTACTTCTTATTTTGTGTTTTATTATTTGGTGCCCTATGATTTGGGAGTATTTATGCAGGCAATAACTATGGTATTATGAAGGAGTGACTTGGTGATGGTTGGCTACAAAAGGTAATGCATTTCCAAAGCTAACCACTCTCCTTCATCTTTTTTTTTTTGGTTGATTTGTAAGATGTTTTCTAAGTTATGCATTGCTCATTTCATCCAAGTTTAATATACTTGGGTTATTTTCTTGCATTCTTGTCTATTGGGGGTTGGATACCTATTTACTTGGGAGCTCTAAGCATTGTGTCTATTCATTGGGAGATCATTTGAGGAATTTGAAAATCAATAAATGTTTTGTTAGTGAATTACAATGTTTGCTTGTTTGCACCTTCTCTATTTCTGGTTCATTTTGTGGGTCAAATGGGTTCAGTAGATGGGACATATTGAGGAAATTGTTCAAATTGTTTGAATGGCCACAAAAGAAGACCATCATAGCTTACTTGAGAGGACGTCTAGAGTGTGATGATCCATCAATGTCCATAGATTTACTGTTGTTATTTTATAGTTTGGTATGACTTCATGTGGAGGTTAAACAATGTTTGCACTAATTTGCAACGTGTTTGGCTACTATATGAATGAACTCAATTCCAATTGTTTGTATTACTTAAAGTGGTTGTAGTTTTATGTATGCCCTCCTTTTTTGGTTATACCATGACATCTTATTCACAACAGAAACTCACATGGCTTCTAGATAAATATTTATTCTACATCGCTTCTAAGCCACCTTCATCAACATCTAAACTAGCCTTTTGCCCTTTCACATGTGGCCATGCCCACTCAAATCTTAGATTCTATCATCTCAAAATATGTTTTTACCCATTGATATTACTTGTCTATGATCAACCCACTTTCACCCTTAATTTCTCCAAGGGTTAGTACACATCTCATAACATGTCTATTACAAATACTGTATAGGTTTTGTTGGAGAAAGTTGTATGCAGATGTTTCATAAGGCTGAGAAAGGATAGTCCCATGACATACATTTTCACCTGAGCATGTTCACTTAGTCTTTCTTACATTGACCCTACCACCCAGGCTATTTTGATGAAATGCTTATACCAGGAATGAGCTTTACATTGCTAGATTTCTGAAGACAATTAGGAAGCATATATTGCTGAGATTTACCATTTTCAATGCAGCTGCTAAATGTAATATGTTCACTAATCACCAGTTCTAGTAAACAGAAAACATAATGCTGATTTGGCTTTAACATGAGTTTAGTGATTGGGCTTTGCTTGGTCTTAGCAATCAGCTACGCTAAGACTAGCTAGGTTTTTCTTGGGCTTGGAGTTGAAGATCCACTCTAGCTTTTATTCTAGACCTTGGGGTGGATGGAATGAGACAATGGGTTTGGTTTCTTCCACATCTCCGGTTGGGATTTTATATGATCAACTTCCAAGCTCCTGTTTACGCAGAGGACATGTTTTTCACTTTCTTTCGTATGGCCTTCTTCAAATTATATACAAATTTAAAATAGTATCTCAAATAGAAGACTGGATAGAGAAAGCTACGAATTTTGTAATTTCCTTTCCGGAAACCAAAATCTACATGTGTAAAATGTATCTCAAACTTAAATTGTTCCATATAACTCTGCAATGCTACAACAACTCCAACAAAAATTCTGTGTTCTCATGAGATGTTACCAAGAAAACTAACCCTAGAGTGTCTCCATGTATATATATATTGCTCATGCTCCCCAACTAAGGTCCTTTGATGTGCTTAAGAACATACTCGCCTCAATTAAAAGAGTGAGGGTTTAGGGTTTAGTGTTAAACCCTAAACACTACCTAATAGATCATGGCACTGAAAAGAAGACATCTTGTGGAGTTTTTTCCCGATAGCTTGCGCGGCCAAAGGATCTACTAGAATCCATGTAAGCTAGTCTCGGAGTCCAGGACTCCACCACAGGCAAGCTATTCTCTGCCTCAGCAATATCCTTTCTTGTTATCATGCCTATTACACTGCACACCCAGATCAATTTTGTTTGCTAAGAATTTTTTTGAAGTACACGGTACCCTAAATCCTAAAGTTGCAAACATGAACTATCATCAACCATTGTCATTGACAAGCTGCTGAAAATTGAGTGAAGGATGCAAGGTTAACAGATGTAGCCATATGTATAAAATAATACCCACCTATTATTGTAGTCGGTGACACACAAATGACGAAGCCCCAATGTCCGAAATATGATATACACCCGCCGTGCTGAACACTCAGCTCGAACCTTCACATGTACACAATGGAGCTTAATGAGGTTTTATTGCTGCTGGTTTTAGCAAAAGAGACCATACATTTCATAACTGTAGCCTATGACACAAGGACCCCAAATAGTAATTTGGACATGGCTGGATGGAAAACATGATACTTCATGTCATGATATTTCTTCAGATTTTGATCTGTTTCTTAATAATAAAACCCATACCGTAATAGGAGCACGGTTCATCCAAGGCCGGAGATCTAGCGCCAACTCCTTGTCTGGAACTGTTGGGTGATTTGGCTTCTTCACTGCAGCTGAGCCTTCTGGTGCGCCATCACTAGCAATATCCCCATTGACATCTGGGGATGAGTCTTCCTGCAAATTAGTCAGCCAGGTGATCATCACTCTGAAGTAAAGAGAAACTCTATGAATCTTGAAAGATGTTAGGCATGTACACAGAGATGATACTTAAAAGCGAAAGAATAAGGCTCAACAAGAACCCAACAAGAAACCATTCATGAAGACAGAATCCTCCATAGAAATTCTTCACGAGAAATTTTTTTCCATCAAATTTATTACCTGCAGTAGACCATCAATTTCAAGTTCGTCAACAGCTTCAGGCTTGGAGTTCAGATACCGACGATGTGGGTGATGATTATGGTGATAAACCTGCATTGCATGCTCCAGATAGCTCTGCTCTCTTGTGATCCTGGTCTCACGCACATTGGCAAAGCGATATGAGAGTGGACGAGTGAGAGCAATTGAATCAACTTCAATCAATGCACGTTCCTCCAGCAGAAGCATGATTTGATGTCTCAGAATCAGTCCCACTAATTGACCATCTGGATGCGAGGTCAATTCAGATGATGTGAACCGAAGAACAGGGAATCCATTATGGGAAGTTTCACGGAGAATTTTCACCACCTCCCTTACAGACACAATCTGCAAAATAGAGAGCATGTCTTGTCATAAGTTCTTTTTTTCTGTCTTTGGGCAGAAGCTATAGTAGTAATTTGTCCTTCTCTATATCCTTTCCTTTAGAACAGGAAGAGGGGGGAAGAAAGAATAATAGAAATTGTTACAATTCACCTACTGCAAAAAAGAGGTTTGGAGCATGGTTGTGTCCAGTGTTTTTTCTTCAAATTGCTTAGGTAGGTGGGTTTAGCAACCATCCAAAAGAGGGCTTAGCCCAATTTGGCTACAGGTTAGAGAGGAAACTAGAAAAGTTTAGGAATCCCCCTACATGTTGGTGACATGCTGGAAACTATTGTCTACATATGGCAGCATGGGCCCATTTTCCCTCATAATGTGGCAACAAGGACCCATGTTTTCCAACAAAAAAACCCATTATACCATTCACAACCCCCTTTCTTTTGTTGCAAAGAAGTGAAATTTCACAAAGAAATAAATCACTGGTTTTGTCGATACAACAATGTGTGTTCTTTACCTCATTGAAACAAATGACATTATGTGCCATTATGTCTGCTGCTGTTACTGAAATTAACTTGTGTGGAGCCTCACTCTGTAGGAAACAAACTCCCCCTGCCAATAGTCCAAGAAAGCAGAAGAGGTAAGACAACACCCAACAAAGCTCTTAGGGGGCAAGAGAAGTAGTTAATGCAAATCTAAGTGGACCCAAAATTAGTTTAGAAATCAAGAGAAAGATAAATCTACACACCAATTTCATTATGTAGAAAACACACTACAGAAGAGAAGAAATAAAAGACACCCACAATATGTAGAGCTCTTAGGGAGAAAGAGAAAATTAATGCAACTTAATGCACATAAACCAAGGAGAGAAAGATGTTGACAATTTCAAAGACTTATGCTTCATTTTGAGTCCTCTATTTCGTTGCCTATCTGGGGTAACAAAAGTGGGCACAAGAGTTGTGCAGTGGGTGGTGTTGTTGTGTGTACCTAAGTGTTCGAGGTCAGATTCATAAGCCCCAGCAGAGTGGATATGATATGCTGCCCAATTAGACAAAACTATAGCTACTATAACTGGTAGTATGAAATCAATTCCCCCTGTTCCCTCCACCATTATTACCACCTGCAATTTCACAGCCCATAAAATGTCAATTTGATCTTAACAATACTATAATCCTTAAAACCATATGAAATCATCCCATTTGCATAATTTTGTTCCTTATTCCCACTACAATTGTGGCAATGCAGTAGCAAAGTCCTAATTAGCAACCCTAAACCCTAAACCCTAAATGGAAAGATTATCATGGTCCAGATCTCATAGTTGGCATTTTCACAGCACAGAATGTCATTGCTAGGATGCAGAACTAACCAAAGAAATGGAGGTGCGAAAAACACCACCCAACATTGCTGTTGCCCCTACTAGCGCATGGAGACCTGGTTGCACAGTGCCTCTAAACCCTCACAGAAATTGAAAGAGAGAATAGTCAGCAATCGAGAAAGCCATGTAACAAACAATGGGTCTTGAATTCACTTTCATAGAGAAAAATTCAGATATCCATCAACAAACCATGGTTTGCCCTTAGACATATACAACATCCATCCATAAGAGAAAGCAGAAACCACTAGACTTTTGTAACATTTTTTATCATTAGGACTAACTGAGGGGGTTCTTGAAGACTTACAAAGGAAAAAAGATTTCGTAAATACGCCCTAGACATGCCCCAAATGATGCACCAACCTGTGGACAAGACACCATCTCAATGCTATGAGCTAAATAACGTATAAACACCCGTGTGAAAACTCCAGGATGAACTCTGGAGGGTTTACCTGATATTTTGCCTTAACCCTAATAATTAATTACATACACAACAACTTGGGAATTCTTGTTTTCGGGGTTTGGGGTTGCTTGCCCAGGTGCGTAGTACATACCATAATCGAGGGCATGAAAATGCCTCCTGGAGTTGCAACGCCATATGCCAAAATGAATAGCAATAGAAATGACCCAGAATGAATTGCCAAGCTTGGTATGGTGAAAGGCGAGTTCTCTCCACCCGCAAGTGCCAACAACTGCTGAATTGTCTGCTCCCATGAAAATTCCAATCAGTCTTCAATGGAACACATTTATTTCGTTTATATGTAACCAACCCTAATTTGTTTTCCCCATATTTATGGCACATCCTTTTTAAACTTTGAAATAAGAGTTATAATTTGAAACCAATTTATTTGTCTTTACTATACAGTATAATGTGCATTGGGTTGGCAAGAGATTTATATGGTAAAATATTAAAATATTAAATGGATCCATGTGCATATATATATACATATATATATATATGCAACAGAAATTGTGTTTTTTATTAAAAAAACAACTATACCTGATGAGGTACGGAGAAAAACAAAGTGGCAAGGTCGTTGTAGTATGCTACACCCGTGTCCATATTTACTTTTGGACACGTATATTGGAACCAGTATTCATCACCTTTTTGCCTATAGTGCACACAGAATTCAATTTCCAGCAACAATTTATTAATTTGTATTCTTATTTCTAGTTACAAGCTTGCAGCTTGCCAAGAGTCAATTAAGTTTGGTTGCTCTTTCTCCATTCTTTTTTATTTTTATTTTTTAAAAATTATAAAAATTATAATTATTGTTACTTTTGCATTTGTGAATTGAATTGACCCTTTTTGTCTTTTGAGAATAAAAAAGGAAAAAAACTAGGGAGGAAGCCCGCAACCAAATTCTCAGTGGCACAAGGAGATCACAAAGTTTCAAAAGAACTCACTCGTCTTGCATTGGGAGACATTGCCCAAAGAAATGGGGCAGCAGAAATATGATGGCTACTGAAACTAGTGTTGCCAGACATGCCTCTACCACCCTGACATACACACCCCATACAAACAAAAGAAAGTGAGATTAGAATTTGTTATTACCGTTTGTTGTTCAGCAAATTGCTGAAGTTCTGGAGCACGAAGTCTGTTGGTTGAAGGGAAGTGCTTATGAAAGAAGTGTGCTTTTGGAAGTCAAAGTGAGAATGAATTCCAATAAAACCTTAAAGATTTGTGTCGTGAAGATGGTCGGTATTGAGAGAGCCAGTCATGGATATTATTGAGACATGCACCGAGGACACCCGCACTTAGGCTTGTCACCACAAAAAGGGGAATGTCTTGGGGGTCGAATTCTGGCTGTCCAAGGATAACCCCAATCCACATCATTCAGAACAAATCCATGCAAACTTCAACATACATTGATTCTGGAATCCATAAACAGACCTTTGAATTGCAATGTATCTATTTCTGAAGTTGTTGGGTACCAACAACGCTTGTAATTGAATGGGTTTTGATGGAATGTTTTTTATCAACTAAGGCATTATCACCAATAGACACAAATCATAGAGTTCATCATTTGTAAAGGTGTTTAATTTTGGAGCTATAATTGCCTTGAAGGATTAATGTATTGAGTTTAAAAGGTATGAGATTGAACCTGAAGACCATGGAATGAAATATTGCCTGGTAGTGATAAAGAAAATTGCCTGTATGGTCCCACCATAAGTCACATTTAGTGAACTGAAAAAAACAAAAAAATACTACCAATTTCTTTTAAATGGTAAACCCTAAACCCTCCCAACACATAAAAGGTACAACAATTATTCTGTATGTCCCCTAAATACCCTGAGTGGTATCAGTTTTACCCATACGAACTAGAGTATTCAATTGCAGTAGATATGCAAGATAGGCACACACCGTTCATGAAGCCAAGATAAAACCATAGTTGCACATGATGTGCATAATAATGCCCGCCACATTACCTGCGATTCCACAAACGTGAAGCTTGTGTGTCAAAGAACCTTTTGTTCATCAAATAACTTCTATATATATAAGATTCATAAGTACTGACAAAAATTCTCCATATATATATATACATATGATTCTAATAAAATTTTCTCTAATTGTATTAACAGGAAGGGAATGGGATTAGGTGATCAAGGTTGAGTCACCTTTCTTGACCAAAAACTGGAGGCTTCCTCCAAGGAAAAGAGAACTCCACCAATAGGTGCTCCAAACGCTGCCGCCAAGCTGTATGTGACAGGCACTACTGAATGAGATGAGGATCCAAGTCCCTAGTTCAACAGGATCTAGGGTTTAGGGTTTACTACTTGTCGGGGTATGGTGAGGATGCCTCCATATCAAGCATTTTGCGGTCCCATTGTCCTCCTCTCTCTCTATATATATAAGGACTAAGTGACAAGTTCCGGAAACTCCTCTTGATCGAGTTGACAGACTAACAAAAAGAACAAGAGCATATTATTATGTGACAAACATTATTTATGTAATTTGCCAAATCCCTTAACATTTATTTAGTCGTTGCTAATCCTCAAATTCTGTAATGCTTCTCAACTTCTGAATGTCGGTTTTGCAGGTTCTAGGCAGAAATACCCAGCTGCAGCTCCAGCTGAAATAAACTCTCGTCGGTCCCTATCATTGTAAAAATTCTGTATGATCACACAGCCAAAGAAATTAGCTTACATCAACCTTTTAAGTTTAGGGTTTAGGGTAAACATCAAAGTTTAAGTTTGCAGCCTGCTGACTGTCTACGCATGTGCTAATGTACAATGTGCAAAACCCTAGATCTTTTATTATGCCTAGCATCTTTGTGAAGTTTGATGACCTTAAAATTGGTACCAAGTGGCAACGGGAGAGAAGGGTAGTAGCAGGGGGCAGATATGTATACAAAGGGCCAGTTTTGAGGCAAAATTCCACTAAGCCACTCCCAGCAATCTCTTGGTGATCGTGATGATGTGCCCTCTTTCGTCCTTAATGGAACGCGGCCATACATCCAAGTGAGAGATGATGCAATAGCGGCACCAATATGCACCAATGGTCCTTCTTGCCCTATCTAACCCATCACCAAAAACTCCCAATTCCCATCTATTTTCTTAGAGAACACAGTACATTCCAAACTAGCCCTAAATCTCAAATGCTTCGAAAAGCGACTCCCTTCTTTCTACATGGTACAAATGAGTCACCATTTCTGAGTATAGTGACCAAAAAAACCATCCATTGTCAACAACATGATTCTGACAATTGTAGAAAGAGGTCAGTCACAAGGAGATTCTTGTCCTCATGGACTAACACTCAATAAGTAAATGACAGTCAGAAATGGTGGAGGTTTACCCTAAGCCCTAAACCCTAAATCCTTACCGGGAGGCCAGATGACACAGTGCAAATCGTCCCGAATATCTGCAACCAAAAGGGAACGCATAAATATATGAGGTGCAACTCAAAACCACTACTTAATTTAATCAATTGACACTCTTAGAAAGAAGAACACTCACATCTTGATTGTCAGGTGCTGGTATAGCATGGACTCAAGAAATAACTACCCAGGACAATGAGGGTGAATAACCTTAGTGAAAAGAGTGCTGGGCCGGAAGAAGTCAGGAATATCATTTCCATTCAAATAAGCCATCACAAATGTAACCTGCAAAATAGACCCAGAAATTATCAACATCATGAATATACTATTGACTAAGAGCAATTCCACCCATGCTCACTATCTGGTCCTGCAACAGTATTTCTAACATCCAAGATTAGTTATTACTTTTTCCCAACCACACCCATAAAACTGAAACTGGGACTGTGAAAGGTGGGAGACTAGTAATAGCAACCCACATGGACCAATCAAACCATCTGGCCAATCAACAACAAGTGTTAGGCTTTGCTGCGCCTTTTGCCAGCCTTGGTATCCTGTGCAGAAATGCTGGGCTAAAACCATTTTGCTCAGCCAAACAGGCAGGTTTTGACTTTTCTTCAACCAAACTTTGTTGGACAGTACACTTTTGGAGTTGCTCTAACTACACTTGACCTACTCAGAAACACATAGCCTTTTTGTATGCACCTATAACTAAATGGTTATGGTACCTCAGAATTGTTTTGAAGCTTGTGAAATGCGCTGAATTTTGTGATCACTATGACTGTGCTCTGATCCCTGACTATGTAACCCTGAACCCAACTGAAAGAAAAGGGAGAGAGGTTCAAAATATTTGAGAGTCATTTACCCCTCCACCAGCAGCAGCTGGAGCCCAAAAGATGACCAAGCAGCTTGACACCAAGACCAGCATAATGCCGAATGTTGCATATCCAAGAAAAGCAAGACCTAACCCATTTCCTATCATCTTTTGTGTCCAATCTTTCTGCACCGAATCAAAACACATGGAATCAATAATTCCCTTAACCCTCCATCCACTGACCCTCTATGGTGTACAGTCTGCTAAACAGTACCCATGTGTTACCATAAGAAACAAAGAGTCTATGAGGGATGAAACATACAAGCATGTTATGTTGCGGAAGGGTGTCAATATCTCTGAGCAATAATAGTTCATATGAGAAAATTACTGCCCCTTATTGTCCAGACGTGTCATACCATGCTACTAATCAAATTAACATGGGTCTTTTGCTAGAACTTTGAGGGTTAATCCTTGGGGTCTAGAACTTGTTGAAAAGGTTTAGGGTTTAGGGTTTAGGATCTGGCATATAATGGCCACAGTTCAGCTTTGTGGGTTTAGAACCAAGCACCCCACGGTTACTTCCACTGGTGCAACTATATAATGCCAATATTGAAGGATGAGAGTTATACCTTAAAAGTTATGAGAACTTCTTGAGATGATTCAATGATATAAGCAACCACACCTGAACACATCACCGGATTTTCACATTTTAGGGCGATTACACCTACATTTCCCAGTCAAGTATTGAAAATTGTGGACAGTGGACATGGCTTTTGTGTGATCAGATTTGAAAATGGGTGCCACCTAGTAACAGGTGATCATGGGTATGGTAGTAACTCACCAACAAGAATTCCAATAAGAATTGTAATGGTCCATTTTGCAAGAGTAACACCTGTGTACCTGCCAAAGACAAAAGCTGACTATTATTGTTGTGCTCCTCAACATCATCTTCTCAAAATGATGTAAAGAAACCCATTCACCCATTACTCTATATCCACACTGGACAGTTGTTTTCCTGGTGCACTGAATAGAACCCCTTGAGATAAACCCTAGCTAATGATAAACCCTCTGACAGGAACCTCAATTACACAGCAATGTTGACAAGGCGCAAATAGGGTTCTGCAATTTACAAAGGTGGCTTCTAAGAGGGGAACATTCAATAGAAATTTTAAGGGCAAAAATGAGAGAGCAGAAGAGGAAGCAAGCACCCATAGATTTTCCTGGGCTGTTGCCTTCGTTTCTTCTTGGCATAGACGACACTATGTATGGGTTCATAGTCAAGGCTTTCGACACCAAATTCTTCCTGTTGTTGCTGGGATTCATATAACTCATCAGGGCTGTCATTCAAGTTGTCATCATTGCCTTGATCCATCAGCAATGGCACCTCGACCTCCGTATTTTCCCCCATCTGCACAACAATCAGTTGTCATCCCAATTTCTAATCAATAAATTTAAGCCATGTAGTGTGTGTGATTCTGGTATGTCAAATCTACTACACTGATCAGCTGATAGACACATCCCAGACGCATGGAAAAACAGGGTCTCATAGTATGTGTGGGTGGAAACAATACTGAGAAATGAGCAGCATGACAAAATTCACTAGAACTTTCCATTGACCTCTCTTACACCACTTTCAAGGGCTCAAAATTGCAAACCGAGAGGAAAACTAACTTTCAAACTGAGCTCATAAACTCCAATTTGAGCATCCAATTCTCTCACTTTTGAGCTTAAGTTGTGAACTCAAAGTGCACCTTCAAAGATACCCAAATCTCAAAAATGATCCACAAAAGGCCTAAAAGAAAGCCTGCCAATCTTCTTAACCCCTCCTCACCAAAGGGACAAAGTTCCAGAAAGAGAAATACACATCCTGTTTTTGGTACCCAAACCAGCTATGGAGTTGAAGTAGGAAGGAAAGAAATAATTAACCAAGTCCAAACCGCAAGCTCAAAGTGAAATCCCACGATCAGCTTCACAAATGGAACAATGCTGCAGAGAAGGTAAGAAGAAAATTTCGGGTTTCTTAGAGAAAAACAAAAATCCCACCTTGAGCAATAGATTGGTTGTTCAAAACCCAAGAAAGATGCACAACCCAAGAAGAATTTTGTGCAAAGACCCACTCTTGCACTCTTGCACAACCTGGAGCTGCATCAGAGCCTGGAATCAATCAATCAATCTACTCAAGCAAGCACGCAAAGCTGCCAGCTTCTTCTTCCCCAAATCTGCCAGAAACAAAAAAAAAAAAAACCAGAGATTGACGAAGAAGATGCTCCCAGGCACACACACAAATGGAGGAGTTAAATTGCCAAATGCAGTGGCAAAGTTGTAGAACTGAGAGAGAGAGAGAGAGAGAGAGAGATTGGCAGACTTTGAGGAAGCAAAAGACGGACACATTTTTCAATGTGTTAATTTCCTATTTTGGCAAAGAAAAGTCCCCAAAGAAAGGGGAAGCAAACCCAACAAACACTCCATGTCCGAAAAGCTCACAACAACTGTCCATTCCCCCTAAAATTCTATGGCCATTTAGTATCCAGTCTTGAAGGTCAAGATTGCATGCCGGCTTGGCTCCAGCAAATGGGTTTGCCCCAGCAAATTGGTTTGCACAGGATGGATGGAGAGAGTGGTAAAAGGCCCAACACAGTCTAATAAAGCCAGCTTATTAAAAATTGGCTAGATAGTTTGATTGGTCCAGGTGGGTTTCTATTAGTAATCTCACACCTATTTGCAGTCCCAATTTTAGTTTCATGGGTGGTGGTACTACTACTACTACTACTCTCCCACCTATTTGCAATCCCACTTTTAGTTTTATGCGTGGTGGTACTAGTAATCTCCCACTTATTTGCAATCCCAATTTTAGTTTTATGTGTGGTGGTACTAGTACTCTCCCACTTATTTGCAATCCCAATTTTTAATTTTATGTGTGGTGGTACTAGTACTCTCCCACTTATTTGCAATCCCAATTTTAGTTTTATGGGTGGGGTCGGAAGAAAAGAAAAGAAATGTAAATAACTAAACTTGCATGTAAGAAATATCTTTTGTGCAGGGGGCACGTACATACTGAGCACCGCTGGAAATGCTCTTAGTAGGCAGTCAAATCCTGATCCTATTAGCCTTGCGTTTCAAAACATTTGACAATAATAGCATTCCCTGTCCTTGACGTCAGCTGAAGATTGCGTAAAAACTCAGACCCTATCATGACTAGATAGATCAGTGTTCTTTTTTTCAAATTTTCTGAGGTAGGTGGAGTTGGGTTAGATTGGCAATCATCCACAAGAGGACATAGCCAAATTTGGCTAAACGTCATATAGAGAGAGAGAGAGAGAGAGAGAGAGAGAGAGATAGAGAGAGAGAGAGTGTGTGTACAGTAGAAAAGTTTAGGAATCATGCAACAGTTTGGTGACATGTTACAATCTAATTGTCTAAATATGGCAACTTCAAAAAAATTCAATTTAAAAAAATCCTCATAATGAGAGAGAGAGAGGGTCAATAGACAGATAGTAGCAAGTTCGGACTTCAGGGTTTTTTTTTTTTTTTTTTTTTTTTTCCAATGTTGTGATGTAGCCAATCTGGTGATCATTCCCAATAAAATTTAGCCAAATTTGGCTATTGAGAAAAACATGAAAGTAGAAAATTTTAAGAACCCTTTTTATGAATTTGGCTATCTTTTGAAACCCATTGTATAAATCTGGTGATTTAAAAAAAATTCAAAATCCGGAGTATCAGGACCAATTTTGGAACAACAATCCTTTTTATGTGTTGAAAAATGCAAAAAAAATCTCTAACAGACAAAACATTAGTTAGTGTGTGGTAACCACCGAGAAGAAAACTTAACCAAATTTGGCAATAAGTGAAATATGAAAGTTTTTTATTAAAAAAAAATCCTTCTACATTCTTGGTACCACCTACTGGAACCTATTGTGAAAAATCTGGCAAAATGGATTTGTTTTCCTTTGAAATATGGCGAATTTGGGACAATTTTTTTTGTGAATAAACCTTTCTATAGGTCAAAATCATATTATTCAGGTTTTTTAAATTTTTTTAATTTAATTAATTTTAAATATTTAATTTTAATTTTTAAAAATGAAAAAATAAAGAAAAAAAAAAAAAACACCCATAGCAACTTCAGAGAAGCATCTCTCAGATTTTATTGAAATCCAAACATGTGTTTATGAGGTCTTTACAATGGAAGAAACTACCCCAGCAACACATGTTGGAAAGGCATCACCCATTCATCACCTTAGGCTAGAGGCAGGTTGGGTAAAGTAAGTAAATAAGATCCAAAAGCTTGGAATCAGCTCTGGAAACTTCTTCTGAAATAGTTGGGGTCCATGAGTGATAATAATATTTAAATGTCAGTAAATAAATAAATAAATAAATAAATAAGTAAATACATGTTTTCATGTTTGCTTTGAATTTTGTTTTGGGGACATTTTGACACAAAAAATTTGGTGTCCAAAGTGATGCCCTAATTAGGGCAGTGTTTTCTTTCTTTCAATTTTGTGATGTTGCTGAAGTAGCAATCAATCGTGCATTAGATGAATTAGCCAAATCTGGCTATAAACTAACTATGAAAAGCAAAATTTAAAAGAATTCATTTTTTCTTTTTGGCCAACCTATTGGGACTTAGTAAATAATTAGGAAAATTTTAAGATTTTATTTAAAAAAAAGTTGGCAACTAAAAAACCTGAAAACACTAATTGTTTTGCCATTTTGAAAAAAAAAAACAAAAAAGAACAAAACTTACCACACAAAAAACTCTGGACGATAAGGAGCCATGACTTGTTTTAATGGCCCTAAACCCTAAGAAAATGCCAACTTTGATTTGCAATAACTTATTAGACCATACAATAAGGAGGAAAAGAGGATTTGAAAAAACCCACAAGCTGGAATTTAATATAGAAATTGGCAAAGTGGAATTTTTCCGAGTATTTCTTTCTTGGGCGAATTTTAACACCATGACCGAAAAAAAAGAAAAAAGAAAGTGCTGGTTTAATAAATGCAAAGGCTTTTTTCCTTTTTTTTTTCTTTTTGGGTGAGAAAAAATGGCCACAAATTGCCATATTTTGATCAAAACACGCCTTAAATCTTCCATATTTTTTTAGGCTATAAGGTTCCTTTCAGCAGCTAGCCCAACCTAAGGCAGGAATCTTAAATAATTTTTCTACTCTCCTCTCTGACATATATAGCCAAATTTGGCTAAATCTTTTCTTGTGTACAAATGGGTATGCCACCAACATCTACTTCACAAAAAAATTATTTATTTATTGATATAATCATTCCACAAGATTGGGTGACTGGGTCAACGAAATATACACACATTGTTCATGCTCCTAACCACAATTAATTAACAATGAGTCACAATATATAGGACCCATACATACATTAAAGCTGGCATTGCAGAGTGAACCCCTAAATTATTTTATTAGGGTTTCTTCATCTATAATTTGCTTTTTTGAGATCAAAGGTGTTGGTTGTTGTTGTTGGTGGTGAATGAGTCTCAAAAGGTTCCTGAACATGAAGAATTCATCCAGAGGTGTTTTTTTTGTTTTGTTCTTGCCGAAAGGATTCTTCACTTAGTACAATTTACCGAAGTTTGAACCAAGCATCTACATGTGCTTGAAAAACACATGTGTCTTATTAGGTTTGTGCTGGCTCATGAGCTATGGAATGAATACATTGTAGCTCTTTGTGGCACATGGTTGTCATCTTTGAGCAATAACTTAAGATGGCAGCAATGAGCAATAACAAAGAAGACTTTGAGCTTTTTCATCTTTTAAGTCTTTTCTTTGTTTTCACTCATTGTCATTTTGTAGTCATGAGTCCTCTTTTGCATAGAATTTTTTACCCGATTTTTGTTGATTGTTTGCTTTTGTTTTTTTCACTTTGGGTTGTGTCTACTTTTGATGGATTGTTCTCATCCTTGATTTTTATTTATAGGGTTTTTCTTCTCTTTGCTTCTTATCATCTTAAATTTTTTGTTCCAGTTATCCACAAAACAATGAACCTGGGTTTAGATCGGTTGTTGTTGGTCGATTCTTTAGTCTTATGAAAAACCTCCCTTTTCTTGTTTAAATGATGAAACCCTGCCAAACTTTACAAAGAGAAAGCACTCAAGAAGAAGGGAGAGAAAAAGAAACAAGGGGGCAAGGACCAAAGTCCAAGCAAGCAATCCACCCAAAGAGGCGAAGCCACAAAAAGATAAGGAGGGAACCACTAAGTATTGAAACTTTCACCAGTCGCTTGCTTGAAGCATATTAATTAAAGAAGAGGGAAGTTTATAACCTAAACCCTAAACCCTAAACCCTGACAAAACTCCAAGCCTAGAAGAACCCTCCCTTGCAATAACAGCCCATCTTGAACATAAATTAGAACATAATTCTAATTTTGGTTTTACATATAAATGGCACTGGGAATTCAATTACAATTCTAGTTCTTGAATTTTTGATCTGGGTTGGTTTTGATCTAGTTTTTTAATCAGGGCCGACTCTCCTCTAGTTTCATGTAACCTAAGATTGGAACAAGTGATTGATTGTTGGTTAACCTATAGTTAACTCTCAGTTCCAGTCTTTTTTTTTTTATCAAGAAGTCTGGGTTTCAGTATTGGAACCACTTCCAAAACGCAGAACCAAATGGTTCTAACCAGTGTTGGACGGGTATCACAAAAAAGGATGAGCACCTTGTGAAGCCAGTTCTCATAATTGAAAACCAAAAGGATATCACATTAAGTGATAATCCGATTTTCACCCAAGTGAGAACCAGCCCTAGAGAACTAGCTCCGTTTGAAAATAAAATAAAATATTGATACCAAGGTTGAGTACACTTGATCTTAGCCAAAAGGCCGAGAAAGGTGTATACCAAGGTTGAGTACTACAAAGTTCTACTCAGGTCCGGTTCTCAGCTAGGGGTCTAAAGTTTAGACTCACAAAATCAGATTTGGTCTCTAAACTATCCTCAAGGAGGAGACCCTTAACCATTAACCACTCAACCACAAAACCTCCATGTGCAAGAGGCATAAGGAAAGTAGTGAGAAATCGAGTGCCAAGGTGAGACAATAGAGTTATCCATAAAGTAATCGTGCCTTCACCCTGTCTTTGGGCCTCCTTTCAGCCCCTATCCCCACTTTCAGTGGTATCCGCAAAGTAAAGAAATTTTTATTAAATCTCAATATGAAACGATGAAACTCAGCATTTCATGCTCGAGGTTTGAGACTAATTGTCGTAGTTGTACAGTTAGAAGCAGTGAAATTGTATGTAGCAGCAGAGAAGTGCAGGTGCTTAGGAAAGAGGAAAGACAGGATGAAACTCAGTTTACGACCAAAATTGATGGTTTGATGGTTTTTCGAGTTTCATCCCTCCTTGAATAATGCTAATATACTTTTTTGCAGGTTTTTTTTAGTTTCACCCTATGAATGACCAAATTGAGGGTTGTGATGTTGTGTTTAACTCTAATGTCGTAAAATTTGTTTACATGAAAACCCCAACTATTTGAGTACTATTTGAGTGGGGCATAGTACAAATAATGGGTGAGTTGGAGATCACAAACACGTACTTGAATTTGTATGACAAATTAAAATCAATCATCTACCTATAAAAATTCAACCTATTGATTGGCTTTTTAAAAAAATCGATATATTTACCTTAAGAATCTAGATTTATTTTAATAGTTGATTCTCAAAGTTTTGATTTCAAAACCAACAAAAAGACTAGTTCCACACTCTCCGATCCTCCTTGTGCCAATTCCACCAATGGAATGTTAAAGTAGGGCGGCTGGGTCACAAGAACCTGAAACTTGAATTTAACACTTCAACCTGTGAAACCCGCCCACATTGGTAAATTTAATTGTTGACCAATTCCAGAATGTAAACTGGTTCTCAGATTGGTTTGGTTTGAGGGTTTTAGGGTTTACGGTTCTCAGATTGGTTTGGTTTGGTTACTGGATCTGTATAGGTTCTAGTTAAGGTTCTAGTTAACCGGAACCTTAACTAGACCATGTTATCAACCTTCTGCTGGAACCAGACCCCTGCAACCACTCTCTTGCTAGAATTGGAATGTGATTATTATTATTATTATTAGAATCCTTATTTACTGAGATTATGATTTTTTGAAAATACTTTTTGAAAAATGTAAGAGTCAGGATGTAACATTCCAATATCACATGATCAATTTTAATTTTAATTTTAATTTTAACTATTTGTATAATATTAGTAAATACAATTTTCTTTACCGTAGGGCTTACCGTAGTTAAGGTGGAACTAGACCCAATAGTTAATTGAACTATACCAGTTAATACCAGAGTTTATACTAGATAGTAGTTCGGGGACAAGGCCTCCATTGAAACATGTTTGTGCAAATCTTTGTGCACAAGAAAGGCATGATTTGCACAAGAGAAACATGATTTGCACAAGGATTCTCAATAGTTGAAAGTTAGTGGCAGTTTTCAGAGCCTGGCAGGGTGAATTAGCACCCTCTTGCTACCTTCAACTTTTTTGAGCAAGGACTCATCATAGGTAGTGGCCAAATTAATTAAGCCTCAAAAATGTTAGAACTCAGCCACAATCTTTCAAGATCTTACAAAATGGAAGAAATCTTCTGTGCTGGAAGTGCACATCCTCCAGAACTTAGGGCAGGCTTTTTATGTTGCATAAGAAGTAGGGCCCTCAGCCCTACTTCATTATTTGAGGCTTATAGGCACGAGGGCAATAGTGCAAGTGAAGGGCACTGAAAAATAATGAAGGAAGGAGCTCTGGTGCTATACCCTTCTCCTATAATTCAGGTGACTTCTTCCCCCTACAGACCTGCCAAAAGAAATTTGGTGTTAGGGGAGAACAGGTTCTGAAATGGAATTCTACATAATTCAAGATTTTGTGGTGGCTGGTAAATGGGCACTGCAACTCTCTGCACCTGCCAAAAAGAGTGTAATAAATGTGACCTGACTGCTGCTCAGTGTTTCTGACTGGCCCATCATAATGACGGTGGTTTGCTACTAGTAGTTCCCCACCTGTTTGTTTGCTGTACTAGTTTTAGTTTTTCATGGGTAGGGTTTGCAAAAAAAAAGTAAGTAACTAACTAAACTTGGATGTGAAAACTACATTTGGAGGGCCACATACTAAGCACCACTGGAGATGCTCTAAGGCCGCTCTGAGGAGGGCATTACGAATAGAGGGACCGAACTCAGCTCCTGCCTTGTGCTGCCCCTTCTTCTGGTAATGGCCTCTTCCTAAGGCATTAACCTCCACTTTTGTCTCCGAGCCAAGTGAGGAATCCATGCAGCATGAAGTGGGCAAGAAAGCACTGATTACTTCAGATGAATCTATTCAAGTCAATTCCCATCTATTTGAGCATTGCACATATGGGCTGCTCTAAAGTGTTTTCAAAACACGAGCATTACCATTTGGTTTCTTTTATGCATAGGGTCCAAATTGTTTGGGCGGGGGCTGACTCAAGCAACTCCTCCATGCTAGTCTCCATATCATCACATGTGTATATGACTGATGGATCATTGGATCCAATATTGGACGGTTCTATTAGGAGGTGACTTCATGGACCTTAACTATGCAAAGACTAACTATCATGGTGCCTTTACGGGTTGGGAGTTAATTAAATTATTTTTAAAAAAGGTCAAATTTTCTAAAAAATTGTGTGTTTTGAAGTGTTGAAACTTAATGAAATTGCAAGGGGAAGACAAAATACAAAAAAATGGCAGAAACCCCCCAGAGCTTCCTGCTTTGTTTCAAGTCAATTCGCTTGTAGAGTGCGTATCCAATCATTGACCACATTTTTTTAATCCTATCCTTTGGTGGAAAATTACGTGTCCTCAATTTTGCAAAAGGAAGCAATAAAATTGTTGTAAGAGGTCTCATTATGTTAGAGGTTCAAAATCAAGACAACTTCTTTGCCAAACAAGTTGGCTATATTTATTGTCAAAATTTCATAAATTACTATTATTTACTGCCAAAATGAAATTTGAAATATATATATATATATATATGACACCTGCATTCAGGTTAATACAATATTCAAATAGGGGTTATGACTTATGACATACATGATATTAGCCAGAACTAATGGCATAGGTATACACCATCAACTCATCTTGTATGTATCAATAATAAGAGGATCAAAACATGAAGATTGATGATATATGTTCCCTCAAATATGGTTTTGGTGAAATGGATTCTACCATTGTATCTCCCTCATCATTTTGTGAATGTTTTTCCTTTGTTGCTCACCACCCAAATAACACTAAGTTTCAAGTTCCAAAATGCCCAATACATGGAGCCCAATGAAAACTTTGCAATGGGCAACTCATCCCACCAACCCAAAGTTTTGTACCACCTCACCTCCAGAGGTTTCCACACTGACCATATGCAAACAATGACCTACCATGGATGGTGATTTTTTTGGAGGCAAATTTTTACTATTTTAGGAAACAGTCTGCAAGAAGAACTTGAAATTTGTGTTTTTTCAGTGTAAATTGTGGGTTTTCTACAAAACAATTGCCACTTTTTTGAAATACAAAATTGTGTTGGGCACAACAAATACAATTCATTCATAGTTCTTGTTAAGAGAATGAGGAGGGAGGATTATAACACTAGTGGTTGTAACAATTAGGTAGGGAGAAACTATCGTTCCCATTCATAAAATGCAATCGCCCTCAAGGGAACCATGAAGTGTATTGACGCCTTGTGCAAACTACTTGTTAGAAAGTACAAGCTGCTGGACATAAAAGATTTTAAAATATCTGTAACATTGGCACATGAGAAAAAAAAATTAATGAATTTTTCTGGTCCTGAAAAATATGAGACCCATATCAAAATTACATATCTGAAACCGCAAACAAATCTCCACTTCAACACTTTGAAAGTGCAGTTGTCACCTTGTAAGAGTCACTCACAAAGTAGGACCATACCCATCATGTTAGTCTTTATATTAACACTTTTAAGACATATGTGGTGTGGAATATGAAAAACTTCCTCACAAAAACAGAACAGATATAATTCTATGTCATTCTATAGAGAATTTTCCACATATATTCTTTACAATAGTTGGACAAATTTTCAATTCTAATCCATAAGTTTTTCTGGCAAATTAAGAGTGCAAAATTGAATCCTCTAGAGCCAGCTTGAGATCCAAGAAATTGTATATACATGAAAGTCAAGGGTGAGAGTCGGCATGATTCACACCTTGCAACCTTTGATGTAGTTGATGGTAGAAATATCGTGTTCGGAGCAATAGGACCCAACTGATAAAACACCCAAAAAGACACACAAATGCAAGGATGACGAAAGTTAGGCGGAAGCAGTGAGCTCCATGACAGAGCAGAGGCCCTGAGTCTTGGACATGCATTAGGACTCCCCAGCTCTCTGTTGTACGCAAACCATGCTCCTTCTTTGCTTCAATGTCATAAAGGTATCCTGCAACTCTAACTGATAAGATGTATGTACCAACTGGACTTGCCAATCCTAAGCTGTTGAACAGCATTCCAAAGTGGTTTAAACCAAAAAATTCAGAGGTTATTGCTAGCATGAGTGACCACTGCGCTCCATAGCATAGACCCACAATGATGGACCCTACATAAATTGATCCTGGAAAAGCAAAAGCCATCACAATATGCCCACCACACAGTACTGCCTGCACACATAGTTTGATGTCAGTGGCTTCATGGTGGGTTTATCATCTCAAAGCTCGGTGGTTCCATCTTTTGGAACTGATAGGTAAAGAAACATACATGCATACACACACAAACAAACATGTCAAAAGACTCACTTACCAGAGATAGTGCCAAGGAAAATGGTCTCGGTATGTCTTTGGAATGGAGGAGCAGCTCTGAAATAAATCCTCCTCCAAACCGACCAAAACAGTTCCAGATGCTGAGTAGTGCGACAAGAGTGTTGATTTGGACTTGCGTGTAACCCAAAGACAACCCAATTTGGCCCATGTTATCCATGGCCGTTGTTCCTGACCCCAGGGAACACACCATGACCATAAACAGCAACCAGAAGTCAAGTGAGCAAATAGCTTCCATCACTGTATGCTCTTCTCCTCTGTCTGGTTTTTTCCTGGCATAGTTTTTGCCTGCCAAAAAGCACAACAACATCAACAAACTGTTGTCAGGCTCATCATCACCATCTGTTGAATTCTATGATACAGTTTGTGAAGCCAATGAGATGAGGACCGTAAATTCAACAATACATAGACCGTCCTGTCAAACTTCCATTGAGTCTTTGAGTATCCTTGCCTTTCAAACTATATGAATTTCTCAGAAAGGATGATGCACGACTGCTGAAGTTATGCTGCAAAATGGAGTTAAGGGCTAAGAGCAATTCCACTTGTGCTCAGTATGTGACCCTGCAAATTAAAATTGGATGAAGAAAAGTCAAAACATATCAGTTTGGCTCAGCAAAATGGTTTTGGCCCAGCATTTTTGCAAAGTTTGCTGACGTTGGTAAAAGGCACAGCAAAGCCTAACATCTGCTGCTGATTGGCTAGATAAATTTGATTGGTTTAGATGGGTTGCTATTTGTAGTCTCCCACCTATTTGTAGTCCCAGTTTTAGTTTTATGGGTGTGGTTGGAAAAAAGTAAATAACTAAACTCGGATGTGAATTTTTTTTGCAGGGTCACATACTGAGCACCACTGGAGTTGCTCTAGCTGTTGCACCAATGTTCAAAACTCAGTAATTGGCAGCAAAACTTCATCACTGCACAGTTTTTGCAATAGCAGAGAATGTATACCCTAAGGTGTAATTGCCCTGTTGTTACCAATTATGGATCAAAGTGATAACCGAACCATAAAGGGTCATCATGTACCTCATCTCTCTATCATGTGTTCCACAAATGCCAATTTCTGAAAAAAACGTGACCTGCACAACAAGAGTTGACTACCAGGAATGAATCTGCATGTCTATATCTTCATAAATCTGAGACTTTCCACCTCAAAAGGGCTTACACCCATTTGCAATAAGAGTTCGACTAGCATCTTAAGAAGTAAATTAACCACACGTCAAGAATCCCCATTTTCATGACAATCACTTAATTTGTAGGTTTTCAAGACAATCTTGATGGTGTCCCTTGAGTTGCTTTTTTTTTTCTTTGTGGGAGGATATGCTTATAAGAGGATGGAAAAACTTACTTGTTAAGCCAGCTTCTATTGGAGAAGGCTGTTTTGACTGTCCTGTAGAAGGAATTGAGTTATTGTTGTGCCTGTTATTGGATTGAATTTGAGTTTTGTCACTATCTTCAAGATGATCATACCCTTCTTCAGTCAACTCTGCTGCCACAAACTCAGATTGCTCCTGGCTATGAAACTGTGAACCAGAAGAAGAATTCCAGTTTCTTTGCTCATCAGTAAACAGAGGCTCCTGAAGTGTTGTTGGCTGCTTATAATAGGATGCACGCTCGGAACGGACAACAACTCCAAAAGGGAGGAAAACAAGAACAAAAATGATAAGACATGCTATCACCAGCATTGTCGAATGCCCTAACTGCACCACATTCTGCAGTATGATAACCCCCATGAGAAAACCTCCCAAGAGAAATGAAATCACTAACAACAGATTGAAGTTGGAACCTTCGTCCTCCTCATGATCTCCTTGCACTCTCATGGCAGCAGGAGGTATGGGCCTTATGACTCCCATAAACAGCAGGGACACCAAAGCTGGCAGCCATGAGACCATGAGGAGAAAAGACTGTGGATCACCAGGGTACAGAACATAGAACAGCTGTGTCATTATAGCAGCACCCAGTGCCACAAACCCCTGCATGACATTCCATGGAGAGATTTCCACAATGAGATTGTGTAAGGAGTTATGCCCTAGAATATGGTGGTCACAACTGAGAGAGCTTGTTGCCTGACTGGCTGCCTCACTGTCTCCCGAGTGAATTTTTGTCAAGTAGGAGTTCTGCTCATATATATAGCTGATGAAGTGAAGAAGTTGAAGGAAGTGTGCAGGCTGCATGGGGATGTCACTGTATACTACAAGAGAATGTGGTTTTTCTCATACAAAAAGCCATGGATCATGACATGTGTGAGGTAAACTTTGTGGTTTCATCTATCACCTAAATCAATGATCTTTATGCTGCCTTAGCTCTGTATGCTCACATATCCCCTATTGTTTAGACCTCTATGAATTGAGTGCATCTCTATATTACCATTTGTGCAAACAAACACAAGGCACTTGCAATTTATTAGATGTTAACCGTATGAATGTTGAACATAAGATGTTATTGATTGCATCTTGTCAAATGTTAGTAAAGAACCTTTGTTCCCGTGCGAGCTGTAATTGGAGAATTTGGAAAGCAATTGTCATGCTCTTCTTGTTTGACAATTGCCTCCTTGGTACAATATATGCAAATATGTAATCATCTTGTAGTGGTCTATCAATCATCCCATCAGATTTTGGCCAAAGACAAAAACAACAATGCAGGCGGCAGGCGAAGAAGAAAAAGCAAACAAAGAAAGCGAAAGAAAGAAAGATGCAAATTTACCTTCAAGAAGCCGATGACAATACCCCTGTTGCTGGGGAAGATTTTCAGACAAGTAACAACAACAGCCGTGGCAGCGAAAGTCGAACTGTTGGTTCCCACATAAAGAAAGACACACATTTGCCATAGAGGAGGGCGAGCAATCCGAGCCGTGATAGCAAGCCACATCATGAAGTACCCGAACACATTTTGCACTGCACCAATGGCGAGCACCAAGCATGGCCATGGAAACAAATCGTAGAGCAACCCGGACACAATTCCCACGGCGCCTCCCAAGGTTTTGAACACCGCTAGCGTATTCAAAGTTTCCTGGTTGTAATCCATTGTCAGTTTCAAGCTCTGTGAGTAGACACCAAAACAGTAGGCTGTTCCATAGGTGCTTTGAATCCAGATTCCTGCCACTACTACAAACCACCTGCTCCTCAACACGTTTGTTGCCAACGTCGTCCAGACTCCTCCCATGGCTTTTCTTCTAACAGATCTCGATGCTTTCCCTCAAACTCAAGGAAAATCACAAAATTGAAACAAAACAAACAAGGGGTGTGTGTTACCCTTAAGCTACTATGCTCTATAATGAATCTAAACACACAATATCCTTGCCTACCAAGGCAAGGCCAACAATAAAAAGCTTGGTCATGTTGGAAAGGGGAAAGGCACCTTTTGAAAGGAGAAATTGAGGGAATAGCTATGTTGTTGTTGTTGTTGAGGTTTTGTTGTAACATCTAGCCAAGAGCAAGCAACCTTGGGCTTCCCTTATTAGTTTTATTATTGTCTTCTATTTTATTAGTGTATTAGTGGTGTCCTGATTGTTATGTTCTTTAGTGACATGTGTTCTTGTGCTTTTATTTGCTTTTTTACTTCTTGTGAATTGATTCCCATTTGGACCTTTTTTTTTTCCTTTATACATAGTTTTTCTTTTATAAATTATTGCAGTACCTACCTTGGAAGCTTGCAGACCTTCTACCACTAAAAATCTAAACCCACTAAAACATCACTAACTACACTAACTGGTGACCGGAGGTGAGGTTGTCACCACTAGAGGATAAAAAAAATAGTTAACTTAGAGGTTGTCACAACCCGAGGATGAAAAAAAAAGTTAACTTAGAGGTTGTCACAACCCGAGGATGAAAAAAAAAGTTAACTTAGAGGTTGTCACAACCCGAGGATGAAAAAAAATAGTTAACTTAGAGGTTGTCACAACCCGAGGATGAAAAAAATAAGTTAACTTAGAGGTTGTCCCAACCCGAGGATGAAAAAAATAAGTTAACTTAGAGGTTATCACAACCCGAGGATGAAAAAAAATAGTTAACTTGATGGTAGAAGGTGTGAAAGTATTGCATTGGGCGTATAATTTGAGATGAGTATCATGGAGGCTGTTGAGACTATGGCTAGATGAATGGGAGGTGAACATGATAAAGCCGCACTGGAACAACTATCAAAGAGAAGAGAGAGAACATTTACATATGTGAATGTGAGGATTTTTTAAAACAAAATGCTATAAAAAAATCATTTTTCATCATGTTTCAAATTCGACACATTGAAAAGTCTAATGTGCATTACATTATGTGAGATTGAAGTTGACAATATGGATTCGAAGACAATCTTTGACATTTGGTGTAGCAACAAACAAAGATTGTTAAATTGTATTATCGGATTACAAATGAACAAAGTGTTTGTTGTTTTTTTTTTTAGAGTATGATTACAAAATTGTTCCTTAAAATATTAAAACATACAAATGTATTTACATTGTTAGAAATAATTATAATTTTTAAATTTTTGCACATGTTGTGGTCCATTATAGCAAACGTCAATCATCAATCTCTCTTTTCGCTTATGAAATAAATTAAAAATATTAAAACCTTAAAAGAATTGTCGAGTTTCAAGATAGAACTCCCAGTTCTTTCTTAGTTTTTTTTTTGAAAATCATTTTTTTACCTTTATTTGTTAATTTATTTTATTGCATAAAGAGCTAGGGCTGGGATCTTTCAAAGTTTTGCCTCCATGGATTATATATACCCATTACATACCCGGTCTTACATCTGAAGGGGGGGTTTGGCCCAGAATTAAAGAACCGCCCCCAACACTTGTATAAACCCTCCCCTTGTCGGCCTCCTAAAGGAAAAATAATCTGAATCCGTAGGGCTAAGTTTTCAAAAATAATTTGACTTTTGAACGGAAGATAATTTCACCTTAGTTTTGCTGACTTTGAACTCAAGACTCACCCGAAGTTCTCAAGGTCTTAGTTTTGATTAGCATCCGCTGTCCGCTACGTCAAACATTTCAGACCTTCTACCACTAAAAATTTAAACCCACTAAAACGTCACTAACTACACTAAGTGGTGACCCGAGGTTGTCACCACTAGAGGATTAAAAAAATAGTTAACTTAGAGATTATCACAACCCGAGGATGAAAAATAATACTTAATTTAGAGGTTGTCACAACCCGAGGATGAAAAAAAATAGTTAACTTAAAGGTTGTCACAACCCGTGAATGAAAAAAAAAAGTTAACTTAGAGGTTGTCACAACCCGAGAATGAAAAAAAAATAGTTAACTTAGAGGTTGTCACAACCTGAGGATGAAAAAAATAGTTAACTTAGAGGTTGTCACAACCAGAGGATGAAAAAAAATGGTTAACTTAGAAGTTGTCACAACCCGAGGATGAAAAAAAATAGTTAACTTCGAGGTTGTCACAACCCGAATATGAAAAAAAAAAGTTAAAGTAGTTAACTTTGTAGTGGTAGAAGGTCTGGAAGCTTGGACACATGTTATGTCCAATAGTAACACTAGAGTAGCTTGGCAACTTCAACATAAGTTTGTCAATTAATTAATTTTGAAGATTTCATTTCAACAAATGATGTATCCATCAAATTCTTTATTTTTCTTCAGAAAAAAAATATTTCTGAATTTTTTTTCTTTGAAAATTTTCAACATTTCTGAAAATAATATAATTAGTAGTATAAAATAACGTGGGTACCTCATGTAGATCAAGAGTAGAAAGCTGGTAGGGGATCTTACTCCTCCTAAATCCTTACACTTATGCCTACTATTGAGGGAGCTTATGCCTACTACATTGCAATTTATGAGCAAAATTGAGACAAGTTATCTCTACAACCAACTTTTGAAGAAATGAGTCATATTTATTTCTTTTTGTTTTCATATAGTTCATTTCTAAATGTTGCAAAATGGGCTGGTGGACACAATAAAAGGCATGTTTAAGGAAATGATTTTTCTAGATCACGGAACATTGTTAAATCATATAATCATGTACAATCAATTATTTCAAAAATGATTCAAGATTGGATAAGAGAGGTGAATTGAAAATTTTGGGAGGGCTAGTTGCAAGGAGTGATGAGGAGAATCCTATACATGATGTACATTTTCCATGAAATAAAGTTATAGATTTCATGAAAGTTTGTTTTGTGAAGTTGCGAAATATGTGTGTCAAATCGTGAACTTGGTAACAACATCTAATAAAGTTGGATGAAACCTTGTGTTAAATTACTCGTCTTTATCACGAATTGCTTCGTGGTTCCAATGAAATGGTTGAAGGGTTTAGGGTTGATCATTTATGAAATTGATTTTACATGACTTTACGGATATCTCAAATATTGTCATGTAAAAACTTGTGCCAATTATTTTTGTGTAATTGTAAGTAGCCTTACAAAGCATAATAGGCCGGTAGGCTTATCAAAAGTGTAATGCTTGCATGCATTTTTTACTCTTTTTTTGTTTCCCCATGACACCTAAAGGGTATTTAACAATTAAATACATGCTAGGTATCACAAATAATTTGTTCTTTTCAAATCACAATAGTTTTTACACCATGTAAAAGCCCTCATGGGGCTTTATTGACCTCCCCCAAGGGCTTTATACCCTACACATAAGGTGACATTCTCAATAACTACCAATTTTAGCCATGTAATTGTGGATGAATTGGAGGGATAAGAGTTTCTGCTAAATTCTCAGGGTTTTTGTTTTTCAAATTCCTCAAGTAGGTCCACTAGCGAGGATCCTTAGCATTAAATGGCAACTTCTCTAGGTGGGCTCTAGAATTTTTACAAAAGTGTTGCTATAAGTGGTGACCTATGAAGTGCCTACTTCTAGATGTGGCTAATTTTATTTTTATTATTTTTTTAAAAATGGCTTAAAATATCCCTTAAAATATTTTTAAATTTCATTTGTGAGAAAAAATTATTATTTTTGCCAAGTTGCAAAGTTTTGCCACCTCAAAAAAACACTGGTGTTTAGCTAGTCTATTGCTGGTGTTGTTGGCCTACCCACCTCAGGGTTTTTATTTTCAATTTTGTGATGTAGCCAAACTGGCAATCATCACAACAAGATTTAGCCCAATTTGGCTATATACCAGATGTGAAAGTAGAAAATTTTAAGAATTGTTCTATATTTTGGCTACTACCTGCTGGAACCTTGTTGTAGAAATCTGGCAAATTAAAAATATTTCTTCTCAAAATCTCGAGAACTAGGACAATTTTTTTCACAAAAATCCTTTATATGTGTCAAAATCATATTTTTCACATTGAAAAAATGTGAAAATTCTCACCCCCCATCCTCCCCCAGAAAAACACTGACTTACCCAACTGACTTCAATTTTTCTCTTTTTTCAGAGGATAAATCACTATGGTGAAACCTTGGTTGAGGTTCATCCATAACTAAGTCACATCCAGCAGGCTTCCAATGGATGTTGTGCTGGTGGATGTTTGTTGGCCTTCCCTACTGAGGCAAGGATATATAGTGTTTAGATTCATTTTAGAGTATAGTAGCTTAAGGGATTTTTATAGGCCCCTAGGTAATAAATAATATGTCCATTTTTATATGAGGATTTTTGAAAGATGATATATTTTGGCTTGTGTCGAAACTTGAGATTAGTTATAACAGAGTTATAATAATAATATCTTTTGAAGGATTTTGGTTTTCTTTTTAGAGGATTTTTGGAAGATTACATTTTTGCATGGTGAAAATATTTGAGTTTCCATAATTCTTGTTTTTGCCTTAAGATACTTTTTAATGTAAATGGCAAGGCCAGAGTGTGACACACCCCTTGTTCACTCTAAGTGTGTTGAAGGGTCTATTGCCTTCCTACCCAACAGATTCCACATTCCAGCACTAGACTTGGGCAGCTAAACTAGGTACATCAAGGCAACAAATCCAACATTGTGGGTGTGTGAAGAGAGAAGAAACCTACATGTGACTCTCTTTCCTTGCCTTCCATTTCAAAAACACCCGGAAATGGTAGATCACATAGCATACCAAGAAATATCATTTTTTTACTTGTGTTGAAAGCAAAAACTAAGAAAGTTTCACTTCTGATCAACAATAGTATACGAGGTTATACAAATGAATGTGTTAATTCTACTCATGATGAATTGTTATTATATTTGCCCATTGCAGTAATAGTATGTTCTACAATTGGTCATGAGCCTATAACGGTAAAGACAGAATAAACACCATGTTGGAGAATTTCCTGTTGCTTGTGAACAATTGAGATAATCTTTTGACAATTGCTTGAAGTGCAGACACTAGGGTCATGATTCACATTATTAGATTCTATTGTTGATTTTTAAGCCAAAAACCTTATGGGTGTTGTAACTGATATTGTGTCAAAACCTATGTCAATGTTGTTCTTGATAAATGACATCTACAAAAGCAGTCATGAATTTTACCTGTGTGCAAAAGAATCCATGGAGATTGATCATAGAATCTGATAAATGTGAGTTTTTGTGGCACCACATGAACGTACTGTGGCTGAAAACAAACATGCATTGAAACAAGCAGTTGAGTACAAAATGCAATAAAGAGATGGGATATTAAGCCACGTCAATGGAATAAAGGCTGTGGTGGTGAAGCTTAATTATTTTGGGTGAAACTACAAAAATGATTATTGTTTTGACTAAAGTGATTTGAAATTTCTCCAAGGCACACAAACACACTTTCGTAGCTTGAGATACATCCCAATGAGGCTTGAGATACATGCCAATGAGGCTTGAGATACATGCCAATGAGATCTCCCATCTTCATGTGTATATTATAGCTGGGATGGTGAGGTAAAACCCATAATAGCCATCTTTGCAAATGATGGTAAAATCTCCAGTGAGAAAGTTGCTTATCCTCAAGCATTGCTGACCATGCATAAAAGAGAGGATAACCTCAAGCATTTGCAGCCTTCCAAGATGACAGTGGAGGGGTGGATGCATGCAGCCATGTATATTGCATACCCAAATTGTAGTATCGGTCTCCTACAATACCCTCTCGGGGCACTGCAGCTTCAAGCTCTTCAAGTTCCTTATCTGAGAGCTTAATAAATAAAGAAGCAACATTTGACTCCAGATTTGCCTTCTTTGTAGTGCCAGGAATTGGGACTGCACCTTTGTGCTGAACCCATGCCAATGCAAGCTGATTTGGTGAACAGTTTTTCTGCTCTGCAATCTCCATTACCCGCTGCAAGTAAACTTTGTTCTTCTCAAAATTCTCTCCTTGCAGCATTGGCACAAAGTGCTGCAAAAAAATCCATTCAATTGTTAGTGTTATGATTCCTGGAGGCAAAGAAATCCCTGTGTGGTGGAACATCCATTGAAAAGGTGTTACCATCCCAGCTGTGCAATAAAAATGTGATATGAACATGTGTGGAAGGTCTTCTTGCATTGTATTCTGAACTCTGAAATGGGCTTTCAGGTAACAATCCAACCCTTGTAAGCCTACCTCTGCATGGACTCAGGGGTTTGACAATCTTGGCTGTTTTGAATATAGGCAATGTCTTGTTGAGCCCGATGGGGCATGCTCATGTGGAAATCTCTACAGAATGAGATTATAGAGAGTGCACTCTATAGCTGATAATTTGAATCCTCTTGTGATATACAGAACAAACTGATTGGAAAACATTGTAAAGTGATTACTAATATCCAGATTGGAGCTACCCTGTGATCAATGAGAAGTTTACATGGGTCTCATCAAGAAAGGGGAGGAAAAAGATCACCTTGCGAAAGTCACCATCTCCAAGCTGGTCAGGTTTGACACCTGCAAGAAATCCGCGCCCAAGAGGGCTGTAGGGAACTACACCAATACCCAACTCTCTGCACTTAAACAAGAAAAAGCAAATTTAGGTCAGATAACAATGTGGCACAGCCTGAAATTGTTTGCTCAGTTTGATCATGGGTATGAAGAAAACAGAAAGATAGGCCAATTTCTTTTGAGAAGAATCTTAGAACCGCTACTGCATAAATCAGATTAACTATATCAGGAAACTTTGTGATGAGATCTATACCTGCAAGTTGGGATGACCTCATCTTCAATATCACGAACCCAGAGGGACCACTCAACCTGCACAGCGGTGATAGGGTGAACTGCATGAGCACGCCGAATCTCAGATGCAGATGCTTCTGAGAGTCCAAGGTATTTCACCTTTCCCTCTTCCACCAGCTTCTTCATCTCCCCAACCTGTGAAAAAAGATCACACAGTCTTGAGTACAACTAAATTGCAAGGATAATTCATACATAACGACTTTATAATTTCAAGAGCATCGTTGCAAATTTTGTCAAGGGTGTGACCCCTCAATGTGGATGCTAAATTAATTCTTACAGTGATTTCAATTGGAACCTTGGGGTCCAAACGATGTTGATAATAGAGGTCAATACACTCCACATCCAACCGTTTCAGACTCGCCTCACAACATGCCCGCACATACTCTGGCTCCCCACGAATGCTTCGGTTACCATTCTCATCTTGGTAGAAAGCAAATTTCGTTGCAATCTGTACTTTGTCCCGGATGCCCTTGATAGCCTGCACATAACCACATTACATTCTCATATGAAGAGTTCAAACCTCAAAATGGTCACATTTGCTCACAACCCCATTCTGAAATGTTTCCACCTCAAACCTTCCTGCCATTGTAACTGTTAAAACAAATGCTCACTACAAACCCAGAATAATGACAAACACCACTTGACAACTTCAGTGACTCCACTGCTGTATGATAACAGCATGTTCGTGTTCAAACTCCAGGTATGATGATATAAGCAATTTTCTTTTATTGCAGCAAATGATTCAGAGTAACAGAGAGGAACTATGGCAAATCCTAGCTGACAGTAGAAGGCTTTGCTGTCAGATCACCGCTCTACCCTAGAATAAGATCTCTCAAATGGCATGGATCCATTCCAAAATATGCATGTTCAGAGCTGCTGCATTTCCTCAGTGCAATACACACACACACACACACACGTTTCAATCACTCTAATTGAAAATCTTTAAACCCTAAGAAGTCGAAGACCGAACACATTATAGATAACGATACCTTCCCCAACAAAACCTCGTTGGTAAAAGGACCATAGGCATCCGCGGTATCGAAGAAGGTAACGCCCAATTCCACGGCGTGACGAATGAGGTGGATCATGTCCTCCTCCGCCTTGGGTGGACCGTAGAACGCCGACATACCCATGCACCCCAGACCCTGAGCCGAGACCTCCAAACCCTGAGAACCCAGCTGCACACGGGGCACAGTAGGAGCTGGTAAAGACGCCATGGTTGCTTCTGCTGCTACTGCTTCTTCTACAACTCCCAGACACTAGTCTCCTGAGTCCCTCCCTCTTCTTCCCTGCTTCGACTCCAAGATGTTTCAAGGCATTTGAAGCTTGTTCTGATCCTTCCCAGATTGTCCGTCCAAATTATTTATCCACAAAAATTGTGCAGCTCATTATTACTAGCTTGTAGGCTTACGTGTTTACGTAAAGGGAGGTTCCCGTACTTGTGCGTTCTACTGAGGATCGGGAACACTCTTGGGCTCACGGCCTCAGGTGCCCGTCCCTCAAGAGAACGCACTGGTCGTCCAGGAACCTCCCTTACAACATCAAAACCTATGTGATTTCCGCTAGTCTAGTTGAAAGCAGCCTTATTTGATGAAATCTGGATGTAGGCATTTCGCTATTCGAAATGCCTGCCTTACAGGAATCTATCTATGAAGGAAGGTAGTTTGTTTGTTTTGTACCGATGAGATCCACCGAACCAGGATGCTTTCAGATCGCATTCTTGGTCTCTTTGGAAAGCTCTCTACAAGGAGGGGTGCATGGGCTTGGTTCCATGGCGTTCGGACTTGCAGTGCAAAAGTTCTTGAATATTGAATGGTTTCTTCACTGAAAATCAAATTAAATCGTCGCTGAAAATGCTGGAGGAATTGGAATGTGCTTCTGGTGTTGTTGCAAAGATCTTGATGAGCAGGATTTAATGGAATTTATTTGGTAAGATTTGGGTTCAAAATGTGGGAGATATTGATGTTTTAAGTGATTTCTGCCACTGAAAATTCAAATACATTACAAAAAACTGGCTGGAGTGAACCAGCAGCCACCAATGCACGAGTTGAGGATGAGGCTGTTGAAACCATTTGGGGAATGAACCAAAACACATCCTCCCTTGCCCAAAGTTATTGATTTTTTCAGCTTCTTCTCTGCCCCAAAAAATTTCCCTCCTACCTACCTCCCTCCCACCAACCTCCCCCCTCCAACCTCCCTCCTTGCCCCAACCTACCTCACATGACTTTGCGTTCACTCCATCGTCGAAGCTCGGGAGCTATTGGAGCATGAACAAAGCTCGGGAGCAATTAGAGCGAGAGCATAGCCACAACAACATGCTTGAAGCAGGCCCACAAACTCCATCTCTCACATAGCCACAACAACATGCTTAAAGCAAGCCCACGAACTCCATCGTTAGAGCTCCAATCGTCAGAATGTTGAAGTGGTTGAAGCGGGACCTAGGTGGGACTCAAAATAGGAGCTTGAAAGTAAGTTCCTTCCCTTAAGCCCTTCTCTTCTCTTTGCTTTTGTTTTGGTTTTGTTGTAGCAAGCCTTCTTTTTCTTTTTTTTGTTCCTATCACCTTCTATTTTGGTTTTTGTTGTGATAAGCCTTCTTTCTTCTTTTTTTGTTGCAACACGAAAGGCAACAGCAGCAACGTTGCCACCGCCTTCTGTTTTGGTCTTGCTACAACAAAGAAAGGGATGACAGAGCTATCATCACCTTCTATTTTGGTTTTGTTGCAGCAAGCCTTTTCTTTTTTTTCGCACCTTGTCGTCACCTTCTATGCTACAGCAAGCTTTCTTTTCTTTTTCTATTACAACGCAAAAGGCAATGGCAACAAGGTTGTCGTCGCCTTCTTTTTTGGTCTTATTACAACAAAGAAAGTGACGGCAGAACTGTCACTGTTTTCTTTGTTGCAACAAGCCTTCTATTTATTTATTTTGTTGAAGTGCGAAAGGTGATAGCAACAATGTTAACGACATTGTCGTCCTTGTCATCACCTTCTATTTTGGTCTTGCTATGAACATGATATGAAACATCCCAAAAAGTGAACCAACAACCACCAATGCACCAGTTGGTTGTTTTGTCCATTGGATGGGCTACGTTTTTTCATTCAACACCAAATGATGTTCATCATAGTCCATTTCTTTTTGTTGTTGACCATTGTACTTTTCTCTTCTTTTGGTTTTTGGTCGTTTTTACCTTAGATTTGACTTACCACCATGCTCGTTTTCCTACCCTCATAAGTATTGCACCAACCTTGGTACCTTATTTATTATCCCGTACTGACATAATTACCCTAATAACTAATTATCTTATTGACCTAGCTACTATGCTAACCACCTACCCTATTCATTGCATACCTTACTAACTTAACCATTGTACTAACTACCTACCCTACTGACCTAACTACCCTTCATACACAACCATCTTATTGACATAAGTATTTTACAAACTTAGTCACCTTGATAAGGCAACTTTTTTTTTATGTATTAACTTACTTATCTACCTAATTACCTATCTATCTATGTTTTTTACATAACCAAATACTTAATTAACTACCTACTCATTTTTTTCCACTCCCACCCCCCACCTCATCAATCATACCTATCAATTTATTAACATTCGCCCTAATTCATGGATGATGAACATAGGTCCCAATATGTAAATATTAAAAACAATTTACATTGGAAACAATGCCATAATTGCAACCATTTTGGTTTAGTTAATGCATATTTTACTATATTTTGTTTAGTTAATTTATTATCGAATGAACATTACAATACATCTTTTCATGTAATTATTATAAGTATGTCCTATTGGATTATTATTTAAGTTTAGGGTTTGGACACAAATTAATTAATTAGTTTTTCACAAATGTATAGTAATTAACCTAAAGTAGGCTAAATTTGGTGAGAAATTCTAAGGGTTACACATATGTGAAGTAATACAATTGCTATCTATATCTTCTACAAAGAAAGTGGAAAAAATTAGGTTGGAGAGATCACATCGTAGAAGCAAGTATGAGTGTAGGTACTGCAACGAAGCCCCAAAATTCTAGTTGGTAGAGGTAAGTACATGTTTAAGCATTGTAACAAAACCCTAAAATTTCAATTGATAAAGGTAAGTATAAGTATGGGTATTGCAAGTTTAACTGAAGAATCAACCTTCAATGCAATACCCACGCTTCAAAAGAACCCATTTAGATGGTTTAAATACCTTTAAGTGAAGACCTAACCCTAAACACAATACCCACATGCGAAATCCCTTTGAAATTACCCAACCTTATTTGCAATACTTGCATTCAAGGTCACTTCGAAATTACACATGTGGGGTTTAAGCTTTTTAAAATGAAGATCTTACCCTAAATGTAATACTTGCATTTTGCGTCACTTCAAATAAATTAGTTAATTTCAAAATAGTATGTTGACAAAAGTGTGTATAGAGGTTGGGGTTGTTGACTAGGAGTTCCATGATTCTTACTTTGCCTCATTGAATTTGAAAAGAAGGTGTATTTTTTGTGGAACAAATAATACAATGACAATTGGGATCAAACTTATTTTAATGTAATAATTTTTCATGGAAAATTTGAACTTGCAATTTATAATGTGGAATAATTATTTTAAATTGTGATTTCAATAACTTATTTAAAATATATAATTAAATTTAGTCAATCAAATGTCAAATTAATCAATTTTATTTTTAGATTTAACTTTTTATTATCCAAGTAAATAAAGTTAAACCAAATGATTAGTTAATTATTTAGTTCTTGATAATTAATCATTAAAATTATCCAAAATATTGGTCTATTATTTATTTAATTATATGACGAAATTTGTTAATAATTCATTTCAAAAATCTTTTACATTAAGTTGGGGGGAAATTTTTTAGGGTTTAGACATATGTGAAACAATACAATTTCATTCTATATATTATTATTTTTAAATTTAAAAAATTAGGTTGGAAAGATTACACAAAAGTAAGAAACAAACCTTATGGGAAAACCCAACTTTAAATGCAATACAAAGTTTGTCAAGATTAAAAAGTTAAAAGTTCAAGCTTTTTTTTTTTCAAATGTGTTCATATTTATGATTTTTCCCTTTTAAAGGTGTAAACTCATTTCAAAAAAAAAAAAAAAGTTTATAATTTAATAAGATTTTTAAAAATAAAAACATATAAACTTTTATTTTACTTTTTATTTTACATAATAATGAAGATGATCTCTCCCATATATTAATCCTATGTCTAATTGAAATTTTATTTTATATTTTTCTGATATATAGTAAATAAGTTTTTGGTTAAAATAATCAGATAGTGGGTAAAAAATATTTTATATTTTAAGTCATTGTGTAAAATTTATTTTTTATGATGTATAATATTGGTCAAAATATATTGTTATTTAAAACACATTATATATAAATAATTATATTATGGAATAATAATCATTTCAATACATATTTATTTCAAATGATATAAAATTATATAAACCTATGGTTATGTATATTGCAATTATTTTTAATGAACTTTGTTTTTAATGCAAATTTAAAATTCCAAAATATTAATAGTTAAGTATGAAAATTTTCATAAGCTTTTTAAAACCATGCTAAAGTTTGTGTGGATTTGGAAGCTTTGTGAAGGCCAAGTTGTTATGTAATGTTTTCGACACCTTTAGAACCT
Source organism: Sphagnum tenellum (assembly GCA_963921925.1). Lineage (NCBI taxonomy): Eukaryota > Viridiplantae > Streptophyta > Sphagnopsida > Sphagnales > Sphagnaceae > Sphagnum > Sphagnum tenellum. The sequence continues at coordinate 6,653,789 of OY998156.1, forward strand.
GAAACATGACTTGACTATCCAAAAAACACAATAGTGTTCATAAAAAAAAACTAAGAATATGTAACCTTGACAAATTATTAGTTTCAACAAAAGTTAATTGTCAAGGTTGTCAAATTGATTAAAGTGTCAACATTGACCAAACTAAACAACCTAGCCTAAAAATGAATAATAGGTTACTAAGCTATTTGTTAAGTAATTTAATTAACTACCTAATAGGTTACCTATGTATTATAAGCCTATTATGTAGTTTATTCATTAGTGTAGGCCTTCTAGGTTAATATCTTAAATGGTTTATGTAGGTATTGAAGGTGCTTGAACTTATTAAGTAAACATATTAGTTATATAGGTAATTTATTAGCCTAGGCCATGTAAGCTTAATAAGCATTTATGATAGTTTAATGTCTATTTTTATTATATTATAACATATCAAATTTGAACTAAAAATGTTTATTAAAAAGAAAACAAATTTTTTCATATAATTGTTATAAGTATATACTATTGGATTATGATTCAAATTTAAAGTTTGGGAAACCCTAAAATAATTAACATTTTTTTTACAAATCTATGGTAAATAAAATAAATCTACGATGCATTTTAGGGGGAATTTTATATACAAAATAATGCAATATATATTTTAAAAGAAAGTGAAAGAAATCAACTTGGAAATATTAACAAATGGTAATAAACATACATTTTTGTGTGTTTTGTTACAAATTTTATTTAATTACTAATAAAATTAAGGTTAAAGTTGTAATTGGTGAAAGTACATATGTGTGTGGATATTGCAAAATTATATGAAATTTTAACCCTAAATGCAACAATTGTATTCAAATTCATTTCAAAATAACCCATAGATGATTAAGGTAAAACTTGCAATGAAAAGGCAACCTTAAATGCAATACCCACATGTAAGGTCACTTTGAAATATCCAATATGTAGTTTGGGTGAACTTTTGAATGAAGATGAAGGCCTAGATGCAATACCTGCATGTAAGTTCATATTAAAATAATCCATAGGTGATTGAAACAAACCTTGTGTGAAGACTTAACCCTAATTGCAATATTCACATGTAACATCATTTCAAAACAACTAATAAATGATTTGGGTACCCAAAATAAGTTTTTTTATATACCTAAATTAATTATTAGTTTGAATTAAATTTATGACAAAATGCGGGTTTTACAATGAATGTAAAAATTAACGACTATTATGGGACCCTATATGTGAATATTGCAATAAATGTAAAAACCAACGATTATTATGGGACCCATATGGGGTATTACAATGAATGTAAAAAATTAATGACTATTATGGGATCATATATGTGGGTATTGCAATGAATGTAAAACACCAACCATTATTAAGGACCCATATGAGGGTATTGCATATATGAAAATGGCCTTATGAAAATTATAATAGAAAATGATGTAGGTATTATATGTTTAAAATGTGTGTATTGTATTAAAAATCTTTAGTTTTTATATACTAGTTTTCCTTATTATTATTTTTTCCCTAGGAAGTTTGTGATGTAATTTAAAAAGGATTCAAAACCCATCATTGTCAACAACATTAATTAGATACGATGAAAGTTATGGCACCCTCAAAGAATAATGGAAAGAATCCTCCATTGTTGTCCATGGCATTTCTAAATGGTTGTGAGGGAAATTGTGACACCTTTGGAGTGGAAGAAAAAAACTCATTGTCATCAATGACATTGGGTTAGTTTGCCTAATTTTTTATAATAATAATAATAATTATTATTATTATAATCTTATATATATATGTAATTTTATTTATTTATTTATTAACAACAACCATGGGATGAATGTTAGCATCATGATAATAATATAATTAAGTCATCTTGAAAATAATGGCATTTTAAATCATAGCTTGCAAATACATTTATAATGGAATTTACATTATATTATTCAAGAAATCTTATATCATATAAAATTAAATTGTGTTTCATGAAGCTCTAGTTAATTAAATTTAGGGAGAAAAAAATTCCATTGCTTAGAACTTAATGATAAAATACATATATTATATATATATATAAAACATGTAAATTAATAAAAAAAATCCATCCATACATTAGATGAATGAAAATTCATTCATCTTTAATGAAGATGAATGCTTACATTTGTCCCCATGTTTGCTTTTAAGTTTACTTATATAACATTGATTTTGAGGTTAAATTCTTGGGTTTTACTTACATGTGTATAGGGGAAAAGACATTTTACCATCCCAAGTTCCAACTTTACGCTTTAAGTTCAGGCTTTAGGTTCATGCAATAACTTGCCTCCATTTTGAAATGCAATATTAGGCATGGTTTGGGATGTTTGATATTTTCACATGGAGGAACCCGATATGGATGAAAATGAATATACCATGGGATTCACATGGGCATTATGATATTTAAAATCTTTCAAAAGGTGCATACATGTAAACAATCTGAAACAATTTTGGGGTAGGTCATGGACCTAAATTACCTCACATGGAAATTTAGTTTGTGCTTGACAAAACAAAGATGTTTTGTTTAATTACACCCACCCACCTACCCCATTTCTATAATTACACCCATAGTTGGGACAACCATGTTAGTGGGGAAAGGGGGCCAATGTTAAGAAAAATCAAATTATACATTTTTGGCAACAATGGATCATGTTGTGGACAAAGGTTTCTAATGTGAGGGTGCCAAGTTAATTAGGAAATTCCCCACATTTTGTGTAACAATCACAATCCATGCCTATAATTTCAAATATTAGGGATATTTCATTACACAAACCCAAAGTACCAATGATAATGAAAACATGGGAATTGGATATTGGTCCAACAATATAGGAGGTGAAGTACATGAAGTACATTGGTTATTGCATAGTTATATTCAATGTTTTATGTTCAATTTGAAAGAATTAGGCCAATTGAAAGGACAAATTGTTTGCATCATACTTGAATATGTCAATATAATTTTTAGACAACCTTACAAGTTTAATGAAATAGAAAGGGCCTTAGTTCAAGCTCAGACATCAAAATTGTTAGAAATTGTTTTGGTAGAATTTATCAACGATGAATATGTTTCAATAATAAGGATGCCAACCAAAAACAACATTTTTGGTGATTGGATTGAGTGTTGCCTATGTGGAAATTATATGTTGGTGAACAAGCATATGTGTTTTAACAAGTATGCCATGCCCTTACTAGAGAAAATCTTGGATGCCCTTGGGTAGGATAAGGTTTTTAACACCTTGGATTTGCATTTTGGTTACCATCATTTGCTATTGAAGGAGGGTGACAAGGTTAAGATGACATTATAGGGGATTAATCATAATGCAAAGATTGTTTGTACCAATGGTGGCTTCTGCCATTTGGTTTGAAAAATGCCCTTGTAAAATATTAGAAGGTTATATATGGATCATATTTTGGTTGGCTTTATATTTTTGCTGTGCTACATCAATAATATTATTATCTTAATTTAATTTTAAAGGATCACATGCATCATTTGCAAGAGATGTTTGATTGACTTAAAGAACATAACTTTAAATTGAATCTTGGTAAGTGCTAAGTTTTCCAAATTCAAGTGGAATACTTGGGTCAAATTTTTATTAAGGATTAAAGGTTTTAAAAGCCAAGGTTGAAGCCATTTCATTAATGCCCTAGCCATAGAATTTTAACCAATTGTGAGCTTTTAGAATCCATTTTAATTATTATTGAAGGTTTGTTAAAAAATTTAACAACATTGCTACACCTTCAACCTAGTTGATGAAGATTGATCAAGAATGCACATCTAAGGTGAAACACCAAAGTAGTATGAAGGTCCAATTCACTTTAACTCCCATTTTGCAACAACACATGTGAAAATGACCTTTTTAACTACACATTGATTGGAATATGTTAAGGTTAGGGGTCATGTTTATCAAACTTGGCAATGGTGGTCAAAACTTTGTGGTGGCATATGCAAGTTAATCCAATAATAAAACATATGCAAAATACAACTTGTATGAAGGGAATCGTTTTATTGTTGTTTAGGCAATTTCATCATTCTAATATTATTTATATGGTAATTCATTCACATTGCATATGTATCACTTAAGTTTTTGATGGAATCATATCATCTCGTAGGAACGTTGTCAACATTGGCATTTATCCTATGGGAATATGACTTTGACATAGGTTTTATGGTTGGTAGGGTTAATGAAAATGTCAATGGATTAAGTTATAACACAAGTTCCAACAAGGCAGACATGGAAGCTCATTGGCATGGTATATAAAATTGGATATTGTACCAAGATGGCACGCCTCAACATACTTATGTATTTTGTTAGCATGTTTTGGGGATGTACTTTAAATTAACATGGTTAACATGGATTCCCATGACATGGACATTAAATTAAAGGGTGATGGTGGCCTATACATACATGAAGACTATTATTACATATTTGTAAGCATGTGAATTTGTGAAGTCCAAGTTGGACCAATATTTAAGGAATATGATAAAATCATGCACGGGGTCAATTAGTTCAAATGGGAAGGCAATTCCTCCTTACGGGTGTGAACAAATGGACGAATGTGGGTAATAGCTCGCCTAGAACAACATGAGGGCCTTGTATGACATGTTCATGAAAAGTTGGGTCATTTTGGGGTTTGATAGACTTACAATTTGCTTTAGGCACAATACTAATGGTAGGGATGCAACTACAAGTTCATCAATATGTTTCTTGATGTGTGATGTGTGACCAAATGTGAGTGTCATTCAATTCACCTACATTTCATTTATAACCATTATCCATCATGTGGCTTGGTTATTGATGGAATTTGGATTTTGTTAGCCCATTGAATTTGATGATGTGACATAAAATATACATTTTGGTTATGATCAAACACTTCTCAAAATGACTAAAGTTGGTGCCATTGCCAAGGTTTTTGCTATTACTTCTATGGTTTACGAAAATTGCATGCTACACGTTCCACAAACGTGATCTTTTTTAGGTGTTCATGACAATTTTTGAAATCAAGTGTTTAACAGAAAGCTTCCAAAGTACAAGGATAGACTAAATGTTATATTTCCTTTGTGCTCACCACTTGAAATTATCAACACCAACATCATTTCTAAACATGTTTTCATTCATTTACAAAATTACCCAATAACAATCAACTACATTGTCGATCCAAAATGTGTTATTGGTTTTGCTTGATTTGATCCAAAATGTGTTTCTACTTTGGCACTAGTAGATGTTGAGAAGTCTAATTGATACAAATTATGTAATGAAGAGTGTTTCTTTAGAGGCTCTCCCTCCTTTTAGGTTGTTAGACATTTGATTTGGATACACATTGAAATTGTGTTCCATCATCCAGGTTCATAAATTTCTGCCATTTTAATTTTTACCCATTTGAACTTTAGTTAGTTGTTTTGTTGAGGAGGCTCTCCTTCAATTGAGGTTGTTGGACACTTGATTTGATTTTAGAAACATTGGATTTGCATTTTTATTTTTATTTTGAAGTTGAATCTGAATTTCTGCCATGCCTATTTTGTATTTGAGTTTTTTTTTTACCCTCATTTTGGCCATATGTTTTGAAATAAATTTGATTTTTTTTGAATTGTATATTCCTATTTTGTATTTGAATTTTCTGTCTTGTACAGTGAGAGGAGAGAGAATTGTAAATAAGAATGGAATTTATGCAGAAAATTCATGAAGGGAAAAGAAAAAGAACAGAAAAAGAACAGAAAAAGAAAAGAAAAGCAAAGGAAAAAGAAATTTAAAAGGTGAATTTGAGGACAGTAACACGTTTCTGGAAAGTAAGTTTGGCCCAGTAGCGTCCTAAATTTTACATCTCAAAAGAAATGGTGCGTTCTTTTAAGTGGAGGTAAAGAATAGCAGAAGACAGTTGTAGCCAATGCTGCGTTGGCTGTGATTCTACCTCACGTTTTTCCTTTCAGTTCTTCCTTTTTCTTTCTTACCCCAGTGTCTTTTTTAAAGGAATTTTTGTTTGTAGCCAAAGTGGCTATCATTATGGGAAGACGTAGAAAAAGTGGCGATCATCCCCAGGAAGATTTCGCCAAATCTGGATATTAATCAGATATAAAGAGCAAGTCTTTATCATCCTTCTATATTTTTGGCTACACAGTGAGACCAATTTACCAATCTGGCGATTGTTGTTTCCTCGTTTTTGTTATTTTTTCCCTCACTTCTGGCGACTGAAAAACCTTCAAAATCAATTCTTCTTCTAATTTTTAATTTCGCTTTTTGGCGAAATTTCGCCAGTAAAAAAAGCGCTGCTTCTGGCTTCCTCTCTCTTTCTCGAGAAGCGAGGCGCGAGAAGCGGATCCGCCCGTGATCTTCCACAAAAGTGGCAGGCAGAAAACCCAGAGTTTCTGCTCTGCCACACCTGGCAGACGTCTGCCTGCCACTGTGGCTCACCCTTCCGGCCTGCCCACGAATTATGGCGCTCCGTTTAGCACTCTGCCCGAGTCTCGCACGAGTCTCACCGTTCACCTTCGTGCTCACCTGCCTATCCTCCATAGCCATGGGAACAAAAAGGAATTTGATGGGAACAAGAGGAATTTGACGGGAATTTTTTGGGAACTCAATGAGAACAAAAGGATACTGATGGGAACAAGAGGAATTTGATGAGAATTGTTTGGGAACTTGATGAGAACAAAAGGACATTGATGGGTGATTGATGGGAACAAGAGGAATTTGATGGGAACTTGATGGAATTAAATGAATTTGTTTGAAACTTGAAGGGAACAAGAGGAATTTGATGGGAATTTTTTGGGAACTTGATGAGAACAAAAGAATTGAGATAGTGATGGGAACAAGAGGAATTTGATGGGAACTGTTTGGGAACTTGACGGGAAATCAAGCCCCAACGCCTTCAAAAAGATAAGAAACATCCCTTGGGGGCATGTTTGCGCCACCCAATTGGCTCACCCAATCAAAAAATTGAAAAAAAACATTGGCACTCCTCACATGTATGGAATCTTTTTTAACAAATTGCCTGGGTCATGGAGAGAAAATTAGATGGAGCAGCTAAAAAAGGTCGGCAGACAAATTGCGCTTGTGCACATTTGATCTGCCTGCCTCCCTTTCTGCCAGCGGATTTCAAGGAGCAGGCAGGCAGACAGGCAGGCAGGCAGAACCCAAGGTTTTCACAATCTTGTGCGCCACCCATCTCTCTCTCTCTACGACCCCGTCCCCGACACATGCACTCAAGGCTCTCGCCACTGCCCAGAGCTCCTCGTCGGCCAGTCACGTAAGTGGAGACAGAGCTACAGGCCTTCGCGGACGCGCAACGTTCTCTGGCTTGTTCCTCCATCGCTCAGCAAGTCTTTCTCTGGGCCCCTGTCTATGTGCGCAGGCCTCGCTGCCTAATAGAAAGCAGAAAAGAAAAAAACAAGGGTAAGCGCAAGAACTGGAAGCGGGCAAGACTTGGCGGGCGCTCGTTCCGCAATGTTGCCCTTCGCGTCTGTCGTGGACGCCCAAGAGTCATTGGGAAGGAATCTGACATACCTGGAGCTTCAATGGTTCAGACATACATCGGGAGTGAGCGATTATATGCTCTACTGTTACAATATCGTCTTCCTCTTCATCATCTTCAACCTGGCGCCATTGCCGTTGGTTTTGCTTGACGTGTTGCAAGTCCGAGCGGCTGAGAAATATAAGCTGCAACCTGGGGTGCATAATTCCAGAGACGCCGTATGGAAGTGCTACAAGTCCGTGATGCTCTTGTTCTTCACGGTGGTTGGGCCGTTGCAGCTGTCTTCGTTCCCTGCCGTCCGGTTCATCGGGGTTAGGATGGGGTTTCCGCTGCCGTCTTTCGCTGAAGTCGTCTTACATCTCTTTGTGTATTTCCTTATTGAGGATTACTTGAACTATTGGATTCATCGTTGGTTGCATCAGGGTTGGTTGTACGAGAATATCCACCGTGTGCATCACGAGTTCATGTCCCCGATGAGCTTCGCGGCTCCCTATGCACATTGGGCAGAGATCATCTTGCTGGGAGTACCGACGTTCATGGGGCCAGCGATGGTGCCGGGGCATATCATCACACTCTGGATCTGGATCGCACTGCGGCAGTTGGAAGCCATCGATACCCACAGCGGGTACGATTTCCCCTGGAATCCCACAAAGCTCATCCCCTTCTACGGAGGTGCGGAGTATCACGACTACCATCATTTTGTAGGAGGTAAGAGCCAGAGCAATTTCGCATCTGTTTTCACATACTGTGACTGGCTTTACGGCACGGACAAGGGTTACCGCTATTTGAAGGAAAACAACAGAAAGGAAATGATCGCCAAGGCCAAACTCAATAGCTTAGACACGAGCTGGATGGAAATTGATTCTCTCAAACCATTCCCAAATCACCATTGGAAACAGACCAAGCTTTCCTGATCATTGTTTTCTATTATTATCAGAGTTTCAAGGATCTGTCCTCACTGTGCATGTTTCACCTATTGCAAGCAGCATTGAAGCTTTAATGAGTCTTTCTAGACTTGCCACTAAGGTTCACACTTTCTACACTCTGACACCTTATCTGAGGCAAGAGCTTTTTAGGGTTTCAAACTAGTCTAATCCATAATTTCAGTTCTCTTGGCACCTGCTATGTTTGAACATGTGGACCTACTTATCTCTGATATTCTTGTATGTTAAGGGTTGTATACTTTTGGAAAGAAAGGGATGATACTAAAGCTTGCTTTGCCTTGATCGCTCACAGACCTCAGTGGAAATTTAAGTGAATTTGTTTGCATTTTGGGAGATTGTGATCCCAGATGTAACTTCATATTGCTCCACTTAAAAATTTGTTCCTCTGTTGCTCAAATGGGATTGAGTATCTACAGTTTTTGATGCTCTTGCTTTTAGGGTCTTGTAGATCTCAGATTTGGAATCTGCCTAGGTGCCTAAGTTCTTTCATCTAAAACCAAAGCAATCCATCCTCCACTGTCTCTAATTGAGAGGTCCGGTTTTTTGGAGCTTGTGTTCTTTGTAGATTGATCAATCTGCATGCAGTTAGATGTCTGCTGTTGGTGGCAAGTTGTCATTTGCATGATTCAGTAACAATACATGCATCTTCAGTATGCTCTATAGTCTCAGCTGATTGAAATCTTAGTTCATTATTATGTTTTGTGAAAGGCGGTGTGTACTTTGCCAAGCCCCTCAATTGGGGCCCCAAAATGGGCCCTGGCAAGAAACCTCAAGAAGTTTTGGAATTTAGAATATTACCAAAAGGGTTTCATCTGAAGAGTTCAAGCATCCTATTTCCTAAAGTTGATGATATTACAGATCTCCACGATGTAACAGTTCAAAATTAAAATTAATCCATTAGGTCCTGTACATGGATCAGGATGACATTCTCCAGATCTCAAACTACCTTCATCAGGACACAAAATCTGGAAATGCTAAACACTGACCAGCTAAAATGTGTGGACCTGTACAAAAAAATAGGAGCAGGGAGTAATGTGTGCACTCTGAAGAGCTAATTTGACCAGTTCCAATTTCCAAAGACGAATTACTTGGATTCTCGAGCCAGGTTCCTAAGTTTTGGGGTTCATGGCTAGCTTCAGAATACAACTTTTTCTATGGTTGTTCATGCGTGCTCAGTCTTGGAGATTGAAGGACAGGGTCTTTAATCATTTCTCCTGTCTACTTGTTGCAGAAAAAAATACCACAACAAAGTGCATTCATCAAAGATTGCAACCTTGTTATTGCAGTGAAGTGGAATTTATTTCTGATCTCCTGAATGCCCCAAATGCCTCTAGTCTGGGGAGGTGGCTTGACATGCACAGCCTGACATGCACAGCCATCAGGTTAGCCATGGTGAAGCATTGAGACACACTTCTCCAGATTATATCTGTACCAGAGTGAAGATCATTGCACGATTTCCCAAAACTGAAATAGAGCATTCATCTATTGAGTGCCCTCATTATTATCATCTTCATCTGGCATCACATAAAACTCAATGTATGAAACCCGGGCATGCACTTGTGAAGGGTCCATGTAATGGTGCTGTTGAGCATGTGTAGGCCGGACTGAGATGAGGTGCTGCACTTTGAGAAGGCCAGTGCTGCCAATGGTGACTTTGCTGCCCCTGTTATCCTTCAATATGCTGTTTGGGATTTGTGATGTTGTGGCTCTCAAGAATTTGTATTTGTACCTGCACACCTACCGACAGTTAGCAAACACCTGCTATGAGATTTCTGAGAGAACTTTTTTTTGTGTTTTCATTTCTGAATCACAGGAAAAAAACAGCTGCACACAGGAGTAGATGTCTGAAGCACCTGTGTGATACATGGCGGTTGCACTGGAAAGCAATAAATAGGTCCTGTTGTGTGTCATAAGGGAGGTCAATCTGCCGAGCATTGTGGTTCAAAAGACATGTCAGACTGTGCAATGATGCTTTACAAATATGAAACTACTGTATCCCAATCTGGCAGTCTCCTGCTGTCTTTCAAGATCCGAGGTTGAAGGAATCCTAAATTCTGGAGTGCATTCTCCTCATATGCTTGCTGAGAGGAACTTTTACAGTTAACATGTCTAGGATTAATGTAGAACCATGAAACGGACTAGCAGTTCTGTCGGAGTGAGCAAGTGGCAAAGGGCATTTGCCACTCCTACAAGAAACACTGAGGATTTCAGTGTGGGCAATGTCTATGCTCTCAGAACCCAATTTGAGCCCCAAATGGTCCTTCAAAGGTGGAAGGCTCAGAAAGAACTTTTTAACTGACAGGAACTGAGAGAAGTGAACCTGAAGATCACCATGGCCCTCACCCCGAAAGCTAACTCCAGGAGGTGCAGGAGAGAGAGTTATAGTGATGTTTGATCCAGGCCACTCCAAGTCATCAATCACTTCCTTCAACGCTGCTGACTGTGCTGTGTTCACATGTCAAGGGGCTTTGCAAGAGAACCTATCAATAGGTAGAAAAAAGAGACAACAAACAGATAACATACATGCCTCAAGTACATGGGTACATACCTTAACAGCAAATGAAATAGGAAGGTTGCCTTCATCATCAATGATGTATTCTCGAGGTATGCTCTCTGGAATACGTGTCCGGATCTCTGCGTTTATGCATGAATTGTTTGCATCTATCAACCTGAAAAATATAGCAGACCAATTTATGCATGCATCCACACAAGGTCTAGAAATGAAGGAACTGAGAATGTGCAGTCTTGCTACATCTAGCACAGTTGGCATATGAAACAGGGATGAAATAAAAAAGGCAAAAATTACAAAATCTTGAAAGAAAACAAGAGGAGTCGACAAACAAACTTGAGAAGCAACTGCATGTCAGGGCCTGGATAGCAGAGCTCCAGGGCAGTGGTGCCAGTGGAAGAAGTAAATGTATGCAAGCAATCAATTAATAGAGCCAAGCTGACCCCAAATCGAGGCCGCACACCTGCTTGATATTGATATTCTCTGAAAAGCTGTAGAAGACCAGCAACCCCAAGCAGTTAAGGGTTTAGGATTTAGGGTTAAAGTTGCACATATGAAGAAAGATCAAGGGAAGCAAGTGGGAAAAACCTCTTTCCGGAAGTATACACGGGCTTGGAGACATGTCCACTCCTCCACTGTGATAACCATGCCGTGTTCTGAAAGTTCACAGATTGCATCCTGCACAAATAACCAAATCACAGCGTCCAAGACCCTTTTATAAGAAACACCTTGGTCACCTTCAAAAGCGTTTGTGTAGATCTCTCCGATTATCATCACCACTAATGAATCAGACTGTTAAAAAAAAAGGAATGCAGCTCTCACTCTCTATTGCAAGAACCAGATACGTATCCTTCACCAAATCCTCTATTCCTTTTGAACCAAAATCAGGGGAGAATCGCAGAGTTTTTGAAAGATTACTTGCTGTTTCTTCCACCGAATGCACGAAAGGGCATCCACAAGGCCTTGCACATTATCCAGCAAGCACCGCACTGCTAATTCTGGCGCCTCTTGTGTCGCGGTTGAGTCCATCAGAAACCCCTTCGCCTTGGTTCAAAACTTGATGTAAAAATGGAAAAAAACCAAAAACAATCAACCCTAAAACATTAAAACCCCAAACCCTACAACAACTCCTGGGGTGGTTTCCGAGGACAAGTGATGGTTTAGGGTATGTTCCTTCTGTGCCAGAAGAGTGGGTGAAGCTCAGGACACCCCAATCTCCCCTTCAAACAAGCAAAATTACAAACTCAAACTGCAGCAGCAGCAGCAGCAGCTAGCTGGGTGCACACCAGCTGCACATTCATCATGCTCATTACTATCATGTGATCACTGCATGAAACCAAGCGGGAAGGGAGATGATTAGAAGGGAGTCAAGCTAATCCAGGGATTAGCATCTTAATCAATAATAGCAGGTTTCTTAACTTTCTCTGCTTATGTTCCCTTTGTGCCAGACTCAGGGTGGGTGAAGCTCAGAACACCCCAATCCCCCTGCCAACAAGCAAACTTACAAACTCAAACTGCAGCAGCAGCAGCTGGGTGCACACCAGCTGCACATTCATCATGCTCATAGAGCTCTCATGTGATCACTGCATGAACCCAAGCTGGAAGGAAGATCATGTACAGGGATCTAGCAGGATTCCAAGGATCTAGCACCTTCAATCATTAGAGCAGGAATCTTTTTATTAAATTCTACTGAATATTTTGTGGAGAACTTTCGCCATTTTGCAAAAAATAAATATAAATAAAAATTCCAAAAAAGGAATATTCTGTCAAAACTCCCTTCCCAAAAAAAAACAAAAAAATCCTAGAAACAACTCGCCAGAAATTGCCATAACTGCCTACAACATGAAATTGTGATTAAGATTCTCTTACGTTCATATTTTGAAATATTGTCAAATTTGGCTAATTCCTCTTGTGAATGATTGATCGATCACCAGTGTGGCTACCTCACAAAATTGTCAAAAAATATTAAATTATATATATATATATATACACACATATAATGTTCCTAATTGAACCATTCTTTTTTTACATGCCAAATTTGGAAATGATGACTTGAAAATGAACAAATAGAAACTACATGTAAAAATAATTTTCTTTCCGAAATGAAATGAAATGACATGTCATTACATTCATACTCACACACACACGAAATGTGAGATCCCTAATCAAGGCCTATTATTATTGTAGCTCATATCAAAGACCTCCTTTGAAAACGAACAAAAACTTGCAAATCAATCAACACCAAAAAAATATTAATCCATAAGAAGAACTAGAATATATTGCTTATAAATAAACCAAGTACAAAAATTGAGATTGAGATTGAGATTAGTGTATCGGTTTGTTCAAATTTGGTCAATTGGTCCATCATTCAAAAATGCTACCATATTGAGCCCACACCTCATGAATGTCCTTATGTGCACATTCATGTCCCTTTGTGTCAACAAATTCAAGCATTCTTGTGAGATTGGGGAGACCAAGAATGGCGGGCTAACAACAAGCTAACCATTCGAAATGGCAAGCCAACAATGGAAGATCACATAGTGAATGACAAGCTAACCATTGAGAATGGCAAAGCCAACAATGGAAGATCACATAGTGAATTGCAAAGCTAACCATTGAGAATGGCAAGCCAACGATGGAAGATCACCTAGTGAATGACAAGCTAACCATTGAGAATGGCAAGCCAACGATGGAAGATCACGTGGTGAATGACAAGCTAACAATAAGGCACAATGAAGAATGACATGATAATGATGAGGGACAACAAGGGGTGAGAAGGCATGTTAGGATCAATGGAAGGATACCACGGTGCAACTTTTTTTTTTTAAAAGATTTTTTTTAGGGCAATGGATGAAAAATGAAAAACAATGGGGGACATTGAAAACAATAGTGAACACTCTGAGGTACACTTAACATACTTTCTTGTTTTATTGTTTTTAAAATAAATAAATTCATAGCTATGCGTGCACCATGGGAAGGTTTAGAAAACATCTTTAATCTTGAGAAACAAAGGGCAAAAAAAAAGCAAGAAGAGGACGGGCTTGTTCAAAAAATTAAATTAAAGCTTCTTTATTTTTAAATTTTAAATCTTTTTAATTTCTTGACCTTTTTGAATGATTTATAGAATTATGGTTGCACCAACTGAAATTCTACAAAATCTCTTGGAACTCGATATGCAATAGACCAATGTTCGAAGATCTTAAGCTTCAAAACACAAATTATTTAAATTATCCTATCATCAAACACTTACCCCCTTTGTTTCCAAAAGGTGTATATTGCTCATTCATTGACGGATTTGAGCCATATTTATGGCATTGGATGTGTCATGTGGAAAGTTATAACATCTCTTTGAGCTCCAAAGGCAATAGAAGGATGTCTACAAATTTGGGCTTCTTTTGTACACTTAATTGCCCTACCTTCACATTTTTTTGTTTTAATTTGTTATAAAATTTCGCACCTATAAATTTTCCAATCTTGTGGAATATTAGTTTTGCACATGGAACTAAACCATGCATTTAGTCCAAGCCCAAAGGTTTTTGAATTTTTTAAAATGGTCAAAATTAGAATCACATGTTTAAAAATTTGAAAAACTAGGACCAATATTATGCTTAAAGAATCTACCAAAACTTTTTGATATGTCAAAATGGAGATTGGAGGTTCTTTTGGAAAAAAAAAAGAATTGAACAACATTTGTTATTATCACTTTTTAGTCTCGCTTCTTTAGGCCTTAATTGGCTTATTGAAAACTTATAAAAACTTTGGTGTTTGAATCAATTGCAAAATGAGCTTGCAAATTCCGTAATTGTGTTTTTATGATTGTAAATGTTCGGCAATTATTTCATTTAGAAAAACAAAAACATAAAACATAAAACATGTTTTGAGTGATTCATTATAGTCCATTTGCACCCTAAAATTTGGAAACTACCAAAAGTAACATCTCAATTGCAATAATTCATTTTCCTCCTGCATAAAATATAACCACTACCATCCACCACTTCACCACCCTAGTCCTACCACATGCACAAACATCAATATCGCAACTAGATACAAGACCTAGATGTAATTTGTTTGCAATTGGGTTACAACAAATTTGTTGTGACTATTTACAATGGCAACAAATGTTTTCATAACACAATAATGTTCCAAAAAGATCCTTCCCACGCTAAGCCTTGAATGCTCATAATAAGACTTTAAATGCCCAAATATCAGGTGATCAAATGCCTACTAGTATCCTTGTGAAAATAATACCATGCATGACAAAATTGCACTTTATCCTACCCCGCCCATTTTGACAAAACAAAAGAGAGTTAGAATTTGACATTTTCCATGACACCAAATCAAGAATATGACTTCATAGAACGATTGAATCTACCAAAACATTGTTTATGAGCTTAGTTCACCAAATTCTTCAGTCATCAATTCCTTTGAATGCCCACACATGTAGATATCACAACATGCATTGAATCTATTAAGAATTTAAATCACTATTACACATAAAGATCCTTTCATTTGATTTCCGTATCACTAATACGGACTCGGCTCCACAACACTATTTGAGCTGAATGCAGAGCTTTGCATTCAACAAGTGCCCATCAAGAGAGGACATTTATTATCTAGGGCTTTGAAAAATGGGCTTGTAGTCTCATAACTTGAGATGGACATCCCCTTTGAAGAGGTTATGTTTGCTCCCAACCGCAACAAGACCTGCATACCCATTCTACAACTCTTGCATGCTCTTATTTCCCATGCATGAAGATTGGCGGTTTTCACCTCCAATCAGAAACTCAGGCTTCCCCTGTGTAGAGTTTTGGACCAGGAATTGAGAATCATCACAAAAGATGAATTCTTTTAAGAACCCAGCTTGGTTCTTTATCCAGAAATGCTTTGGGGACCATGTTGGATCCACAATGGAACCACTGTTTCTCCATATGCTGAACAGCTCAGAGCAAGACTGCTAGAAGCCTTTATTGGACTAGGTGCAGGCTTGAGTGATCTGAGGTACCTCACCCTTGTCACACTGAAATGGAATGGAATGAACGTAATTCATCTACTCCCACCTCTTGTTTGCTGCTGCATCCTCAGCCAATTCCTGTTCAGTCAACTGCTGTCTGCACCTGAGGGGGGGGGGGCACACAAGTATGCCGCTGCTGCTCTTGTTCAGGCCTGCGGACTGAAGCAGCATAGCCCTCACTAACTCCAACTCCTTTCAGAGGGGCAGAGAGTTCATTAGGCAGCATTTCAAAAATGCCCTTGTATCAATGTAGACATATACTGACTGTTCACTCAGAGTTTAACAGGAAATTTATACAGAAAATTACATGTATGTGGTTTCATGAAGAGCCTTAACCTCCATCTGAGGGCATTTGCCATGTCAAGTTGGAACCACCTCACATATTCACATTGGGAAGTCAGAACTTGGTACCTGAGAATGGAACTTCTAGGATGGTGGAACCATCCAAATCCAAAGTCCTTCACTGCAACCAGTAGACAAAGACCATGAACAGCTTAGCATTCAAGAAAGAAGAGTATTCTTAGTGCAAGTTACATGAAAGGTTAATTTTTTGTTAAAAGACCAACCCAGAGAAACAGAAATAAATCAGGAGTATAACTCAAAATTTCTGGGATGTCTGAACCAAGATCAGATCCATGCAGCCAATAGACAAAGAGACAGTGTGGTAGAAAATCACCGAACAGAAGAAGAGCAGGAAAATTTTGAAATTTGTAAAACAGAGTTTGCATGAGCTGTCCTCACCTCATTCTGAATCAGACAAAGATGGTGACCGTGCTTTGCGCTTTTGGCTGTTTGCAAAGAGCTTTGCAATTTCCAGCTGATTCTGAAGCACCATTTCAGTACGCCGCAGGTCAGCTTCAGTGCGTTGCCGCTCCAGATCTTTGTGCAACTCCATCTTGGCTTGCTCTATGCGTACTAACACCTCTGCAAATGCTGTGATACTATTGGCCTGTTGCAGTGTAACACTTTACATTACTGTTCACTGCTGCAAGATCCCTCAACAAGCACTGGTTTGGTGTATTGGTTTATGATTCTTACAATAATGAGCTCTCGTTATGTCCACTCAGATAACCAAATCACCACTCATTACTTATGGTTGCTGTCTGGCTGCAGACTAATTCAACCCAATATAAAAGGGTTGTGGCTAACCTAATGCTGAAAACTTCTCACAACTTCTTGAAACTTCCACTGGCTTCAGGTGCCAGCAACCAGTAGCTACAGGTGCACCCTAAAATGTATATCAGCTTCAAAAAGCCCTCCAAAAATGTCATGAGTGGATAGCACTGAAGTATACCCACATAAAATAGCATAACTTCCACAAGGGATGGAATAGAAGCTGAAGAATTGGGCATAGCAAATATGATGCCTACCAGCAAAACACCTGGATTTGTGAGTGGACTTTGCACAGGAGGCTTGCTTTGTTGCTTGACTCCCGAGGTGCCTGGCAGGTTGAGCATGGTGTTGACCTCACTCGCATCAGTCTTGCTGTCTTTGTGGTGAACAGGAGCTGTTTCTGGAAGCTGTTCAGGATTGCCTTCCCCACCATCTGCTGACACATCCCTTTCTTCATACTTTCCTATCCCACTTGGCATTTCACTTTCTCCCTGGAATTCTGTAGTTGGATCCGTGCTGAGTCTTGCTTTTATCTTGAGATTGACATCATGTGACAACAGAGGATCTGAATTCGAAAGAGTATCACCACATTCCTTTTGTGTCCCCACATTACTCTTTGGTGTGAACCCCAGCATACTGTCCAGTCGGTCATAGTAAGGCCAACAACAGTTGCTACCTGCTGATACAGGGTTGCCAACTCTGTGTGTTTTCTCCATCTAGATTACACATAAACCAGTGCACCAATGTATTCAATAGGCAAAACAAAAAATTCATAGAACTTCCTAAATTCTTTTTGGTGAGAACTTCTTTTGGTCACATAGTCTGTTTATGGCTATGGAATTGAACACAGTAAATGAATTATCCTACAAAAGACGCATCCATACCTATGGGTTTTGAACTGCACACTTCTGACAGCTTCATCTTATGATATGATGCTTTCTTTCTGATGATTTCAAAACTGTAAAAAGCATTCTGAGAATTTCCAAATCTGTTGACAAAATAGGGTTTATATCTTTTGACATGATGCTTTCTGAAGATTCAAATTTGAGAAAAAAGCATTCTCAGAATTTCTAAATCTGATGGCAAAATTAGGGTTTACAAGCCCTGTTGAGAGAAATATTTAGATCACAGTGCAAGGATGGCAACCTGAACTGAGAACCACACTAGGGTTACAAAAGGCCTGCTTCATGTGTGGACATTTGTGGCAGGTTGAGCGTGGTGTTGACCTCTGAGATATGTGACTTTCTGAGGTGATTTTTTTCCAGAAATCAATCTTCTGACAGGAGTTGAAGGAAGTCTAGCAGAGATCGACGTACCTTATACCGGCGCTTAAGGTTCTCGATTTTCATTTTGCATTGCTTGCTGGTCTTGGCAGACTTGGAACCATCCTCACGAGCGCTAACATGGAGTGCCACCTCGTGCCAATGGCGACCCCGCAAATTCCCCCTTTGCAAGGCCAAGTACTTCTCCTCGTAGATGTCGAGCAAGGAATGCACGGCGCCATGACTCCACTCGTAGTACTCCCGCCGATTTGCTTCCCCGGGGGCATCATCAACATCAGCAGTCCTGTGTCTCTTGGAGGACGAAGTTTTCTTCTTCTTCTGCTGCTGCTGCTGCTCCTCCGTTGCTGGTGCTATAATGTGAGGCTCCGGGTACTGTTGTTGCGTGGAGAATGGAGAGACTTGATCGTCGGATACTCCTATACTTGCCATCGCCTCATCCATTGCAACCGCAAGCAAGGTGTTGATACACAAATCCTCCACCATCGTCGTGGTGTTCACAGCAACAGGAGCATTAGCAATATTAGGGTTTCCTTCTTCCTTCCCACCCAATTAGGGTTCGTTGGAGTATGGTGCAATATTAGGGTTTTCTTCATCCTCCCCACCCAATTAAGGTTTTTTTTTTTTGCATGGTGTTCACTATTAGAGTTCCATAGCACTGAATTTAGGTTTGTTGGAGTGTATTGTATCATGGAATGGGCCCAAACCACCTAGAATTGTGTGACCTTTGCAAGGTGAAACCCAAATGTAAATAATAACCAATTCAACCATGCTTCTTCCCAATTTGTAAGGCACCATTTGGCTCATCAATAGCTCATTCTTTTTGCTTTTTAATGGGTTAACCATTTCTTCAATGGTCTAACTTGTTGCTTATGCCATTTTAGAATGTTGGACTTTGATCGTTCCTATATTAATCTCTTGTTTCTAGTAGGATGATCGTCCTACTATTTTTGATGTGGTGGCACATGTAGAGATTGATATTTTTTTTTCAAAGTAGCACAATGGGACATTCATGCAATGTTATTTGATGTCACATGCACGAAAAAAATCAAAACTACAAAAAAATTTCACCAAGACAAAAACAAACATTATTACAAAATGTGGGTGTAGTTCACTGGTCCCTGTTCACTAGACTAATGAATTCATTGCTTTTCATTGGTCCATGTTCACTACAACGAATGAATTCACTCAAAATAATCCAGTGAAATCACTTGGCGTGCATGGACACCTTTTGTTGTAGTGAAAGCAGATTTAATTTTAAATCCAAATCGTGAAATAAAATAAACAAAAATAAAAATACAACATGTGTGAAATAATAATCCAACAAGATTTTATTACAACGAAGAAATAAAAACAAAACAAGGTTATGATATGAAACATATCCAAAATTAATGTTGAACAAATTAAAAATAGTAAGGAATTCTACCTTTATTTATACCCCTTGAACACATAACTCAAGGAAATTTCTAATCTACGTGTGGCCCATGTTCACCCATGTGTAAATTATGAGTGAATTAATACTCAATTAAGAATTAATCAAAATTCAACTAATAATGAACTTATATTTAACTGAAAATGAACTAAAACTTAATTGGAAGCTAACCAAAAGTGAAATGAAACTAAACTAAAAATTAAATACAAGTTTATTACAAGTCATGGATGAACATTCAAATGATTGAACTCCATGGCATTGACATTTGAAACATTTGAAGTTGTTTGATCACATGTCTTGTCATTTAAAAATCTAGTGCATGATGCAATTCTATTCTCAAATGCAATCTTTTTTATGGATTATCTACATGAATTGGAATTTATTTCGCTTCTAGTAGATGCTCCTTTGGATGTCATGCGAATATGTTTTCACTCTTATGTAGGTCCAATAACATGGGTTTGGTTATTAGCTTCTGACAGTGCCCCTTCATTTCATTTATCTTCAACCCATTTCCTAACAACATTACATATGTGTTTTGGTATACCACATCCTATGGTTGCACATCTTTCATGATGTCAATGTGATCATACGATAGATGATTTGGGTATCCATTTGGTATGTTCATGTGAAAGTGAATGCATTGAGATATCATTATAGCTATTATGTTGGAAAATGGAATTCACATGTAAAAAAAGTTTTCCCCCTTTTCCTTGGCATACATGAAAACAAATGGACATTGTCATCATCAAATATGACTTTCAAACCTTGGCAAACGTTGTCATTGTCGATTCGATTCATATAAATTTGGTGTAATGTGTTTCAATGACAACATTGCATGCAACAATACTTGCCGCTAAATACAAGGCACGATCCTACACAAAATGAACGTCAAGAGATGATTTCATTCCCTTTGCCATAGAGACCCCATCCTCAAATTTTATTTTTTTGACTTTTTGTGTACATGTCAATATAATTCACCACCAACAAGCCTCTTTTATACCTTTAACGTTTATATTTTATTATAAACAAATAGTGTCAATAACCCTTTAGCATGCGCAAACCATCATAATTCTTCAACAAGCTACCACGTTTAATCATAGAAGTTCAAATTTTTAATCAAAATAGAAAAACACACATTATTAGGAAATGTGTTTTAATTCACTCTAGGTTTCATTAGATTTCGAGTGAATTTGAACATTTTTATTTAGTGAACTTGTTTAACCCCTTAGTGAACAAGGACCAGTTGTTATAAACAATGAATTATTTCATTAATACCTAGTGAAACGAAGTTACTTTCAAATGAAATACAAATTTACCAAATAATTCATTTGCTAGTTAATTAACTAACCGGTATGGAAATCAATTAAAATTTAATTATTTAATATATAATATTATTAATAATTTCATGATTTTTAAAGCCTATTATTTATTAACACATGTCACTACTTAAGTTAGGCTAAATAATTAGGTAGGCCACGTAATCAACCTAGGCACCTATTATAAGAATTCAATAGAAGAATATTCGGTCAACATACCATTTTTGACCACACATAACACCACCCATGAGGTTTGACCCCTTGACCTTGGGAGTGGAGGTAAACACCCTTACCATCGAGCCACCCACTTGTTGTGATAATATTACATTTTATTTATCAAATATTTCATTTTAAACCTTACAAAAACATAAACTTTGAAAATTCATATTTTATTGAGATTTTGTTCAAATTAAATGATTCAAGTTTACTTTTTTCAAAATTTTAATAATGTACATAATTACATTTATTTCCTTCTAAAAGTTTAAAATAATTTGAACAAAAACAAAGTTGAATATCATTATTCAATAACATTTCAATGACTGTTCTTTTGAAGAAAAAAAAGTTAATAAATGGATTTTTTGTTAATATAATAATATTACTTATATTAAATTACTTTCAATTATTACATGAATATGTTTCATTAATTTAAATTATTTCACCCTACATTATTTATGGTTATTTTTTATTATTTCACCTTAGATTATTTTTGGTTATTTTAAATTATTTTTGACTATTTTAATTTATTTCAATTTAAGCTATTTTTAGCTATTGTAATTTTTTTGGCTATTTTATATTATTATTTGCTATTGTAAACTATTTCAGTTTAAACTACTTACAATTATTATAAATTATTTTTTGCTATTGTAAATTATTTCAGCTTAAATTATTTTTTTCTATTATAAATATTTCACCCTAAATTATTTTTGGTAATCCTAAGTAATTCTAATATATAATTATTGATTATTATTTTATTAATGGCTATTGGTACCTATTTTATTTGTGGTTATTAATGTTTTTAATGTTTATTTTATTAATAGTTATTAGTGGTTATTCTATTGGTGGTTATTTTATTAATGGTTGTCGGTGGTTCTTTTATTAATGGCTATGGGTGGCCATTCTTTTAATGGCTATTGGTGGCTATTATATTAATGGCTATTGGTGGTTATTATATTATGGCTATTGGTGTCTATTATATTAATGGCTATTGGTGGCTATTATTTTAATGAATATTAGTTGTTATTTTATTAATGAATATTAGTGGCTACTTTATTAATGGTTATTATATCAATTTGTATTATATTAATGGCTATTAGTGGATATTAGTGAATATTAATTGGTATTATATTAGTGGGCATTGGTGGTTATTTTATTATTGGTTATTATACGTTATATTACAACTATTAATGATTATTGTATTATAAATTATTGTATTATATTTTATGTTATAATATCATAGGTTATTGGTGATTATTATATTGTAGGGTATTTTTAAATATTTTTCATAGGTTTATTATTTATTATCTTTAAGTCATTTTTACCTTAGGTCATTATATTTTATTTTAAATGATTTAAAGTTATTATATTTAAGATAAAATAATTTATAATAACTTATAATAACATAAAATATAAGTTAGAATAATTAAAGTAGGTTAAAATAATATAAGCTATATCATAAAGTAACATAGATAAAATATTTTTAAAAACATATAAATAAACGTATTGATTATAATAAATTGTAATAGTGAATTATGTTAACTAGTAATGAAACATGATGTTTACATAGTGAAATAACTTTCACCAAGGTGAAATCAATAAAATGCAATGAAGTTATTTCATTTTTAAGGTCCCATAATGATTTAAACTAGTAAATTGCACCCCACTTTGGTAGTAGTGACAACTTATTATTATGATTTTGGGTTTTCATGTTTCACCATTTACACTAACATTCATACACCAACGATTCGCACCATGGTCCTAGTGAAAAAAAACCATGGAAGACCTTCATGTGCATGGGGTAAAATCGAATTTAATAAGTGAATGATGTATGAATTCATATGAAGGATTTAAATGGTTATTGTCTTAACACAAGAATTATTTTTTGTGAAAATATTACATTGAGCTTGTTGAAAGCCATCATAATTATGGTACATTACAATAGGATTATTAAAATTGTTCATATTACATTACTACAATAAACTACCCTAAGTCATGAAAGTTATAATAATTCCAAACCTCATAAATAATTAATAATTTGAAAAAAAAAATTAATGTGTAAATTGACTTAAAGCTAATATAATGTGACCATTTCATTTTTTTGTTCCCATAATTTATCTTCCCAACAAAAAACTTATATGTTAAACATGGTAGTCAATTAGCATGAAAAGTTACCTTTTTTGCAATTACCATAGTGCCACAAAAAGTTTGTTAATGAATTCGGGCTAGAGGCCGAAATGATCCTTTATTGGGCAAATAAATGACTTTTGGACTTCTGTAACGAATGTTTTCCCCCAAAACCGGACCTTTTGGCTCTAAAAAAAGGTCAAACTGTTGCACATGTGTGCTTGTAACATCAAAACAAAAAAAAATGGAAATTGGCTTGGACCTGTAATGGACCTTTTTGGCAGATTACTGGACCTTTCCCTTGAAAACAATGCATTTCCTACAACATTGATGGACCTTTTCCAAAAGAAATTCTCAAGATTAATTAAATTGATAGTTACAACCCGCCTAAACCTTTCATGGCACTACAGTAGAAACTATTGTTAAATTTGTTTGTGGTTGTATTGAACATTTCTTGCAGTTAGAAATTAAATGTAACTAAAAATATTGGGGCCATTCAAAATTGAACAACTATAATATTACTTTGGTGGATTTAACACATGAATGTCAAATAATTAATTTAATTTTAGTTTTGGTTTGGCACTTGGATTTAATTTTGATTTTTGTGATAATAAGAAATAAATTTATTTTAAGGTACCTTTGTAAAACAACTTGAATTCTTTTAGTGGTCAAGTGGACCTCTATTTAATATCCTCAAGTCAAGATGACCAAAGATCAAACTTTCACATCGTAAGCAATTTACTTGAAATTTAAGCAAATTTAAAAAATGAAAATTTAAAAATTTGGACAAATTATTAAATAATTGAATTTATGTTGAAGTTGCCAAGGTATTATGATACTATGAAAACAACATATAGGTGAATGATATTCCTTTCAAATCATGTTTTTTCTTTTTTTTTTCCTTTTGATTTTAGGAAGATGAAGGGGAGGGGCACATAGATTGTTTTGTTGTGAGGATTTAATTCCTTTCCAAAGTTGTTAGAAAAAATACTTGGTTTTTTTTTTTTTTTTTTTTTCCAAAGCTTCGTTTATTCTTGTAATTATATATAAAAAACAATTTGCTCCATTTATTTTACACAAATGCCAAAACAATTATGCATAACAAAAATGTATTTCAAAAACCATTAACCCAAACATTCACATTTGTGGTAGGCAATGTCCATTCACAAACATGCCCATGTCATTTTAAATTGATCAAATTTACAATTTCAAATAACTTGTTTGCATTACAAAGTTGTCGTCAAGAAAAAAATGTTATTGGAATTGTGTGCAAAGAATTCTAAAACATGTGATGGTTTCATGAACAGTGTTAATGAAAATTTCAATATTATATAGAAACTATTTCAAAATATTTAATGTGGACACTTTTTCATTATCTTTGAATCATACATAACACACAAATAATATTTTTTACAAATGTACAAAAAAATTCCTTGGGCTTAACAAAAAAATGGACACCATTCAAATGTAAAATTGCTAAAATAAAAACTAGGGATTAAACCTTCCCATACCATCACGAGAGTCCAATTCACAATCCATTTAATTGCAACATGCACCACACATCCTTCATAAGGATTATCTTTTGCTTGTTTAGTATTTGATTTGATTAGTGTAACAAAACATGGTTCAACATGTACAACATTATTGAAAGTTCATTCAAAATAACATTTATATTTGAAAAACAAATGCACAATACAAACTTGCAACAAATTTTCTCAAATCCTAATGTTCAAAACTTATGGTTATAAAATCTTTCAACCACGATTCTTTAAGATTACATTTTCCAGAATTATTGCATATCCAAATTTTTTAGCATCTTCATTTTATTATTATTAAATGAAATAAGAATAAAAAAAGTCCATATAAATTCAAATATTTACAACACCTCATCACAAACATTTCATATTTTGCCATGTTATAATGAAGATGGAACTATGATATTTATGATAACAACATATCATTAACACAAACCACAACAATATTCACAAATTTTGATGGCAAATTTATCAATGCATTTTTAATGACAACACATGAGACGCGTTGTACATAATTGCGCTAAATAAACCACCTAAAATGCAAATGTCAATTTTCAATTTTATTTTGGGAACCTTTATTCATACAATTAGACATTTCAACATGAACTTGTTGACTAAAACAATTCAATCATCAACACTACAAACACTTATGAATTAATAGAAAATTGAACTCACCTTTTTTAAAAGCACCATTATGAATGGAACACAAATAAATCACATATGACCAAATGCACCAACACAACAATGTCATTTTGAATCAACATAAGCATATTGGACAAACCATAAACCCTTTAATTTGCAAATATTCCATCCATTGCCTAGGTAGGCTCCATGTGTTTTTTATGGTTTGTTTAATGTAAAGTAAGGATTGAAGAGTGGGGAGTTCTTGGCATAAATGTTTGTCCAAAGTGAAATTGAAAGGGTGTTTGGGAAGGGCATTACATGATGTAAAGCACTAGTAAGGGAAAAGAAAACAATTTTCCCTTATGATACTTGGCATATCATGATGATACTTGAGATATCCACTAGGTATCAAGGAACAAAAAGGAAAAAAAAAAGTTGGGCATTAAAAAAATGAAATGCTAATCAAAATTGATGTTTCATTTTTCAAAACGCCTTGCCTTTTTTGAAAGGAAAAAATCCATTTGATGATGTGCCTTCTAAATACAATACGTTGAAGAGATCATAAAGTGACGCATAAAAACATCCTCATAAGTCCATTTCCTTCGTATTTTTTCGAAACTTGAGATGTCTATGTCATTGGGTGCTAAGGGGTTTAATACTTGGTAGTTACTATTTATGTATTGACTAGTTTACTAGCTCTATTTTAGATACTATTTTGCATTAAACATATTTCTGATTTTTAAATTTACAAAAATCATTCTCACATTGTAGTTTTAGTTTTGAGTTTTTATTTATTTATTAGTTATTTTTATTTTTTGCATCTTCTTGATTTTTGAAGTTTTTGGAATTATGTTATGTTGTTGTGAAATGTCTTGCACTTACTTTCTATAGTTCTATTTTGAGTTTTTTTAGTTTTTTCATGAAAAGAACTTTTTAGTGTAGATTTCCAATGTCAAAATAACTACATAACCATAACTTTTATGGATAATGAAAATTGCCTTTTACGATCAAGCAATGACAATCCATTGATTTTGAATAGTTGATTTGCATCTATGTTCAAATCACCACAAAGATCAATATCATCATCATATATATATATATATATATATATATATACACATGATATGGACTTCATAAAAACAACCATTTTTTCCAAATATGACACAAAAGTTCATAAATAATAATATTCAGCTGACAAAGTGTGAAAATTTAAAACTTGATTTCATTCATAAATCATCTAACTTAATTTACCATCATGCTTGGCAGGTATTAGGGTTTAGGGTTTACTAGTGCACCATGAAGGATGAATGGTAAGTGGTCAGCAAACAGTTTTCTGTTCTGTTTGGTTCCAGTTCCCTAGCTAACCATGGTGGTTAGCTTGGTTGCTTGATTTTTTCTACCTACCTACTAACAACCCACAAGCAGGTTGTTAGTAGGTAGGTAGAAAAAAGGGGGCTTCACCTATGTATAAACCATCTACTACTTACTTAGTAGTTAGCTATTTTCCTACCTACCTACCTATACATTAGACCTATTTTCCTACAGAATTGGTTACTTAGGTGAAACCAAATATTAACTCAGTTGGAAGTGGAAGGTTCCAATTTAGACCAAACTCTAGTTAAACAAGGAAGTGGAAAGTTTCCAATTTAGACCAAACTCTAGTTGAACAAGAACAAAATAAAAAGAGACTCCAACTTTTTTTTTTTCCCAGTTTGAACCAATCAAAAGGTCAAGAATAATAATAAAAAAAATCCAAGTGCAATTTTCCAGTTTTAAACCAATCATAGGTCAAGATTTACATTATTAGGTAGGTAACCTAGTAGAAAAAGTTGGCCAATTATGACCAAGCTTCCGTTCCACACACTCCAGCAGACAAAATTGTGAACATTAGGAAGGATCACTAGCATATGCCATTCACCACAAAACACGCCCAAAATTTCACTAACCCAAGGCCAAAATCACTAATAATCCAACCTAAGTTCACTTACCCAACTCCAACTTCACTAACCCAACACCAAAATCACTAATAATCCAACCTAAGTTCATGTACCCACTCCAACCTCACTAACCCAACACTAAAATCACCGGTAATCCCACCTAATTTCACATACCCAACACCAAAATTACTAATCCAATGCTAAATTCACTAACACAACTCCAAATTCACTAACCCAGAATCAAAAATCACTAATCCAACTTTAAATTTTCATTAACCCAACTCCATATTCACTAATCCAATGGTGAATTCACTATAACCCAACTCCAAATTCACTAACCCAATGCCGAATTCACTAACCCAATCTCCTTCTCGCACACCAAACTCACTACAAACCCCCTTATTTTCTCTCCCGCTATAATTTAACTATGCGCAATGTGCCATTTTTGTGTAAAAAAACTTTGTGATTTGAACTTTTTTTGGGGAATGACAAGTAGAGAGAGAGAGAGAGAGAAACTCAGAGATACCTAATAAGATCCCTTTTTCTAATTAGCTAGATAGTTTGATTGGTTCAAGTGGGTTACTATTACTTTAGGACCTTTTCATTTTCTACATTAATTGAAATTATTTTTGAAAAATTCGATCTTTTTGAAAATTATCTAATTGAAATGTCTACATTTTGAAAAACTACAAGGGAGGAAAAAAAGACAATAAATTGGTGAAAACCTTGGAAGGCACGTATCCAATAATTGACAACATTTTCTTAATCTTATAATTTGCCAAACATTTATGTCTCCAAGAACATTTTTGCAAAAGAAGCCCCAAAAAAAGGACCAAAAAAAAAAAAAACATTCTTATTATGTTGGAGGTTCAGGGTCAAGAGAACTTGCCAAAGAAGCTTGTCTATATTTATTCCCGAATTTTCAATGAACTAATTTTGATTTAAAAAATTGCCAAAATGGATTTTGAAAAATAAAAAAATTATTCGGCACTCAAAAGGTTTGCCAAACCTGAAAAGGTACTACTGTATTACCTAGTCTCCCTCTAGCCTATTTGCAATCCCAATTTTAGTTTTATGGGTGAGGTTGCAAAAACACGAAAAAGAAAAAAGAAATGCTAAACCAAGAAAGTACTATTGTATCATTTTCGTATTATTTGTAGTCTGAGTTCTAGTTTTATAGGTGAAATTATTTTATTAATATGGATGCAGTTATTTTATTAATGGTTATTGGTGGTTATTTTATTTATGTCCCAGTAGCCTATTTGCAATCCTAATTTTAATTTTATGGGTGGAGTTGTGAAAAAGAGAAAAAAAGAAAAAACTAAATTAAAAATAAAAATTTGAACGTGAGAAAATAATTTTGCAAAAGTCACATACTAAGCATCATTGGAGATTTAACTAACTGAGTGGGTGGGAGTGGGATTTTTGTTACTAAACAAGAATGTAACTGCTCATGAGTGTCAGCAAACATTTTGTTGTGTTGTTGAAGGGAGGAAGCTACATAGTTAGTTAGTACACGCCTTGTTTTGTTTGTTTGTGGTTAAGGCTGCCTTCTTCTTTTTGTTTTGGGTTTTGTTTTTCCAAAGCTAACTTACTTACTG
Organism: Sphagnum tenellum; assembly: GCA_963921925.1. Classification (NCBI taxonomy): domain Eukaryota; kingdom Viridiplantae; phylum Streptophyta; class Sphagnopsida; order Sphagnales; family Sphagnaceae; genus Sphagnum; species Sphagnum tenellum. The sequence goes on from OY998156.1 coordinate 6,682,907, forward strand.
GGAGGGAGCTCATCAAGACCAAGTCATTCTTCTTCTTCTGGCTGAAGGAGGAGGAGGCTGAAGGGAAGCAAGAGAAAAGAGAGAGAATTTGGTGAGTTCTTCTTGTGAGAGAGAAAGAGAGAAAAAAAAAGAGATAGTAGGCTTAGGAGTAGAGTACCCACCAGAGTATCTTGCAAGAAACCAAATCGGATTTCCTATACTTATATACCAAGGAAAGAAAGGCACTGGCCTTTGCTTTTCTTTGCTTCTCTTTGTTGGTAAAAACCCAATTTGAGATATTGGGTTTTCTTGTTTCTTCTAGTATTATTATTATTGTCTACGCCCAAAGGTTTTTTTTTTGGCTGCAGGTATGTAGGTTGTTCTTCAGCTTCTTGGACTGATCTTTTTTGTTAGCTTCCGTGTGGCTAGCTCTTCTTCTCAGTTTTGTAGAGGTTAATGAATCAGGGAGCTTGCCTTGAATCTTTGTGCCCAGTCAAATCTCCCCCCCCCCCCCCCCCTTGCTGCTGCAAGAAGGAAGGACGTCAATTTGTGTTCTCTTGTTGGGGTTGCTTGAATCTGAGTAGTGGTGATCACAAAGTTCTGACCTCTCCAACTCAGTTCAAGAGAGTCTCTGTAAGAGAGAGAGAGAGAGAGAGAGAGAGAGAGAGAGAGAGAGCTTCATGCTGCACATCCTGAGAGCTTCATGTGCAACCTAGGAGCTTCATGGTAATAGGTTGGTTTCTTTTGTGTGAAAACTGGGAGCTAACAATAGGTTAAAATTAGCCTTGCAGGGGGGTGGAGGAAGGAGCAACCAGCAGACAGGGGGAGGAGGTGAGCCATGAAGCAACCCAACACTATGATGGGGGATGAGGAGGATGGAACTCTTGAAGTTGGGCTTCTTTCTTCTGCCTCTGAGGTTAGTAGAAATCCCCTATTGATTTTGCATGGATTTTTTTCCCCCTTCATGATGTCCAGCTCTTGCTCTGTTCTCAAATCAGCCATATGAAACATCTCAACTGCATTATGGTGGTGAGCTAGTTTGGTTGATGAGAGTTTGTTTGCATGATGATAACCATAGAAGTTTTCTGACATATGCTTTTCTAAGACTAAGATCCCAGATCAATTGCAACTTTTACCCTTAATCACAATTTTACATGGTTTTGTGTTTGATCAGGTTCGCCCAAGCTTGCAGTTGCAGCCTAGAAGGGAACAACGGTGTCGAGGTTGGACAATATTTGGTGTGATTTTGTGTACGTTTTCAGCCATTTATTTGATCTTGCTTTCAGGGAGAAGTCAAAGCATTCTCTGCAGATCAAGCTCTTCGGACCCACTTTGTGGAAGATCAGCTCAGAAGTCGTCAACAGCAGCAGCCACAGCAGCAGCTCCATTGAATTTTTTGGTTGTTGGTGACTGGGGCCGAGATGGAACGTTCAACCAAACACTTGTGGCCAATGAGGTCAGTTTCTGACAAGTCTTCTTCTCATACTGTCAATGAAGAACTCTTTTGGATCTCCTTGAACTTCTTTTGTACCATGCTGATAAGAGGTTTTTCCTTTTACTGTGAATAGATGGGCATAGTTGGAACCAAACTCAACATTGATTATGTGATTTCTACTGGGGATAACTTCTATGAAAGTGGATTGACGGGTCCTGATGACACCCAATTCACTACATCCTTCTCAAAGATTTATACTCAGGAGAGTCTTCAAACAACGTGGTACTCAGGTGCAGCAGCAAAATTATCCACCTCTTTATTTTGTGTCCAGAATGTTGTTGTACAGGATACATGTAGGTGTGTTCAGTTTTGAGATGTTCTGTGTTGTTGTTGAGCAGTACAAAACCTGGTGTGTTGTTGTTTTGCAAAGGTTTTGTACTGCAAAATGCATTTATTGAGAACTCCTGAAAATTTGTGTAATGACTTGTTGTTGTGGGTGTGTATCCTCAGTGTTGGGCAATCATGACTATCGTGGCAATGCAACAGCGCAACTCGACAAGGAACTCACTCTCCGTGACTCCCGCTGGTTCTGCAGCAGCACATACCAACTGAAACGGGAACTTGGCTTGTCAGATCAAGGTTAGCTTTGGGCTCAACTAAGTTGCTGTAATCATAGGGTGTGGATCCATTTATGTTACGCAGCTCAAAACTTGGTTTGCAGGTTTTTCTCTCCTCTTTGGGTCCCCTCTTTTTGGAAGAGAAGGAGATGACCAAGAAACCAAGAAATAACCTTGAATTGGTGTACCTGTGGGGAATTCTTCAAATTGTTATGAACATATGCAATTTTGTGTCAGCTTATATCTCCTAAGCTGAAATGGAGAGGAGGGGTTGGAATTCATGTTTGTAAATACCTCAGAGTTTGTGTAACATGATTGTTGTTATGAAATGGTCTGGCCCATTAGGGGAAGCAGTGGATGTGGAGTTTTTCTTCATTGACACCAACCCATTGGTGGAGTCATACTGGAAGGAGAACAACAAGGATTATAAATGGCTGCTACCAATCTCCCGAGAAGAATATATAGCCAATGAGCTCAAGGTAAATTGCGGAAACGCCTCTGTTTGTACTTGCAATGAGTATCCCCATTTGAAGTCAGCAATCATAGTAGGCCAAGTTTTAAGAGAATGGTTGCCTTTTTGTATATTCTTGTGCTGTCGCAGAACCTGTCAATTTCTTTGGAAGCATCCCAGGCAAAGTGGAAGATTGCCGTTGGTCACCATACAATGCGGAGCGTCGGCAAACATGGTGAAACTCTTGAGCTCCTTGATCAAGTGCTCCCTATTCTTGAGGTGTGTGATCCAGGTCTTTTTCTTTGGCACAGTTGATAGAATCTTCTCTGTTCTCCACTTTTCCTTTTTTGTTCATCTACCTTTGAGGAGACTACCTATTGAAATGACAGTTTTATATGGTATTTTGTTTGGGCTGAATTTCAGGCGAATGGAGTGGACGTGTACATCAATGGTCATGATCACTGTCTGCAACACATCAAGCGCTCTGACAGGTACTATTTCTGTATCTCCTGCCTCCTTGGTGCTGTCTCAAATGGACCAAAGTTTAGCAAAGTGAAAAGAGGCTATATGAATCCATGCTCAATCTGCATCTTACTATAAAATTGCCAGTGTTTTGATTTGGTATGTCACAATGGGTTTATTCTTCAGCTACTGTTTACATCCCTGTTTTCGGGTACTTGCATGAACTTCAGGTACTTGTGTTTCTCATGTCCATCATGCAAGTATGTGAAACCCTAAATCAGGAATCAAACTTCTGCAGTGAAAGTAAATCTCGTCACAATCACACTCCAAGTTCTCAAACTCCTTAGAGCATCTCCAGTGGTGCTCAGTATGCAACCCTGCAAAAATATCTCTCACATCCAAGTTTACTTTTCTACTTTTTCCAACCCCACCCATAAAATCTATAACTGGCACTGCAAATAGGTTGGAGACAACTAATAAGAACTCACCTGTACCAATCAAACTATCTAGCCAATCAACAGCAGGTGTTAGGTTGCTGTGCCTTTTACCAGCCTCAGCAAACTGTGCAAAAATGCTGGGCCAAAACTATTTTGCTGAGCCAAACCAGTATGTCTTGACTTTTCTTCATCCAATTTTAATTTGCAGGGTCACATAATGAACACCAGTGGAGTTGCTCTTAGTATGTCAAAATGTAGCATCATTGGCCTCACCCAGCTCATTTGCAGGAGCCCCCATCTGATACTAACAGTTTATCAATGTTTTGCAGTCCGTTACACTTCTTAACCAGTGGAGGTGGCTCAAAGGCTTGGAGAGGCCGTGGTGCCAATGAACACAAAGACTTGGGGCTCCAGTTTTACTATGACGGACAGGGATTTGCAGCTGTTTCCATGGCGCCCTCATTCTTTCACATGGATTTCTATGACATCTCTGGCAACATCCTGCATACCTTACACCTCTCAAAGAACTAGCGATGTGTGTGCATCACATGTACTTCAAAGAGTTCCCATGCTCCTCACTTTATGCATATGAAGGGTACCAATAGCTTGGTGGCCACATTCGAAATGAAGACTGTGGGTACAAGTTGAGAATTGGAAGCAGGTGCAACTTGATGACCACCGAGATCTGATAAAACTGAGCTCACATTTCAGTTCAAACCTCTGATATGGTGGCACCCAAGTACAATATAGTTTCAACATATAATTTGTGGGTCCTTGAAATTGCAAGATAGCCTAATCGTAGCACTATTGAATTGAACCAATGTGATTTTATTGCAGTGTTGGGTGGTTGTAGATGTATTTATTGATATATTATTATTTATGGTGGTCTACTTAGAAGAGGGAAGAAGAGTTGAGGTTACTTGCTGAGTATGGACACAAGTGTGCCTGCACTCAATATAGAGTGCTTTTTGTTCAGTGCTTTCTAATGCTAGTTAAATATTGCAGGGAGCAGGCCTTAGAACATAGATCAAAGTGTTCGTTTGTTGCACTGTACTGAATTCAATGCCTAGGGCTCTACCATTACATGAAAACCATTACTACCTTGACGTTATTATGTGTAGTAATGATTTTCATGTTGCGTTTTCTGGTTCCTTTTAGTCCGTTTGAGCATCTCCACTGCGAACCAGCAAAGAGTGTCCTGTAAATGCAAGTTGCTAGCTCACTTGCAAGTTGAATGTGGGTGATGGTTGCTTGTGCCCCACCGCACACACAGCATCAACCTTTCAACAAAAGTTTTAATACTAGACGACATTGAGGAAGCAACATGTGCCCAACAATCATCAATTGGCTACAACTGATCAAGTTTCCAACTAGTACTCATTGGACAACAATTCATGATGTAAATCTCAATTGCATTGAGTGTTATAGTTTTCCTCTCATGAGAGCTTTTGATCTGATTCTGATTGTTGGTTTTTTGAGGCGTTAGCAATTAGAACTTTAGGGTGAGTTCAAGGATTCCGATCCTTTTTCGGAGCTTTTTGGAGCTTTGTACTAGTAGTTGGAGGTGACCAAACATTTAACTTCTTTGTGCATCACAACCAACAAAAAGAAATCAATGAGCTTCTTTGCTCCTTCTCAACTCACAACAATAAATAATTACATAAATAAATCTTTTTCTTAGCTCTTTTGTGTGTCACAACAACCATTGGGTATTGTTATGCTAAACATAACAATGGTAAACGTAATAAGTTGGAAGTTGGAAGTGGGAGAAAATCATCAAGCCCTGATAATGTTTTGTCACAAAATTGTCATCAAAATCTATTTGCATGCCGATGTTGGGTTTGGTCTATAAGAATGTGTTTGGCACCAACATTGGTAGCAAAAACCATACCAATTTAGGGAAGACACTAAACACCCCCTAATGAACATTATATAGTGCACAAAGTGTCAATATGTTCAACCTTACATAGTTTTGTTTGTTGTGACTAATTTGACCCTACACATATGTTTACGAATAATAATAACCTTATGGTTCAAAGCTGAACTCTATGTCATTGGTTGGTATGCTCAACCTTTCTCTAAAGGTCTTGTGTTCAAAATTGGTTTGGGATTCATAATATGAGAGCAAAAAATAAAAGCATTTTGTAGAATTGGGTAGTGTGATTCTATGCAAAATCATGTAAGGTGCAAACTGACAAGTCCAAAAATGTGTTAGACAAAGTTCATTAGGGATATTTAACATTTCACCTTCTAATAACAAAGACAATACCAGGGTCCAATTTAATAATGAATTGAGATAATATTAGGCTTAAATACCTAAACAAACTTCGTAAGGACCTAAGTCAATACCAATCTTTTACCAATTTTATGAGTATTAACATTAGGCATATACATGCTTCACACTAGCCAAAAATCAATCCAATTTTATGAGTATTAACATTAGGCATATACATGCTTCACGCTAGCCAAAAATCAATCTTGCACCTAGTATTAGATTAGGGATGATATTAAACACCCCCAACATAAAATGATCACAAGGTTTTGATGATAGATGCTTACATTACTACTTTTTAAAGTTATGCGCACTTGCCCCGAGTCAAAAATATGTGCATGTGAGTAAATACAATGAAATTGTTAATATATATATTTTTTCACCTAGCAATAAATATTTTTGTCAACAATAATAATTTTCATTTTACCTTGCAAGTATTGAAATCACAACGTATTAATGCATCATGTCATCATGCATTATGTTGTGTTATCATCATGAATCTCATGATACATATGTGTTTTATAAGTAAGGGTCAGAAAAATTTCAAAATCATATGAACAAAAAGTTGCCATGTTTTTGGGTTTATGGTTGTTGTAGGGTAACTAATTACGTATCAAAAAATATCAATGCACTATTTATTGGTGAGTGGTACTGTAGTGCCACGAAAGGTTCGGGCGGGCTGTAACGATCAATTTAATTAATCTTGAGGAATTTTTTTGGAAAAGGTCCATTAGTGCTGCAGGAAATGTATTGTTTTCAAGGGAAAGGTCCAATAATCTGCTAAAAAGGTCCATTACAGGTCCAAGCCAATTTTCATTTTTTTTTGTTTTGATGTTGCAAGCACACATGTGCAACATTCAGAGCTTTTTTTGACGCCAAAAGGTCCGGTTTTGGGGGAAAACGTTCGTTACAGAAGTCCAAAAGTCATTTATTTGCCCAATAAAGGATCGTTTCGACCTCCAGTCCGAATTCATTAACGAACCTTTCATGGCACTACGGTATATTGGTATTTTTGAAATTGACACCTAACATACATTTCTTGCCACTTTTCAATTGTAAGGCTCAAATTGTCATATGTCATGTTTTTCTTGATACATTAAGGATTAGTTGGTACACCAAGGAATTTTTCAATTGAAAGTTAGCATTCATGTCTAACCATAGCATGGGTGGGAATTTTTTTCAAAATACATGGACAAGGGCCTACCATGTTATTATGTTTATGATTATTGTAAGATACTTGTTAATGTATTTATTAAAAAATTTACACTACTCACACGATGTGTGACCAATGCATTCCATCTATGACTATTTTCACGCATGACAAATTGATCGCTACATATAAAAAATTGACACCTAGTTTATGTTTTTTGCCACTTTTCAATTGTAGCCAATTATCATTTGTCATGTGTTTTTTATAAAATACATTAAGGATTTGTTGAAGATTTCAATTGAAAGTTCTCATACATGCCTAAACACAGCAAAGGTGGGAATTTTTTCAAAATCCATGGACAAAAGGTTGCCATGTTTCTATATTTATAGTTATTGTAAGATAGTTGTTAATCTATCAAAAAATGACAATACACTATTCACACATTTGTGACACTACATTCCATACTATATCACCATTTTTTTTCCACACATGACAAATGGATAATCGCATATATTGTTGAATCAAATGAGAATTTTAAAAACCAAACTCTAAATTCTAACTATACCCAAAATTGCATCCACTTCAACATCCCTATAAATGCTAACCTATTATACCCAATAACTCTACAAACCCTACTAACCTATACCCAATAACCCTATAAACCCTAACCTATACCCAATAATCGACTCAATGTCCTAACCTATACCCAATAACCCTATAAACCTTAACCTATACCCTATAATCGACTCAATGTCCTAACCTATACCCAATAACCCTATAAACCCTAATCTATACCCAATAATCGACTCAATGTCCTAACCTATACCCAATAACCCTATAAACCCTAAACTCTACCCAATAATCGACTCAATGTCCTAACCTATACCCAATAACCCTATAAACCCTAACCTATACCTATAACCGCCATGAGTTGGGAAAAATAAATTGAACCATACCCAAAGGTAGGTTCTAGAATATTAAAACCAAAAAAAATTTCAAAACCATACCCAAAAGGGTAATCAAAGTTATAAGATATACAATATCGGGGACCATAGATTCTCTTCAAAATCAATACCAGCACAACACTGGTACACACTACATACCCTGAACCTTCTTCCAAGCTTGTGGTTTCTTGGAAGGTTGTAGATTCTTGGGTTTGAAGGTAGATTCTGTTTGTCCTCACAAACTGTAGTAGATGAATGGATAAAGGGTTTGGTGGATCTCATAAGAACCCTAAAAGAATCTGTGAAAGATCCCCACATGCATGCATGCATCGGTCAATCAATCATCCATATGCAGCAGCAGCAGGCCCCGGGATGTGTGGGATGCAATTTGCAAGCTTCCATTTTGTCATACATATTGGTGACCCATTGCCTTGCTGAGGTGGTACAAATGTCTTTCCAGATCCCACATTCAAGCGTTTTGTCCCACATCCACTGTTGTCATGTTGCTGCAACATCTCTCTCTCTCTCTCTCTCACACACACACACCCACACCCACATACACAAAGGTGTGCAAGCAAGCAAGCCCTTTGGGCTGGGCACTAGTCTCTTCTTGTTCTTGCAATTTCATATGATGAGGCCCAGTTCAATACTGTTTTCGTGGAAGGTCTTCTTGCAACAGTTTTGTGCATTGCTCTTCTTGTTTGGCTTGATGATCCAGCTTCCAGATTGATTTTTCTCCAAAGCAGCAGCAGCAGCAGCAGCTGCTCAAGCAATGCCCTAATTTCTTCTCCAACATCATCATCATCCCATCGATACAGTTTTTTTTCGCCCCCTTGGATTTTGACACTGTCTGTGATCATGTGTGGAAGCTCAACTGTCACTGGTGGTGAGGGTTGGGGAGTCAGCAGCTCTTAATGGAGCTCATTGGAATCATGCACAGTTCTTCAAAGCCTTCACTGCCCACAGGTTTGAAGATGAACAGCTTCCGCACCACCCATGGCATCCAAACTCCCATAAGCAGCAAGCTGTTGTGAAAAACTGTTGCTCCTTCTGAGACATTTTTTTTCTTCTGTTGCTGGCACTGGTGCTGTTGTTGCTGCTGTTGCTGTGGAATTCTGTTTTCCAGTCCTGAGGGATCGACTTGTTTACAGGCTCGTAAATATATTGCCACCCAAGCCAACATGAGTTCAACAGCTACAGCATTGATGGTTGTTGGAATCATAGGTAGTATGATTCTGACTGGGTTTTTTTTCCCCCCTCCCACAATTGTAACAACAAATTCAGAAACCTCATTGTGATGTATGTAGTGTGGAACAAATTTTTTTAATGTCAAGAATTGTAAGTGGAAACATTAGGATCCAATTCAACGCTTGCCCTTGGTGCAATGTAATGTGTCCTTTGTGCCATTCCCACAATTGGAATTTTTTCTAACAACACAGGTTTCTGTCTTAATGGGGGTGGGGTGGGTTGGGGGCGTATGTTGGGTGTGTACAGGTAATTTATGTTCTTTTGCCTTGTTCCTTGTGCCAATGTGAGTAGCAATTTTTACTGCACATCATCCATGGCTTTTTATACTAGACAGTTTGCAAGACACATGCATGCGCACCACCCACATTTTATGAAGACATTGTGTCTATCTAGTGCTTTTGTCTGTCAAGTGCTTCTTAAATAGATTCATATGCTCCCACTTTGTTTTCATCTATAAAAACCTCATACCTGTAGCAAGGAAAGTTGATGATCATGAATGTAAATTCTGTGCAATGAGCAGTAGTAACATTACATTACATGCATTTGAGGATTTGTTGGTTTTTTGATGGATATCAAATGTGATATGATCCTCAACATTTAGGGGTTTTTTTTCTGTGTTTTTGTGACGTGGATTTCAGGATCACATTTCGCAAAGTCATCATGCGAAAGTCAGTTGGAGACTACTCAGGAACACCATATGTCACAACCCTACTCAATTGTTTGTTATGGGTTTTCTATGGATCTAGTGCGGTTACAAACACAACGCTCATCATTTCCATCAATGGGGCAGGCTTAGCTCTTGAGGCCATTTACATATCTATTCATCTTTTGTATGGCACAGACGAGTCCAGGGTACAAATATATTTCTTCACTATTTCCCCCACAAAAAAAATAAAAATAAAATAAATTTCTGTTTCCCCAAACCAATAGTTCAGACCCAAGGTCTCGTTTACTTTTCTTATCTTCTTGGAACAACTTGGGATACCTAAACTAAAAACAATGGAATTTGTTGTTTTTGAATTCTTTTTACATATGGGAGTTCTTCAACTTCCTGTTGTGTTGTTATGCTTTTGTCTTTGCAGAAGAAGGTTGGTGGGGGAACTTTCTTTGTAATTGTGACTTTTGTGCTTATGGCCATTTGTGTCATGTGGAAAGTTGCCTTGGAAAACCGTGTGTTGGTTGTGGGCTCTATCTGTGTTGTTGTCAACATACTCATGTATGCTTCACCTCTGACTGCCATGGTTAGTTACAAATTCTGCTCCAAACCACAAAATGATGAAAGCTCTCAGATTCAGAGTAGTGTCATATAAAACAAATCCCTACTACAGTTCACACAAGCAGATGTTGATTTTCACTTCCTTTTTTTCGTAAGGGAAAAAAGAGGGACTTTCAAGAGATGAACTTGAAGGTCATCTGTGGTGAGCCAAAGTGGGTTTTTTGCTTCTTTCCTCTTTTGCAGCAGCAACAAGCAAGACATTAGCTGAAGCTTTGTTCCTGCATTACCATTAGCTGGGTTGGGGGAGTCATGGGGTACCTTGGATGGATGGGTGGATGGTGTGTAACTGGGAATTGAACTTTTTAACTTCCCAATTAGCTCATCCACTAATCTCATCCTCCTCTCCACCTACTTCCCCTTAGCCAACTCTGTAATTAGAAGTCTGGAGGAGAGTATAGCACCTTCCGTGGAGTACAAAAATGATTGTTGAAATCAAAGCTTTTGAACCAATTTCTTCGTGTATGGAGCTCCCCTTTCGTGCTGCTCAATTTGCATCATTTGGAAACTCAATTCAAACCCATTTGATGAAATTCCAATATGATCATTGTTATCCAAATTCCACCTTAGCTTCATCAAACTTTAGAGTAAAACATCAACTTTGATTGTTGCAAACTTCTGCTTGAAAGATGAAGAAGAGGATTCAATAAACGATCAAACTTGTTGTGTATACTCTGTGCACAAACATCAACCAAAGAGTCCTTTTTTAAAAAGTTCATTCCCAAAATTAATTAATTTTACAAGCGATTGAAAGACGAATGGAAGGTTTTAAAATTTTTTTAAAAACTTTTTAGTCTTGTCATCCAATATAGACTTGGAGACCATGAAAGGAGCTTTGAGATCCTTTTTTAGTCCTCATGCATATTTTTTGTTTCACCATTTGTTTTTCAAACTTTTAATTTCACGAGCTTTCATTTCGTAACCCAAAACTTTGGAAATTGTTTGTATAATTGAGCACAAATCCATTCAGACATGCGTTTTTTTTAAAATCTTATTATGATCATTTGTTTTTTTTTGGGTGTTTGTAATAGAGAAATGTGATCAAATCAAAGAGTGTGGTGAGCATGCCTATTGGGTTATCGGTTGCATCTTTTTTCAATGGCCTCATCTGGACAGCATATGGAGGGATCAAAGGAGATAAATTCATCCTTGTAAGTAATTATGAATTCTAACTTTTCTAGGTTTTGTGTGCGGAACCTTCGGTTTGAAATGAATTATTTACCATACTAGTTGTCAAAGGGGATAAAATGCACATCACGCACTCTTTGAGAGGGTTAGGTTAAAGTTGTGTTCACAAAATTTGGTTTGGGATCCGCAATTGACCTAATACGTATGCATATTATTACATTGCAAATTAGGTTTTGCACTTTGAGTAAAATCGGGTGATTGGGTGTGCATATTATTACATTTTTCAAATTAGGTTTTGCACTTTGAGTAAAATCCGGTGATTGGGTGTGCAATATTATTACATTGCAACTTAGGTTTTGCACTTTGAGTAAAATCTGGTGATTGGGTATGCATATTATTACATTCCAAATTAGGTTTTGCACTTTGGGTAAAATCGGGTGATTGGGTGTGCATATTATTACATTTTTCAAATTAGGTTTTGCACTTTGAGTAAAATCCGGTGATTGGGTGTGCAATATTATTACATTGCAACTTATGTTTTGCACTTTGAGTAAAATCGGGTGATTGGGTGTGCATATTATTACATTCCAAATTAGGTTTTGCACTTTGGGTAAAATCGGGTGATTGGGTGTGCAATATTATTACATTGCAAATTAGGTTTTGCACTTTGAATAAAATCGGGTGATTGGGTGTGCATATTTTTACATTGCAAATTAGGTTTTGCACTATGAGTAAAATCGGGTGATTGGGTGTGCATATTATTACATTCCAAATTAGGTTTTGCACTTTGAGTAAAATCGGGTGATTGGGTGTGCAATATTATTACATTGCAAATTAGGTTTTGCACTTTGAATAAAATCGGGTGATTGGGTGTGCATATTTTTACATTGCAAATTAGGTTTTGCACTATGAGTAAAATCGGGTGATTGGGTGTGCATATTATTACATTCCAAATTAGGTTTTGCACTTTGAGTAAAATCGGGTGATTGGGTGTGCAATATTATTACATTGCAAATTAGGTTTTGCACTGTGAGTAAAATCGGGTGATTGGGTGTGCATATTATTACATTTTTCAAATTAGGTTTTGCACTTTGAGTAAAATCGGGTGATTGGGTGTGCAATATTATTACATTGCAAATTAGGTTTTGCACTGTGAGTAAAATCGGGTGATTGGGTGTGCATATTATTACATTTTTCAAATTAGGTTTTGCACTTTGAGTAAAATCGGGTGATTGGGTGTGCAATATTATTACATTGCAAATTAGGTTTTGCACTTTGAGTAAAATCGGGTGATTGGGTGTGCATACTATGACATTCCAAATTAGGTTTTGCACTTTGAGTAAAATGGGGGTGATTGGGTGATATGTGTTGTTGTGAACAGATTCCAAACGGCCTTGGTTTGGTCTTCTGTATATCTCAGTTTGTTTTGTATGGTTGCTACTATTCTAGTCATTCGGATGGACGTGTCATTCCTCCAACACGACGTCGACCGAGTGATGAAGGAGGATTTGATGCAATGCCAAGTAAGGACTTCACTATCTTACACAATAATATTAGAGTCATCCGTAGTATAAAGTCACACAATTAAATTAAAGGGGGGCAAGAATGGCCAGTTTTCGGGATAATAAAAATTAGGGCATCAAATGCGTAACTGGGAATGAAAATTAGGGCATCAAATGCGTAACTGGGAATGAAAATTAGGGCATCAAATGCGTAACTGGGAATGAAAATTTTACAAAACAAAAAAATGAAAATTAGGGCATCAAATGCGGAACTGGGGTGAAAGTAGGCTCAAAGGGAGGGTGAGGATAGGGTGACTTTACGGATAACTCTAACATGACCAAAAGAGTTATCCGTAACCCTAACCTTCCATAGTTCAAAGCTTTTTTTTTCTTTAGCACGACTGGACTCGAATGCCACATGTTGCACACACCTCCAGATTTCGGAGGTTAAGCAAAATGGTGGTCATGTTATATACGTCGTTTAGTTAGGGATTCTTAGAAATCATGGCCGGAACATATCGAAACCGGTTTTCCCTTGGTTATGCATTAAATAGTGAGAACGTAAGATTTTTGCCCCGAGTTTAATTACCAAATGAATTGGCCGTCAATGGGCGAATTCGCTAGTGCTTTTACTTACATGGGAGGTTAAGGCTTGTTTCGATGGTGGGTGCATTATTCCGGTAAACGCCCCACCCTCCATGGGCCTTATACCATGTGAAATGACCCCATGACACATCAAGATCTGATGGCCAAGATCCTTTCATCACACCAAAAATAAAATAAAAATAAAAATAAAAATAAAAAATTCATTCCGTGACAATTTGGTAGCAATTAAAATTATTTCATACTGAGATTTAATAAAATTTCCTTTATCTGTTTGAAATGTCGGGATTGAAGGAAAATTTCAAGGGAGAGAGAAATATGAAAGATTGGTGGAATCCTAGGAGCCGATCCGCCCATTCCAAACACATGCATATACGATAATTAATTAATTAATAAGTAAATAAATAAATAAATTGATAACATTACATTTCTCTGTCCTATCATTAAAAGATGTTATAAAATAAATTTAAAATAAATAAATAAATAAACAAATAAGATGTTATAAAAGGTCTTCATTTTACATTAGAGGTTGAGAGTCAAGAGAACCTACTAAGTTAGAAGCTACCTCTCTATTTATTGCCCAAAAAAAATTCATAAAGTTATTAAAAAATTTCACTACCAAAATGAGTTTTTGTTAAAAAATAAAAAAATAAAAAAATAATAATAATTGAGCACTTGAATGCTGAACCTGAAACCCTAAACCTGAAAAGGTCGTATAGTTACAGTACATTCCACCTACCAACCCAACGATGGCAGAACGTGAGCCCCAATGGCAGAACGTGAGCCCAATGGCAGAGCCTGAGGCTGATGGCAGAACGTGAGCCCCATGGCAGAGCCTCTGAGGTCTCACCCACCAGGTGTTATGCCTTGTGCTGCTGCCAAGGCTGTTTTGTTGTTGTCCCCTTGGACCACAAAACAGTACAACAGGCAATGCAACAGAAGTATTGCTTGTTGTACTGACACGCATGCCATCGGGCTTTTGCATTTTACACAAAGGAAAAATGCCTTGTTGGTTGTTCTATCCATCATCCCAGCTTTTGTTGTGAATGGGTTAAGGCAGCGCACACAACGGTTGGGGGACATTCCTGACTGGCTACTGGCTACCAGATTTCAGGAATGCCCCACCCCCGACCTCTGCGCTGCGCATTGTCTCTTTACCCTCCTCACACAACACAAAAAAACTCCACCCTTTCTGCCTGAGAGACAAACTTGGCTCGCCATCATCACCTTCTGCAGCAGATTCTCTCTCTATAACCAAAAAACTCATTGCACCTGCAAAAATATTCTCCTCAACAAAATAAAAAACTCCTTGCAATCAATTCTCTGGTTTGTAAACCCTATGTTGTTGGTTTTTTGGTTTTTCTTTCACTGGTGCAGGAGATCGAAATCCGTATAATCCAGGTTGGTGACCAGTAAAAACAACAACCGGTTGTTTACAACATTCCGAAGGCAAGAAGATGCAGCAGCATCAAGAGGTGAAAGAAATTTGTATCCCCCTTATGCCATTGTTAAAAAGCCTATCATAGTATACCCATGCCCAAAGTCTTGGACATGGTAGTCGTCGTCGTAGTAGTAGTAGTACATGGAGATCTGATTTTGATAAACAAACAAAGAATAGATGATTTGGGTGGTAAGCATCTAATTTACAACATTTCACCACCACTGTGAGTGATGATGCCATTGATCAAAGCTCATGTGCTATGTTCCTGCAAATATTCACGATCATCAAAACAACTGTGGAATCTTCAATTATCCTCTCAAGGGAGATTTGCTTAAATTTCTATCCCAGTAACTCAGGAAAACTCGAGAGAGATTTTCCTAAAGAGATTGATCCTATTCTAGTTGCCAAAAAGTTCTAGCCCTGTCTCTCACAGAGGTTATTCCAACTGAAATCTTCAGATTAAAATTTGGACAAAACCCGTATTGCTCAATTATAGCTATCAAGACCAAGGAATTAGCTGGCATTTTGAACTACTAGAGAGAAGAGGAGAGTCAATTGGAATGGCACATGTTCTTTTCAGGAATTTGCATTTGCTTGGTAATTGGACAATTATCAAATGGACTGCAATCTGGTACATTCTAACTGGGGAAAAGGCTCAACCCTCTACTATAGTGCTCTGTACAAATGGAAACCCTAGAGCAAAAATTGCTTGAAATTGCCTGTAGGGTGATATTGAAAGGTTTTTAAAAACCCAAGAATGTGACGATTCACTGACCTTAAAATTAGGGTTGCTGCATTTACCCAACATCACTCCCCTTTTCTTTTAAAGAGATTCAGCTGTCTGTGCCCTGTTACCCTCCAAGATGGTGGTGATGAGTGGTTGTGGCTACGTTTAACAAAGATTCCCTTCCATACCCAAGTCGACACACAGATTGATGCGTGAGATTGTTGGGGGCTTAGCCACTAGCCCCCCTGCCAATTTACTCGAACTTGAGCTCCTGCCCAAACTGTTGTGTTGTGAAATGTGACATTTGTATGAGGAACCTTTTACCCCCCATTGCAATGGCCTTGTCGACTGGGGCACAGGTTAGTTGCTGATCATCTGGATCAAGATCAGCTCAACACAGCTCCCATTTTGCTCCACTCAGCTCCCCTCCCCATCTTCCCACATCTTGTCTTGCAATCCATAACAAGGAAGAACAGACACTCTCATGCGTTGATGTTACATTGCTGCAGGTAAGGATGGTCAAATTTCACATACTTGGACCAGTATGGTTTATATTTGGCCATAGCAATCTCTAGCCATGGTTTCATATTACCATTGTAATGGATAGCAGCTGCATGCACGATTGCAGATTTAGCAACATTTGGGTTGTATCCCAACCCTAATACGTGCCATGACTTGTCGAGTGCATGTGTCCTGTTGTAGAAGGTTATCAAACCAGGTGGAAGTGTCCCAAGTTTCCACAAGTTCCTGTCCTCATTCTGTCCACATCAGAAACCATCAGGTTAGGGAACACCAAGGATGCATAGATGGCTCTCTGGTCAGGTGTTGCCAAAAGCACCTCAGATGCTCTGTAATTGGCTGAATTCTGTGAGCAACTTAATAGATGATTATCTTTGAAGTTGCACAATTGCTTACAAAGGTATCTTCTGGAGTTAGATAACCTCAAAAAGATTGGCACAATATTTATTCATGAAAACTGGGTCTCAAACAGTGTTGGAAAGGAAGCCTACCATGTTCTGCCATCTGTGGTAAATGCCGGTGATATCCTTCTTCTTCCACTCCTTTAGATCAAACACATTCATTCCATATGCCCACCCACAGGCCCGTGAATTGAAATTCTTTGAAATGTGGGGGTTGGAGAAATTTAAGTATTTGTCAAACCGATGAAAACTAGGTCCACAAGTTTCAACTGCACCATTTACTTTACCATGGAGGTCAATGTTCCACAGAGGAGTCAGATCCTTCTGGACAACAACATCATCATCCAGGAACAAGATTTTGTCGAGCTTTGGGAAAACCTCTGGAAGGTAGAATCTCAAGTGATTTAGCATGGACAGATACTTTGGGTTCCGAAACTTCAAGTTTGCTGATCCTGTAGAGTGATCAGCCTTGAAGTAATACTCCTTCATTGTTGCAGATTCAAGCTGTCGCAGAACAGGACAGTATGAAGAGTTTAACCACTTGAAGTCATCGATGTTTTGCACATGGATAGTTGCGTTGCCTGGAGGGTTTACAAGAAACCATACTTTCATTGCTCCATAATTTAGATTATCTGTCACCACGTGAAACACATGCTTTTCTGGTTCCTGCCACAGTCACACCAAAAACTGCTTATAAGGGATCCCCTGCTGCAGAGGCTCTCAGGTTTTTAGGGTTTTGCTATGTCAAAAGGGCCTCACCGTAAATTGGAGGTCACAGATAAATGTGCCTTGATTTTGCACATCTTCAGGACAGGGCCTATAGTTCGTCAAGATAAAGAGAGACCATTCACATCTACTCTTCTCTCAACACACACATTTTCTCAAGCAACTAGGTTCACTAAGCTATATGCTGATGATCAATAACAGTACCTTTGCATTGAAGATTGTGGAATTGACAACCACTCCTGCAGCAAGAACGTTGTCAGAAAAAATGGAGTAGTGGTATAGACGTGGATCCTCTAGCTTTTTTTGATCTATGAACTCCTTATCATCAGGGAAACGTGTGTGATACTCCATCATCAGACGCATGGACAGACAGTGCAATCCTTTTGGCACAGTTTTGGCAGCCAACTGGTTCAAAAAATTGCTGTGTTTCTGGAGTGTGCGGGCTTGATCTTCAGCAGACTGAAGCATGGCTCTCAACTTTTTCATAACTGCACTCAAGTCATAGTGCTGCTGCCGTGCTCTTTCCAGCAGCTGTCCCATGGCTTTCATCTTTTCTTGTGCACTGCACTCATCAAAATATTGCATATCATCATCCGTGCCTTCTAGTGTATCATAGGAGAAAAAATCAACAAAGAAGAGGGGTGGAGAGATGAAAAGAGGTTTTCTCCAACCCTAGGAAACCTACAACAGAAAGGAATGTATCTGTGCACTCCATGGACAGAATATATGATTGTATGGAAAGAAACACTAACCCCCTTGGTAGTTCTGAATCCAAATTGCAATCTGCAAGAGTCTTCTGATAATCCTTGATGCGAAACTTCAAGTCATGGACAAGACGGACATGATTAGTGGCTTGTGCCAAATAGGTATAAGCTCGTGCCATGATCAACTGGTCACGCATTAAACGAATCCGTGAATCAGAACTTTTAGTTTTCCCTTTCTGTTGTTGTGAGGCACTGTACTCATCGAGGACACCCTGCTCTAGCTCTCTTGTCCTTTGAAATGCATCAGCTTCCAGCCTGTTCATTTGATCCTCCTCCTGCTAAACAAGAAACTGTCAGTTTCTTTCTTTCCTGTTTGTATTTTGACAAAAAATGGCTGTAAAATATGGGTGCTGTATTCATTTCTTAAACTGCATTTCTCAGCCATAACATCCTCCATCACTCATCATGCAAATAATACTACCTAGTGGAAAGAAGCATTAACTAATACTATCAAGTGGAAAGAATCATTACCTCTGCAATTCTTGCAGGGTCATGGCTGAGGATGGCTTGCTGAATTGTTGCATCTGCTCACATCATAATCATCGGCCACAATTGTTGTCAGGAGACTGGAAACTCAATAGAACCAAATACTAACATGTCTATATAGGATTTTAGCCAATGGATTGTCTGCAGTCCAGAGCAGGAAGAAATTGGTTATCAACTTTGTGTAGGGTTTCTGACAACACCAAAGAGATGAAGGGTTAAGGGAAAACTGCTTCAAAAATTAATCACTTCCCTTTTGTGCACTGCAAAAAAAACCTTAGAAACCATCTCCAACCACGCTTGATGCATTGCAGCAGTATCTTAGAGACAAACCACAAAGGGTGATGATGACAGATCCATCCAGGTCAGTAAACACAAGAGGTTGCACACCAGTTCAGACAACAATTACCAGACAATTCTCCTTCTGATGCCTGCTGCTCGGAATCTGCAACTTCTTCCTCCTCACGGTCAATGTCAGATTCTTGTTCCCCAGTTAGACTGTCTGCAGTCTGTCTTTCACCCAATTTAGTCTCCCCTCTTTCAAGTTCCACAGCATATAGTCTCTCAAATTTGGTGTTGCCTGTATCTCCCAGTTCACCTACTTCACCAACTTCCTTTGCTCCTTGTTCTGCATCTTGAGAACCTCTATTGTTGTCCTTAAAGGTGTCTTCAGGACCCTCTAGTTTGTTGAGATCTGATTCAGGTTCCTGAAAAACAAACAGGAAGGCAGGGAGATGTATGAAGTAAACAAATGGGGTTCAACTTGAATATGCATGCAGGCAACAAGAGGGTTGAAGCATGGCTCATTCAGAACGGGTACCCTAAACAGGAAAGCAGACAATCAGTTCCCAGCAACACAAATACCCAA
This sequence comes from Sphagnum tenellum, assembly GCA_963921925.1. NCBI lineage: Eukaryota > Viridiplantae > Streptophyta > Sphagnopsida > Sphagnales > Sphagnaceae > Sphagnum > Sphagnum tenellum. The sequence continues at coordinate 6,702,337 of OY998156.1, forward strand.
GTTCTCTTGACTCTTGACAAGTTGTACTTTTAGGTTCCAACAAGTGATACCTACCTGCCGAAAAGTAGATGCTTTCCGACTGACATCCACAGCCTCTTCCCATACCCAAGACGAAGAGATATCCTTCCTGCCAGCAATGTTAAGATTCAAAGGTCCAGCCTCCTCATCCTTTGTGGTGACAACAATATCAAGTACCTGCACAAAAGAACCAAAAATTAGGGATCCCTTGCTTAAGCCAAGAGACAGCAACATGCTAACTGCTTCATCTCATAAGGTAAAAACACACAAAGTAGCAGAAGACAAGACAAGATCTTCTCTGTAATGCTTACACTATGACTTATCTAAACTGAACTTATGACAAGAGTATGGAGAAATACTAAGACTCCTCTTCCCAGTATTGTCAACAATCAAAGCTCCTTGCATGCATTACTGATTAGCTAGCAAAATAGTATGCAATGGAAAGAGAAAGCAAGATATGGGCTAGAGATGACCGCCAACCTCCTTGGGTACAAGAACTTCTAGCTGTTCTAAAGCACTGCGCCTTCTGACTTCCTCGCCACTAAACTGCAAAGCAAGTCACACAAGATGTATCTTGCATAAGGCATACTGCTGCTAGGAGTGAGTGAGAAATTATTGGAATTTAGGCTAAGACAAAATTATTCTCCATGGCTTCTATTTCTTCGGTTTGGAATGCATGACATTGGCAAACAAATTATAAAACAAATGGGAACAGCATGGGCATTGGCAAAAACAAATTATATGCTGTTCAAGTGAGAGTGCAGAGCATACTCTGTCAAGTGATGCCCCTATGCCATGGTCTGCACAGAATTTTCCCACAAGTCAGGACAGAATGCCAACAAATGGAACTGCCAAAAAAGACAACACTGCGACAACCACTGCCAGCTCCACTAGTCACTCCCACTCAGAACACTAATTCCACAATGTGATGTGTACATTGATAATGAATATCTGTGAAGTGGGTCAAGAGAATAATCTGCATCATAGTCATCCCTTATGAACAACACAATATTCATCACATTGCAGATAAGAAAGCCTTCATCTCTGTCATTCACACCCTTTGTCTCATGCTCTCTCTACATAGGTCTAATTGCACAAGAGCCACCACCCATACAACCAATCTGGAGGAACTGCACGAATGCTTAGAGGTGTCCGCAAGAGCTACTCAAAACAGATTGATAATTACAAAAGATTCAAATCAGAGAGACCCATCTGACGACTCTGCAGATCAGGGATGTTATTAAAAGACTTTCTGATCCCCATCTCTGAGAAGCAGCAGACCTTCACCTACTGAAAAATTTGAAAACAATTATTGGGTTAAAGTTAAATCTTCAGCAAGAAGAAGAGGGTCCATGAAATATAATCTGTTTGAGAAGAAAGCATTGGAAAGCAACTGTCATAATACAAAATGACCTAACAAACTCAATGCCCTCCCTTCCACATGGGTATCCATCAAGAGCATCATGAGAGCACACGGGGTCTTTTTTTCTGTCTTCTCAAAGAAAGTCTGGCAGTTGTTGATGCTTTTCAATGCCCTCTCTTCCACATGCATATGCATCAAGACCATCATCAGAGCACATGGTTCTTTCATACAAAATGACCTAACAAACTCAACGCCCACTCTTCCACATGTGTACAGGTCGACAGCATCATCAGAGCACATGGGTTCTTTTTTTCTGTCTTCCCAAAGAAAGTCTGGCAGTTGTTGATGTTGTTGTTGGGTACACATACATGTTCCTTGAGAAAGTTATGACTCTGGTATGCAACAGAATCGAGTACCTGGTGCAGGGTGAGCGAAGAAGATGGGCGTACCAGAATCGTAAGAAGAAGTGCTGCTGCTCTGACTGTCAATGAAAAGCCAGGGCACAAGCACGGATAAGGTGACCAAGGCCATGAGCAGAGCGCGACGGCACCAGTTCATCTTCGTAGCACTGCTGCTGCTACTGCGCGCTTGTAGTAGGCCGTTGCTCGCTGGGCAGCGTCTTGATGACATTGATGATGGTGGCATGGTAAAGAAGAGGAATGTAGCTTCTTCTTCGCCACCACAACTACCTATTCTCTCTCTCTCTCTCTCTCTCTCTCTCAATTACACCTCCACACCGAGTCTGTCTGCTGCTGCGTTCTTCGCGGATCAAGATTTCTTCTCTTGCTGACGGTTCTTGAGAGCCCGTGTTGTACGCAAATTGGAGAAGTTCTTCATAGTACATGTGACGACGATGATTGTATCTCTCTCTTTGAAGAAGCTGATTTCCTCTGAGCAAACAAAAGACATGTGCAGCAAAAGCTGCTCACATCATAGCGAAGCATAACTCTTCAGACTAGTTTTTACGTCCACTATCGGACTTGCCGCCGAGAACTTCACCCCATGGATTCTCCAGAGACATAGACACAGATACACAGAGACAAAGACACAGAGAGGGGGGAAAAAAAAACTGCCCTGAATTTTCTTACAAATCCTCTTTGCTGCACAACAGAAACGACATTCCTACTTCACAACACAAACCTCCTTCCTTCACCACTCCCGAGGGACACTCGAAAATCCCACTACGACACCAGCAGAAGCACAGCCGAGTCAATCGTAGTTGAGCTAAACTAACAGAAACTAAAATAGGTTCCCATCAAGTCTACACAAACAACACAACACAACACAACAAAATAAGACAATACAGTTACAAGGGCACACGGACAGAAAGAGAGACAGAGACAGAGACAGAGACAGAGAGAGAGAGAGACACACACACACAGAGCCGTTATATACAAAACCTGACCACATCCAACTTCCTTGAGAAAGAGTAGTAGGTAAGCCTCCAAGTTCCGTCCCTCTCCGCCCTCCTCTCTCGCAACATAAACACACACACCCCAGGGCAGGAAAGAGTTTGAAGAAATGTGTGAAGACAGGAGGGGAAAAAAAAAGAAAAAGGAGAGAGAGAGAGAGAGAGAGAGAGAGAGAGGACAAGTTTCTTGCAACAATGACGGGAGTTGTGTTTGTCTGTCTGTCTGTCTTGTTCGTGACTAGTGCAATGGCGGGGGTGGAGATGGGTTTCGTGGCGGCGCCGAGTCGTGTGTGATGAGAATCGGAGAAACTCAAAGACGTGAAAAGCGAAGGGAGGGGAAGGACAGCAGCACCAGCAACAACAGCAACAACAACGCCACCACAGCAGCAGCAGCGGCGGCAACGGGAGCAGCGAGGAAGACGGACGGCAGCCAAGAAACGGCGACAGACGGGCGACAACCAACAACAACGCCAACACCACCACCTGCGTTTGTCGCATTATTGGCCAACTTTCGCCAGAAATTTCAAAAAACTGGAAAATGAATTCATAAATTTTTTGGAGGGGTTTCTAATCGCCAAAATTGAGAAACAATTTTTAAAAAAAGAATCGCCAATATAATAGAGTTATCCGTAAAGCCACGTGATTAGGTGGCGGGTGAGAATGGCCAGTTGGGGCGTAACAGGGCATCAAACTTGTAACTGGGAATGAAAATTTTACAAAAGGAAATAACTGGGACCCGAACTTAGTTTTTTCCACCAATTTTAAATATATTGTATCTGGTAGTTTATTATAGCCAGATTTCGGCTAAATCTTCCTGCTACTAGCCTAGGGCTTGTCACCCCATTTTGTACCCAAGTGAGTAAACAAATTGAGAATCGCCATTTTTATATGTGTATATATAGACATATGGTTTTTTAGTTTTTAGCCAGAAATATAAAAAGATTATTAAAGACCTTTTTTTAATGTCATATCTGGTAGTTTATATAATAGCCAGATTTGGCTAAATTTTTCTGCTACTAGGGCTCATCATCATATTTTCTATATCTTTCTTCCTGGGGACAAATTATCACTTTTGGCTACAAACAAAAATTCCATAGAAAAAAAAACACTACTACTACTACCTATTTATTGGCGAAATTCAGCCAAAAAGTGAAAATTGAAAATTGAAACTGAAATGATAATTTTTTTTTTGGAGGGTTTTCAATCGCCAGAGAGTGAAAGAGAGACAGAGAAAGAAAAAAAAAAAGTTGAAACCGTCCAAAATTTTAATATTTGGTTTTGTAGTTTGTAGCCAAAAAATTAGAAGGATGATTAAAGATTTTGTATCGCCAGATTTGGCTAAAGGTTCCTACTAACACCACATTTTTTACATCTTTCATATGGATGATCGCCGCTTAATTACCCACCAGTGCTTTTTCTCCAAAAATTGGTCAAATATCGCCAATAACCCGAAATTAAAAAACCAAAAACTCGAAAAATGAAGTGATAAATTTTGGAAGGTTTTCAAATCCGCAGAAGTGAGAGAGAATGAATGTTGTATAAATAAAAATTTATAAAAATTTTTAAAAAAAAGAAATCGCCTATATTTAATATTTGGTTGTCAGTGTGTAGCCAAAAATACAGAAGGATGATTAAAGATTTTTGCACTTCATATCTGGTGGTTTATTATAGCCAGATTTGACATCATTCTTCTCTATGGATGATCGCCATTTCTGGCTAAAAACAAAAAAAATCCCCTAATAAAAACACACTACCCACCACATGCACCCACAACATGCTGCTGACACACAAGACGCCACAGTGTACGCGGACCGAAATACGCGTACAAATTAGTATTTTATCCGTATAATACTTGTAAGGGTATAATACAGGTAGGATAAAGTATACCTGTATGTTTAATCTTACTATACTTTAGGCCTAGTATTTGGTCCCCTTCTCAACACCGTATGTACAAGTCGGTATAATACGGTGCCTACTAGGTACTACTTACTCTAAATATTTAATTATTTACTATTAAACGCCATATTGTTTTTGTGTATTTTTGGGCGTATTTCCCCCCACCATATTATTGTAAATTTGATTTTTTCGTTTCCTATGATATTATTAATATTTTGCTTTTTTTTCTTTTTTTCTTTTTTGAAGAATGAGAAAGAGTACCGCCCAAATGCCCATCCTAGGGGAAAGGGTTTTTTTCCAGAATTTTTAACTTTAAAAAAAAAAAAAAAACTCCAATCTCAAAATGTGTGTTTTCTAGTGTAAATTCAACTACTTATGCTAAATTTGTTTTTGGCAAGAAATAGCAAAATTTCCATATCAAAAATTGGGAAGAGGAAAATAGAAACCCTGATTCATAAATTCATAAAACTTCCGGAGGGCCATGAAACTTGCATTATTTTTAATTTCGTATTTAATTATAATTACACTTTGGATTACATTTCTATATCATATATATATACACACAAACACACACACACACACACACAAAATTGTAAGAAAATGACATTGCAACTAAATGAAAAATTGCATAAGAAAGAAATAATATTGAGATATCCAGCAAACTCATTAGAAGAAATCTTTGAAATATGTTTAAATGAAACATCAAATAATCACCTACATCTCAACCATAAGGTTCAACCTATTTCTAGGTTTAAGATATTGATAATTGTAGATCCAAGTGAATGCATAGCCCTTGCCTAAATGGGATGTGACCCATATGCATGCATTTTGCTGTGCAACACCAGGGGTGACTTTAGACGAGGGTCCAAGGTCCACGGACCAATGGATTCAAGCAATCTTATTGGTCCCAAGGCCTTTAGACAAGGGTCCCAAGACCAAAAAGTGGCAAATTGAGGCTAAACCTACATGGCACTTGTTTTGGAGGGAAAATCAAATCAGTCCAAATTGGTTGCTAGGAAATTGGACCCTTGACCCTCGACTAAAGTAGGCTTGAACATATAAGTACTGTAAGGGGACCTAAGAGCATCTCCAATGGTGCTTAGTATGTGATCATGCACAGTAAAATTGGATGAAGGAAAATCACAATGTACCAGTTTAGCTCACCAAAATGTTTTTGACTCGGCATCATTGCACAGTTTGCCATAGCTAGTAACAGGCACTATGCACATGCAGAAAAGAGTGTAATAAATGTGATCCAACTCCAACTCAGTAGTTGCTGATTGGCTCATCATAATGATTGGTCCAGGTGGTTTGCTAATAGTAGTCCCCCCACCTGTTTGCTGTCCCAGTTTCAGTTTTATGGGTGACGTTGCGATAAAGGAAATAACTGAATGAGGATGTGAAAAATATTTTGCAGGGTCACATACCGAGCATGATGCTCTAAGACCATCTCCACCGGCACTGAGTATGTCACTCTACATAAATAAATTTAATGTCTAAGTTTAGCTTTCTAAATTTTGGGCAACCCCACCAATAAAACTGTAACTGGAACTACATACATGTGGGTACTACTTATAGCAAACCACCTGGACCAATCATCATGATCGACCAATCAGAAATACTGAGCCGCAGTCAGGTCCAATTTATTACACTCTTTTTTGGAGGTGCACACCTGTGTTGTGCCTTTACCAGCCACTGCAAACTCCACGAATTTGGTGCAGAAAAACCAATTTCCTGAGCTGAACCGACACATTTTGACTTTTTCGCTACAAATTTTTTGTCTGGATTGCACTGGTGGAGGTGCTCTAATGACTACTTAATGGGGCATTGAGTTCATTTTAATCCCTACATGATTCCAAAGTTTGAATAAGTAAGGGTCTCTCTTTCCATTAGGCTATTGTGATCACAGTGGCCTAATGGAAAGTCATCGACTTTTTCCTTGCATGGATAGGCACTTTTCATGGCAGACCTCTGGACCTGCATTGAAAATATGTGGCTAGTCAATGTTACGAATTGTGGGAACACGTTCCCATGAGAAAAAGGACAGATGGCATTTAGTGACGAGTCAGAGTTTGATTCAAATCTCTTGTTTGTAGTCAATGCTTGACCGATAGAGTTGTGAGCTGATTGTGAGCAAAGGTAGCTGAAGAAGAAAATACATTAATGAACGAATAAACTAAGGCTCTGATCGCAGCAACCTAACGGAAAGATGTCCCTTGGAGAGGCTCTTACACGGACCCAATACTAGATACTTAATGAAATTTAAACATTCAATGAGAATAATAAGGACCCAATTAAAATGTGTAAGGCTAGTTCTTTACTTCTTCGAAGATCCTCTTCTTCGGGTTCTAAAATGCAAATTAGAATGGTTATGGCTTCCAATGTAAATGGACCTAGGAATCCCGTTTCAGGTCGAGTTCTGATTTTAACGAAAGTTGGAATACTCTTAAAGAATGCACATCCATATGGAATTTGTACATAATATTACGCAACTTTCTTTCTTTATGAGTATTCATTCATGGTGCTTTGATAGACTAGAATTTTGTCCAAAGTTTGTGAGGCAAGTTAATTGGCAAAGTACCGAGTTCCTTGGATCATCACCACCTATTCCATTCTTATTTCCACACTTTTGGTTGGGTTTTAAAAATAAAAAATTTATGTGGATTATATAAAAACCAAACCTCCTCCCTTAAACCATTCCTTTCAAGCCAAGATAGTTGGAATAAATAAATAAAATAAAATAATAAATACCCAATTATTGTTGTGCATTTCCTTCATGTCTAATGGAAATATATTAAAATGGGATTCTCATTTAATTGTTCTGACTTTATGGATATCTGTAATGACCCAGTGGTTTTTAAAAAACCAAAAATTGTCATTTTTCCCATCAAATTTTTTTGGGGAAATAGGGGAATTTCTTTAATTTTTATTGTAAATTTGGCCAATTTTATGTTTTAAATTTTTGTTATGAAAAAAACCCCCCAACCACCTAGTGTATTAAAATCAAATAGAGTTTATTATTTTATTATTATTATTTTAGGCCTTACTTGCCTCCCAAGTGCCTTTTTATTATGACCCAAGCTTCAAGGGGTGATAACTTAAGGGGGTTTAGAGTCCAGCCCCATTAGTGGCTAAATAAAGGTGCCCAGGTAGGTGTGCCTACAAATAGGTGGCTATTTACAATTGGGAAATAAGCTATCTAGTGGCGCGCCATTAAAGAAAGCATGTGAGTTGGAATCATTTCAAACTAAATAAAGGGGAAAAAAAAAGGGGGAAATGATATTTCTATTTTTAAAAATAAATCCCTATTGAAATTCTCTTTCAATAAAAGGGTTTCAATAAATTTTTTTAAAAAATTCCAATTGCTCAAAAGCATCTAATAATTGTTGTCAAATTAAGAATTATTCAATATTTGGGTCATAGGATATATGTAATTTTTTTATAAAAAAATAGAAAAATTCTACATAAAATTATTTTTCCCATATATATACTTTAAATATATATATTTTTAAAAATAAATAATATGTTTTTTATATTTAAAAAACACTAGATAGAAACACAACTCAAGATGTTGAGTCTTGAATTGATGAGTAATGGGTGCATTGAGGAGGTTTAAACCCTAAACCCTAAACCCTAAATTTCCGGACCCTACCGTTTAAACCCTAAACCCTCAATCCCAATCATGTCCTTTTGCTTTTGGGTCACAAAGGTGTAAATAAATACCGGTTGAAAGTTGTCAAACGAACATGGTGTTTCGTAAATAAATACGGGTTGAAAGTTGTCAACCGAATATGGTGTTTCGACTTTCAACGGAACATGATGATGATCGGGAGAGGAAACTACTCGGCCGGGCCACCCGCCCACCCAACCCGAGTGTTGCATAAACAAGTAAGAATGCAGGTAATAATTAATTTCTCTATACCCGACATGCACCCTTCCGCACTCTATGGGTTTTTGAAAAATGATTTTTCCGGACTTTTTGGTACTTTCGAAGTACTTCCGAGAGTCCGGATAGCCTACCTTTGCAGGCTTATTTATTTTGCATGAACATGCAACACATCCACGGAGAAGATTTAGCTAAATCTGGCTATTAATTAATTATATATGAAGTACAAATCTTTTAATAAACCTTCTTACATTAATGGCTACAAATTGAAAACCAAACATTAAAATTAAAAAAAAACTCTTCTGATTGAAAACCTTCCAAAATCATTTCATTTTTTTTGAATTTTTGAAAATATATATATTTTGGACAAAATTTTGCCAATAAAAAATTGAAAAAAAGGCTTATGGGACAAGTGTATTAATCATAGGCATTTACATATCGGGGTACTCGGAGGTATCATCATCGGACAAGTTGTGACTCGTCTCACAATGTCATGCTTAGATTTTACGAAACAATTATTAACTTATGGTAGGTACTTACCTAATGGCCATCATCCACAAGTCAAAAAGGCCATCATCCACAAGTCAAAAAGGCCATCATTCACAAGTCAAAAATACAAGTGTCAAAAGGGTATTGAAATGATGCCCTAACATTTTGCCATCCCCATAAACTCTTTTGAAAAAGGAGGGTATTGGAATGAAACCCTAAAATTCTCCCATCCCAATAAATCATTTGGCAAAGAAGGGCATTGGAATGATACCCTAACATTTTTCCCATCCCAATAAATCGTTTGGCAAAGAAGGGTATTGGAATGATAACCCTAAAATATCCCCATCCCAATAACTCTTTTGACAAAGGAGGGTATTAGGATGATGCCCTAAAATTTTCCCGTCCAAATAACTCTTTTTTTTTGACAAAGAAGTGTATTAGAATGATGCCCTAAAATTTTCCCATGCCAATAATCTTTGACAAAGGAGGGTATTAGGATGATGCCCTAAAATTTTCCCGTCCAAATAACTCTTTTTTTTGACAAAGAAGTGTATTAGAATGATGCCCTAAAATTTTCCCATGCCAATAATCTTTGACAAAGATGGGTATTAAAAGGGTATTAGAAGGATGACCCTAAAATTTTCTCATCCCAATAACTCTTTCGACAAAGAAGGGTATTAGAATGATGGCTCTAATATATCCCCCATCCCAATAAATCTTTTGACAAAGAAGGGTATTAGAACGAACAACCCTAATTTTTTTGCCATCCCAATAGCTCTTTTGACGAAGAAGGACATTGGAATGATGATGCCCTAAAATTTTCTCATCCCTAGAAATCTTTGGACAAAGGCCAATAAATCTCTTGAAAATCATCATGAAAAAAAGTCCTAGTTGAAGTTCATGAAAGGATAGAAATGACACTTCCCTTAGCCCTAATTATGGAAGTAGGCTATATTGTTTCCATTTGGCTCCCAATGGCAATTTCATGCAGATATTTCATGAGGTTTTGATATCACAACCCAAAAAGCATCATCACAAAACAATTTTACTATTTTATCCGTATACAAACTCTGGAATCAAAAGTGGTCATGAATCCATGGGGAAGGTTTAGCCAAAATTTGGCTACAAGAAGCTAAATATTATGAATGTAAATTAAAAAAAAAAAAAAAAACCCATTGTTTGTATGTGTATTTTGTTGCTACCTACATGAACCCATGTATTAAAATCTGTTAATATTTCTTTAAAATGTTTTTTGGGTAAAAAATTTATGGCTATGAAAATCTCAAAAAACACTTGGTTTTAGCACTTTTGTTTTTTTTTTTTTTAATTTCTCTTTTTGGCTATATGTGGCCAGCAACAAAAAGAAACAAAAGGCTGCATGTCACTTTGCGCAGCCAATGACACAAATAACACTCAATTTGGCTAATGAATAAGGAAAACATTCAAATTGTCAGAGAGTCTTGCTTTGTTGTTGGCCTTGCCTACTACCAAGGCAAGGAAGGATATTATTGTGTTTAGATTCATTATAGAGTATATAGTAGCTTAAGGTGATTTTGGCCCTTAGGTAATAACAATAATAGGTCTATTTTTATATGAGGATTTTTGAAAAATGATATAATTTGGCTTGTGTTGAAAGTTGAGATTAGTTATAATAGAGTTATAATAATAATAATATGTCGAAGGATTTTGGTTTTCTTTTGGAGGATTTTTTTGAAGATTATATTTTTGCATGGTGAAATATTTGAGTTTCCATAATTCTTCTTCTTTTGCCTTAAGATTACTTGCCATAGTATTATGACACATCATCCCTTACCCACTTATCTTGAACCCTTTACACATGGGTCCTCAGACTAAAGGTACTCTTGGGATTTTGGAAATGTCTTGTCCCTTTGTCATATTGTGTTAGTGATACATGGTGACTCAACTTACCAACTATTTTATGTTGAGCATTGAAGAGGGGCAACAAATTCAATAGAGGCACTCGGTTCAATGCTAAATGCAAGACAAGTGCTCAACAAGAAAATGTTTTTTTCAAAAAAATTCACTATATTCAAGTATTATAAAATTATAAAATGTCTTTGGTATTTATCAAATAATGTGATGCAATCAATTTATTTATTTAATTATTTAAATTGTTTTTGGTGGGATGGGGGGAGTTTTAACATTATGGTGACCAAAAAAATGCAATTGCAAATTGAACAAAGGGTTTTTTTTGGTGGAAAAAAGGTTAAGAAGATGCTATATTCCGATAGTGAGTTCATGTATGTTGCTAGAAGTAAGTAAGATCTTTAAAACAATTGATTGTCTTGTTTTACCTCAAGCCAAACTTGGCTCATGCTTCTTTGGCATGATGGCCAATCCATCTACTTGACAAAATTGAGAAAGAAAACCTTGGATGCAAAGAGTTAAGTCCTAAGACATGATTTTTTTCTTTGCAAGCTTTTAGGTTTAAATCTTTTTCTCAACAACCATTCATCCAATGAAAAAAAAGATTGTTGTTGTTGGGCGTGTAGCTCTCCTCTTGTAACTTAATTGTTCACATTTAAGGAGGCCATAGGTGTGAATCAAAACCATGCTTTCAATTGGAGATTGGTTGAAAAGCATTTGTCCTAAAGGAACATGAATATCCCTTTTGATATTTATATAATCATTAACAATTACTTTGCATTAATTTTTTTTAAAAAAAGAAACAAACCAACCAACCAACCAATATCTTTCCTCATGCAAAAGTTGCCATTGCCAACTCCCTTGCATTTCTTTGACATTTGCTCCTTGGATTTAGGCACCACCCAACCAGGCTTCACAAAAAGCTTTTAAAAATGGAATCATCCCTCCAAACCTCTAACAAAACATTAATAGAAAACAAAAATGATGTTGTCGTTTGAACAAAGAATGGTTGGGGAACATTTTTGGGACCAAACCACTTCCCAATTGAGAAACGATTTCTTAAAAATCCTCCCCCAAAAGATTTCCAAATTTTTAAAAAAAATCATACCCAATTCCAATCATATTTAAAGCATTTACCATAGCTTGAGTGTAGTGCAAAAAAAAAAAAGTATATTTATTAAATTTTTTTAGGTTTTGGTGGAGCATTCGTAGTGTGCTTTTGTGTTGGAGATTGAGTTGCATTTGAGTTCATTCCTACTGTGTAGTGCCTGACCCATTTTGTATATGTATCAAGTTAGGGTTGAAACTTTAAACCCTAAACCCTAACCCACAATCCAACATGAAAGATTTGAAGCAAGATAGACAAGGTTATGTATCAAGTTAGGGTTGGAACTTTAAACCCTAAACCCTAACCCACAATCCAACATGAAAGATTTGAAAGCAAGATGGACAAGGTGAAAGTCCAGACATCATCTTCTCTGGATTCCTGGCTCTTGAATCCCTTCAGAACAATAGTCACAATGTGTGGGGGTGAACAAGGTAAGCTAAGGTATTGCGTATCCACCATCTGACCTCCCAATACTTTTGACATCATCGAACCCGTCAACTTATGGAAAGTGTGTGTACCCCACTACTAGCTATATGATTTTGCCTTGTATTCCCTTTGGTTACATCCTCATAATACAAAACAAAATTAAAAGGCGAGTGGTCTACACTTTACAAATGCAGGAGTACAAGGTTTTTTCTTGCAAATAATTTAATATAATATATTAATATATTAATATATTAATAATAACATAATAATAATAGATGATTTACCATAGGGGTCAGCTTCCACATGGAAAAATGAAATATTGTAAATCCTTGGTCCCTTCAACACAAAATTAATATTAATTTTCAAAATGCAATCTTCAAAATTAATTAATTAATTATTCAGCAAACGCGTGCTGAAGTTGCCCTTGTCCTGCGGTATTGTTACGTATTTCAAAAAATCATTTCATTTTAAAAACATGTGTTGAAGTTGTTGAGGTACTACGGTTGTCACCTCATAATCTATGCCTAGGGTAACACCCGAGGAGCTGGGCATTCACTTAATAAAAATGATTGTTTGGGGTCGACCCGAGAGGCACTTAATTTGGGAACACACTACTCAAAGGACGTTATCTTATGTAAAGCATTGGCAAACTAGAAATATCCCTTCTAGAAAATAGGAAGGATATGACACCTACTCTTTAAGAGTGAGAGGGATCTTACACCTACAAGTAGGTGTAAGACCCCTTCCCTTCTTAGGCCTCATGATGTATGTATATTTAGATTTGTGATAGCCATTGGCTTGTGTGCTATGATACGTCAAGTCCCCAAGTGATGGCATACCCAAAATAAGGGACTTAGGACTAGACACTAACCAAGTTTGGCCTTGTAGGACTTGAGTTTTTGCATTTTTTGGGTCCATACTTCAATACTATTGGGGCATTACCCTACATATCCCTTGCCCTAGGGTCCATTTTCCCAATAAATAATCAATCAAAATTTGAAATGAAATTTTGTGAAAATATGAAGTTGAGTTGTTGAAAACCTTCATTCTTCTTCTCCCAAGTTACAATCAGTTTTTTTTTTCCCCCTTAATTTTTTTATATAGCCAAAGTAGCAATTTCCCACAAGAGTGTTTAGCCAAATCTGGCTATAGACCAGACTTGAAAGTAGAAATTTTAAGAATTAATTTTATTTTGGCTACCTATTGGAACCTATTGTAGAAATCAAGTGACTAGATTTTTTTCTTCAAAATATGGCCAATTAGAGCCATTTTCCACACAAAAAAATCCATTGTATGTGTAGAAATCATATTTTTTAGGTTTAAAAAATGGAAAAAAAAACCCCCCCAAGAAAACCATTAGAATTTATCTAAATAATTAATCTATGAAAAACATATTGCATATGCTAGTAGAGTATTGTAGATCATGAAAAAGTAATAATCTAAAAAAAAAAATTAATTAAAAAAAAACATAATTATATGTCATGGTGAGAGCTCAATATTAGGTGCTAACATTATAAAATTGATTAATCACAAATGTGATTACAACTTTATGTTTGGTGATCAATTTATCGAATAAGTATTTCAGCAATAGTTAGGTTAATTGTTCTAAATACTAATTTTTACATGACCTACTAGTGAATGAAACCACCATATTATTATTTTTGAGGTTTTACTTATATAGTGTATTTAATTGATTTTCTATATCACAATATAGGGGTAGATTCAACACATGTTTGATAAATAAATAATTAATTTCAAAGATTCAATTTAAAAATGAATTAGTCCAAATTATTTTTCATTTTCTTTCACAATTGTTCTTTTTTAGAAAAGCAAAATTGAAAAATTCAGCATTTCTAAAAAGAATATAATTTGTGTTGAAGTTGCTAAGGTATTATGATATGTGCCTTTGATGTATGGATTTTGTTGTTTATTTTCATTGATTAAAGTTTTGGTGGTTGTTTATTAAATCATTTTGATTTTTAAAACCAACATTGAACATGGGAATGCTATAAAATTGCTTTGATTTAATGACTTGTTGTTGAGGTGTTAAACATTGCCATCAATACGTGCCAAAAAAATGTTTCATAAAAACAAAATTCCATAACTGAAATAGTTGTTTCAATCCCAATCTCGATGATATAAACTCCAAAATGCTTTCATATTTTTGGTCTCACTAAACCCTCAGATTATATTTTCTAGTTGGAAATTAGTTGGAATTTTTTGCCAAACATTTTATATCATAATTTATTAAAAAAAAAATTCCACAAAATTAGCAAAATTAGTTGAATTAAAATTTTCATTTAAAAAATAGAATAATTTTGAAGATTCAATAATTTTTTTAATTCGATTCTTATTTGAAAATTTCAACATTTTTGAAGATAATATATTTTGTGGTGAAGCTAGGATGGGTAGTTGGATATTATGAGAGGAGGCAATTGTTCATGAATTTTTGCCTTCATTTAACATGAACATTTGACTACCTACCTCTTAACAACTCACTTAGTAGGTTACTTGGTTATTATTAGTAAGTAGGTAGTGAAAGCAGCCTTTAACCTATGTACAAACCCATCTACTTACCTTAGTAGTAACCTATTTTTTAAAACATATTTACCTCCATATAGGACCTATAGAAGGGTTTTTTTCTCTCACAAAATCCTTTGTAGAAGTTGCATGTCCTTTATTTTTGGGGGTAGCCAAGTGGCAAAATTTCGCCCCCAAAAAAAAACACTGGTACCACCAAAAGGGTGAAAACCAGCTATTAACTCAGAGAAAGAAAGAGCCAACAGGTGCTCATTACTATGTGGCCCTGGAAATGAGAATTGGATGAAGAAAAATCAAAACATGTCACTTTGGCTCAACAAAATGGTTTTTGCCCTGCATTTGTAGTCATGATGTTACTGTGTGTGGTGGCTGGTGAAAGTCACTGGCAAGGCTAATAACACCTGCCATTTGATTGGATTGGATAGATAGTTTGATTGCTCTTGGTGGGTTGCTCCCAGAAAGAGAGAAGTCTCTCTCACCTGTCTCTCTCACCTCTTTGTTTGTAGTCCCAGATTTTTGTTTTCATGTGTGGGGTTGGAAAAAGACAAGTAAAATGAAACATATTTGGCAGTAGATCACACACACACATATTGAGCACTATTGGAGATGCTCTAAGTTTGATGAGGTTCATCCTCAAACCGAGTCATAATCAGCAGCCAGCCAGCGCTGCTCGTGGGTGCTGCTGGTTCACAATTAGGCTCCTCCTCCCAGAGTGCAACTTGTCCAGCACAATCCAGCATTTTTTTTGATCCTATCTAAATTTTTGTCATGGAAATTGCAAGGTGTGTCCAGGCATTTAAGTAATGTATCCTCCTCCTCATCACTCTCTTTTTTAGGATAGGATTTTGCCTCCAACTCACCAAACCCTAAAATCCTAGTTAGGAATTTATCTTTTTGATGTTCCAACTGAAAATTACACCTTGCATTTTTTTCCCCATTTAGTAAACACTTGCATTTGTTGCATTATTTGTGCACCACCCAACTTGCAAACCATTAGCTCCCTCATTTTGTTGTGTCAATATTCAATGTAATTCACAGTGTTGGGTGGCTACATGTTTAATTCATTAATCAATAATAAAATAAAATAAATATTATTATTATTATTAAATTATTTTATTTTAGAACTCATTTTAACCATGGTTAACTAATATTCTAACCAGCCACATCCATCTACATACCTACCTAGTAACCACCAAGTGCCATCGTCATGAGTATGGGGGTGGCCAAGGTCTCATTTTGCGTCTCATAGTTCGTCCCTCCACAATTTCAAAGTGACCCATTTGCACCATCTCTTGATTTCATCTACCATCTCTAAACAAGGCCTCGGATTTCTGTGTGCACCAATGCAATTGCACTTTGATTTAAACCCTAAACCTTAAACCCTACATCTTTTCCAAACTTGTAGTAATAAAAGCTTTGTTGTCTTACCACCTTTGGGAACTGCCTAGTATACTCTCGAAGTAAGTTTAGGGTTTAGGTTTTATTTTTATTTAAATTGAAAGCAATTTTTTTTTTCTATTTCCAACAACTTGTTATTAGGAAATATACTATTTTATTGGAAATAAAGTTTTTGAGAAGATAAGGAAATAAATTGTTTTGAGAAACTAAAGACGACTCCCTTTCTTGGAAATAGATTGTTATTGGAAATAGTTTTGAGATTCCAAGGAAAAAATGAATCGGAATGTGCAAAAATATGCACATTATTTACAGGTTTAGGGTTTAAGATTGATAGCTTACTTTGGTTGAAAATTCCAAATATTCAAGTAGGTTATTAAAATTTGACAATTCAATCTTCAATACATAACGGGTCTTGCCAATTCTGTAGATCCTAACTTACTTGGTGGGTAGATTTGCTAACTAATTTTCACAAAATAATTAAAATAATCAAAATAATCAATCAATAGGTACATTATTATTAACCTTATTGATAACCAAGTAATCTTTCAATGACCAACATTGGTCCATACCTTATATCACATATGGAGTAACCACAAAGGACATTTTCTAAGTCATAAAATGAAGTTTAAATTTTTAATGAAGTGTTGTACTAAAATGAGAATTAGTACAAGCTTAGGGGCACAAAATAGACAAAAATCTTCAAAAGATGCAATGAAAGGGGGTAACCCATGGTGGGTTTATTAAGTCTTTAACTAACCATACGACTTGGAGTAAAAATTTCCTCACCACAAAGGGGGGGGGGAGCAAAAAATTTCAAAAAAAGGGAGGAGAAAGAAAAATGAAGTATAGGTATATGCTTCAAATAGGGTGTAGTGTTTTTTACCTTTCTTTTATGATTATAATTTTTATTTTATTTTTCTTTTCATTAAATGGCTCAAGAGGGGATATGCATTGGGCAACAACAAAGAAGATGACAATTGGGTAGGTCCCTTGTGAGTGAGTAAGGATGCTCCAATTTGTAAGTTAGCAAAGTTGTAACATTGCTTGAAAGTGTCTCTCATGGTGTCTTTGCTTGTTGGGACATATACTTGTTCAACTAATAGGATGATAGGGTTTGTAAAGAATGACATTCATTAAGACGTTTAGCAAAAATTGTTCAGCGAGAGTTGCTTAGAGTAAAGGGAACAAAAGGTTCTCTTTTCTTCCAAAGATATGAAAGCCTCAAAGATCCAAGTGCTTGGGTTAAAAACATCTTTCAACAAAAACAACAATAGAAAAGTGTCTTCACCCATATTGGGTTATCTAGGTTAGCATCAATATTTCTTGCATTTGCTACTAGTATTTACATATCTCCTCAACCTAACCCTAAACCCTAAACCTTCAAATCCCACTCATAAACTTGAATGTGGGACTCCACCAAAAAAAAAAAAAAAGTAAAAAAGTTGGGGATCATTAATACCAAAGCAAGTGGAACAATTTAGAAAATTTGGCCAATCAATAGTAATGGAAGATTGTGTGTTGTGGGGACCAATTAAACAAGGGGGTGTGTCACATTGTGGCCTTGTCAATTACATTAAAACACAAAAGAAGAAATATGAAAACTCAAATATTATATTTCACCATGCAAAAATAATTATAATCTTTCAAAAAAATCCTCTAAAAGAAAACCAAAATCCATCAAGATATTATTATTATTATTATAACTCTATTCTAACTAATCTCAAGTTTCAACACAAGCCAAAAATATATCATCTTTCAAAAATCCTCATATAAAAATAGACCTATTATTATTATTATTATTATTACCTAGGGGCCAAAATCCCCTTAAGCTACTATACTCTCTAATGAATTTTAACACAATAATATCCTTCCTTGCCTTGAAATTTTGAAAATTTCAAAAACAAATTCCCATATAATACAAATTTGTAAAAGAAAATATTGAATTTTCAGGAATAATTATTTTTTTGAAATGAACATAGAATGAATAAATAAATAATTTAATAGACATGGGTCAAAGCGGCCGCACAATTTGGTACTTAGATGGTTGAAAGCAGTTTTGGGTCGGCCTTGGGAGGGCGCTTAGCTTACTTTGGGAACGCCCCACTACGAGGGGTAACAAGGTAAGGGCCCCCCTTGGCTCCACCTAGGGAGGGCGCTTACATTGGGAACGCCCTGACTCCGAGGGGTATAACAAGGTAAGTGCCCCCTTGGCTTGGCCTTGGGAGGGCACTTACATGGGGAACGCCCCCATTCCAAGGGGTAACAAGGTAAGTGCGCCCCTTAGCTCGGCCTTGGGAGGGATCTTACTTTGGGAAGTAGTCCCCACTCCGAGGGCGTTAACTTGACACTATAGGAGGAGGAACACTAGGCCAATACCCAAAGAGGTGTAAGAGCAAGAAGAGGGGTATGAAGCTTAAGATTCTTGGGATGATCTTGAGTACCTTGAAATTTGTTGTTGTTGTTGTTGTAGTAGTAGTTATAACCTCATCTTTTGCTTCAAATTTCAACAACACATAAGATTCATGGATTTTCTAAATGTCCTCTTGTTGGAATCCCTTTTACAATTGGAATTCAACAAGAACATGAGAGAGAGAGAGAACAAACACAAAAGTGATTGAATTGGAGAACAACATGCATCATCCTTTGAGACCCAAAAAAGTGATTTGAGTTGGAGAACAAAATGCATCCTCCCTTGGGACCCTCCCCAAAAAGTGATTGAATTGGAGGAGAAGAAGAAGAAGAAGATGCATCCTTTGGGAGCAAGAAAAGTGTGATTGAATTGGAGAAGAAGATGCTTTCTTTGGGAGCAAACAAAAGGTGATTGAATTGGAGAAAAAAGATGGGATCTTCCTTCTTTTCTTCTGGCACAATAGTTTTGCTGCAAATTGTAAAAAGAGCAGAATGAATGTACTGCCAAACAGCAAAAGACAGAAAAAAAGAGTGTGGATTTGGGTTTTCTCCAAAGTGGGTTTGCTGAGCTTCTCTCTAACTTTTCTTTGAACAAAGCAAAATCTGCACTCTGTTTTGCCGCATACCCACCCAAAGCAGCAGCTCTTGTTTGTGGTCTTTCTATTCTCTATAGACTCTTTTCACTGCTGTAGAATTTTCTACCAAGTTTTTTTGTGTTGAAGAGTTGTAACAGAGTTTAGTGTATTTCTCTCTTGATTGCTGGGTTGCTCTGTTAGAAGAGCAGAGGATCTGGAGATGGTACTATTTGTCTTTTGGAAGCTTGTTTAGGAAAGAGAGCTTACAAGCAATCCATGGCTGATAATACTCAATCATCTCCTCCGCCCTTGAGCTCTAATGAGCTAAATGTAAAGCCCATTGTAGTGGTCATTGTGGTGGTGCTCAGTGTGGTGCTTGTCTGCTCTGGTATGCTACAATTTCTTGCTCGCTGTCTGGGTCGGCGGCGCTATGCACTGGGTCCAGCAACAGCATTGACAGCAGCTGGCACGGCCTCCAACACACTCCGTGGTCAGCTGCAGCACCTCTTGCGACTCCATGAAGGAGGATTGGACCAAACCTTCATTGACACACTTCCTGTGTTCTTGTATGGAACAATTCGTGGCCTCAAAGATGGTGCAGATTGTGCAGTATGCTTGAGTGAGTTCAGTGAAGAAGATCATCTCAGGCTGCTCCCCAACTGCAAGCATGCGTTTCATGTCGATTGTATAGACACTTGGTTTCTGTCCAATTCCACCTGTCCCCTCTGCCGCCATTCCCTCCTCCTGGAAGACGTCCTAAGTTCCAGCAGCAGCAGCAGACTAGCTGGAGCTCCTCCAGGAGCTCAATCTCTGGTACCCACTGAAAGTATTTCAGCTGGTTCCTACACACAAGCTATGGCTGCAGAGATGGAGAGAGAGTTGAGAGCTTCTTCGAGGGGATCTCGAGGTTCCAGTTTTCGAATCTGTGACCACCTAGATTCATGTAGCGTAGAGATTGGGCTGGATGCAGCACCACCACCCCCACAAGGAGACCATGATTCAAGCTCAGAGGAGCCTGATCATGAGCAAACTCTTGAGCAAGTGGCCTCTATGCAGCAGCAGCCAGGGCCAACTGTTTGTGTGACAGAAGCTGATGGGTCAGAAAGGGTGATGAGAGTGGAGCTTGGGAAGGTGAAGTTTGATTCAGAAGACAATTGGGAGAGCAATGTCATCACAATGGAGCCAGGAACAAGTTCTGTCTCCACCATGCAAGGACCGTCTTACTCCATGGGCTCATGCCAGTATATTCTGGATTCATCATCAAGCACCCATGTTGTTGGGGAGATGATGACCATCACTATCCCTGCCAAATCTCCTGTCTCTCCTCAACAATCTCATGAAGGAGGAGGAGAAGCCTTCCAAGACAATAATTCTCAAGAAGAAGTGAGAGATCATCAGCAATTGCATTGCATGAACCCTGGAAACCTCAGGGATGAAGATGAGAGCAGGATCAAAAAGCAGGAATCTAATATCACCCTGCTACTCTCCTCCAGAGAGAAGTTATCTCCTGCTGCTGCTGCTGCTCAAAAGATCAGTATCAAAATCCAGAAGGATGCTTTGGCAGCAACCACAGACAAGGTCAATGCAGCAAACATCATCAGACTATTGTCATCATCTTCTCTCAAGCTTCCAGAAGACAAAACTGGAACCACAGATAAGATCAATGTAGCAAACAGCATCAGATTGTCATCAGCTTCTCTCAAGCTTCCAGAAGACAAAACTGGAACTAGTATGAGATGGTTCAGAAGGTGTCTCTCTGATCAAACAGCAAGATTTGGATTAAGGTTAGAATCAAGCTCAAGGGATTATGATGATGATGAGGAAATGCCAACAAGTGTGAGCACCACTCTGCAACATTCCTCAAGCTCAAGGAAATTCTTCACACTGAATTGGCTGATGGGGAGGACCACAAGGTTGGTTTAGTCTGCACCAAATCCTCCTCCAACACAGATCCTCTTGTGTAAATAATTTGTAGACTCTTTAAAAGGCATTTTCACCTAGGCATTGGATTTGGGCACAAAACTTTGTTGTTGTTGATAGTGTCCGCCCTCAACAAATTAGATAGGAGAGCCTTCAGCAATCATGTTGTATCAGTAATCGTATTGTAAAATGTGGCCTATGCCCAATGCTCTACAACCAATCTCCATTCGCATGATGAGATTTGAGTAGAAATGCACTCTTGAAAAGGACCAGAAGATGCACCTTTTTGCCATATTAGGTGAGGCTCAAAGAGTGTGCACCTCATCATAGGGTAACAGCTCAAGAGTGTTGTTGCCTCTTGAGCTGTTGACCATGGAGTTCTTCGCCTGTATAGGTCATTCCAAGACCATTCAGAGCTTTCTCACAATTACATATCTACAAGATTCATATCTATGAGATCTGCAGAAAACTGCAACACTTCAAAGATAAGCTGCTATGTCAGGTCTGCCCAAAACAAAACAAAACACGACAAAATGAGTGCAGTTGTAACCTTGTGAGTGTCAAACACGAAGTGTAAGCCTCTTCATCATCATGAATTTAATTGACTAGTTAATGTTACTCCACACTTACTTTATCAGCTCCAACCTGCAATTGTAGATAGCTATATACCTAATAATCTGCTCAAAATTCATGTAAACAATAATACAGGGCTTTCTCACTTTTTGGTAAGAAAGTGGGTCCTTCCCACTTGCACAGATTGCGAGTGCGGAAATGTGTCTGCTATGATACACAAAAACACAATACAAAGTGAACAGAGCTGGCAGACCTCATCTTCCATTTTGGGCACAAAACTTGCTATGATGCAGTACTAGTTTGCAGGTTTATCGCCGAGTAGATAGTATAGCTCTAGCAATGACTTCCTTGCCCCACCTTATTCATATTCCCATCTGTAGGAGCTTATGCAAATGTTGCCTACCAGAAAGTGTCAGTACTTACCAGCTGATCACACACCCCATTTTCTAATGGCAGTCATCCACCACCCCTCAATTGATTGCCAAGGGCATAGTTCCAAAATCTTCCTTTGCTTTCTACTACTCTGACATCCTTGTATATCTTTCGTCCTGAATCCTAACCAGGAGTAAGCTGTCCCATCTGGTTGGACAATTGGTCGACATTTTCCTTGCTCCAACTGTCCTGGGCAGCTTGAAGATGGTCTCCAGCATTTAAATCAGTGAAGACATCTGTTCCATCATCCACTGCACCACCATCCAGCAAAAGTGTCCCAGTTTCGGAGGGCCCTTCTGCATCCATATTGGGATCTGTGCTAGCCACAGGACTATCTAGGGTCTCACTTAAGAATAGCTCCCAGAAGGTATCATTGGCAGCTGAACTGAGAACTGGGCTGTCCACATTGGAGCTTACCTCCTCTTTATAACTCTCACCATTTACATCCAAATAGTTGTCATTT
Organism: Sphagnum tenellum; assembly: GCA_963921925.1. Lineage (NCBI taxonomy): Eukaryota > Viridiplantae > Streptophyta > Sphagnopsida > Sphagnales > Sphagnaceae > Sphagnum > Sphagnum tenellum. The sequence continues at coordinate 6,725,132 of OY998156.1, forward strand.
GCCTCCTTGTGCTCACTTGCCTCAGTCCTGAAAAACTTATCGCTGATCTCAATGCTCTGGCCACCTGGATATGTGACATGAAAGATCAATCTAAATTAGGTTGCAAGACATACTGGAGAAAGAACATACACTAGCAGCAAACCTGTTTGAACTGACTCCAAAAATGTCTGCAATATGGCAACACCCATGCAATATATGCCATACACATAGATTGTCAATCAATGGAATCTCATCAATAGTTGTGGGAAATAGGCATTTCAAAATACCGCGTAAAGGAGTTGTCCTTACCTTCAAGTCTCGGGATGTGTAAAGTTGGTGTAGGAGAAATATGCAGCATTGACTCATCAGGTACATCTGTCACAACCGGCAGAGTGTCAGGCAGCCCTGACATTTGCATTTCTGTCAATGTTACACCTGATTGCCGATTCAATGTATTCATCTCAGGAATGGACATTCCAGAACTCATGTCCCTGAACAATGTATCAAGGGGAGTGCTGTCATGGTTGGGAGAAGAAGACTCTAAGGCATTTAAGAACTGCATGAGCATAGATCGAGCCCCCTTAGGTTCTCCTGCTCCATTAGGTTGGAATGTCACCATTTGACCATCAGGTGGTGAATCTGCATTCAAAGAGTCCTCTCCACCCTCATCCTGTTTAGGAAGGCGCCGCTTCTTCCGGACAGTTGCAGCCAGCCGCTTGTTGCTTTCACTCTGTTGCATAAGCTGAGCAAGGAAGGCAGGATTCTGCATGGCCTTGGCTAAGAAAGTCATCATTTGCTGTTGCCGTTGCTCAGTCACTTGTAAGCGTTGGCCCATTACCTGCATCACCAAAAGAGCTGAGAAATAGAGCAATTTGGAAGGACAAGGAGATATCATCAGAAATTGCCATTTAGACAAACAGAACATGAGCACTGCAAGGGATCATGTACCCGAAGATCCTGCTCTGTGCTCTGCTGTTGCTGACGGAGCCGGACCAGTTCATGCATAAGAACATTCTTATCCTTTTTCAGCATCTCAATCTCCCCTTCCAATCCAAGTTTCCCAATTTCCAGGGATGGCCCCAGCAGGCTTTGCTCACCTTCCTGCTGATGCTGCACCTGCTGGGCTTGTGAAGTGGGTTTCCGGCGATGGATCCCTCGTAACAGATCTCGCCGACCTCGCAAAAAGCACTCATTTGCAAACTCCCAACGATCTGGATCCACTTTGCGGAAGCCCTACCATCACAAAACCAAAGAAACCCACAACGGAGCCAGATCCCTTCCCTGCATTATAAATCTAACCCCCCAAAAAAAATGCCACAACCATCACGATTCCAACATTACCAAAGCTAAGACTCACTCACATAAGTGTTGAGCTGTCGAACAAAACTGGAGAAATTGTTGTGCTTGAAGTACTTGGGCAAAAGCTCTTGAGAAAACTCAGGAGGATTCCACACCACGAAGCTGTTTGAGCCTGTACTCCAGGAGACTATAGCATCAGTAGTATGATCATCAACCATATCATAAGTCTTTGTCAGAAATGGAGGGGGTGCTGTGTTCTGCAAGCCATCCATAGGTTGTGGGACTGAAGCAGCTGATATTGGCAGAGCATCCAAAGTGGAAGCAGAGTGTGCTTGTTCCATGCTCTCCTCCAGAGATGGCCATTTTGCATCCATCTTCATTCCTTGTGACACCATTGCATGCTGATGATATTACATCTGCCACTGAACTACAAACCCTCTCATCGCTCCAAACTCCACTCTGCCTGCATCATCATTCCACCACCAAAACACATGCTCCTGAAAAAGAAGCAGTTCAAGAGACTTGGGCAGAATTATTCGGCTGAATGTCTAAAATTCAGCAGCAACAAAAGAGAAAGAGACTCAAAAGCTGATTTAAAGGCACAAAACTACTATTTATCTACAATGACTACATGCTGTTTCTATCCCCACCGACACTAAGCTTCTGCTTACAATTCATCAGTGTAACTGCAAAGATTGCAATTGCAGCTGCAATGAAAGATTTCAACCAAAAGTCTCAAGCAAGAACCAACGACAAGGGTCTCAAAAGAATTCAAAGACAGAACAAGACAGCAAAATATCACAGAAGAGAAAACCAACCTGTGAAATATATGTAAAAACACCACCCTCAAACCTTTACTCTCATGTCAATGATCACTGACACCAAATCTGCCCATGAAACACTGAAAGAGAGGAGGTAAGACTACAATCAGTTCACAGAGAGACAGAGAGATAGAGAGTGTATGTGTGCACATGATTGTGTGTACTCATAAGCATGTCATCATTGACACTGCATCTGATGAACAAGGAGCTAAAATAGACAGAAAATGGCAAAGCATATCTATGAGATTTGGAGAGAAAACTCCACAGATGACACCTTTGAAGATATAGCCCATTTTGTCAGATTCAGCAAATCTGCAACTAATATGACAAGCACAGACATAAACTTATGAATCAGACGACTTACAAAAGGGCCAGACCATCCTCATCTTCATCACGAAATGCTAAAGAAAACAACTCTCGAGGAATCATCCTCACTAAAGTCTATGCAAACATGCTTTACCAGGGAAAAAACCAAAAGTAACCAGAGACAGAGACAGAGAGACAGAGAGATTCTCCAAAACGGAAACCAAACTGCGCAAGTCAGGAAAAAGCTTACCAGAAGAAGGGAAATACCTCAACGACGACCTCAGCCGGAACTTTTGTTCCAGAAAGCAAAAAAAATGCTTCACCAGAACGAACAACAACAACAGCAGCAACGCCGACGGCTCCACCCAATAAGCCCAAAACGATATTGCAAGTCGTGAATGATCTGTTCTCTACAAGCTGCCGATCGATCGATCTGTCTGCAGCACGAAGATCGCCATGACAATCATCCCATGTTCGCGGCGAATTGATCGTCACGGCTTCACCCTTAGCCTCAGAAAGAATAAATCCTCATCTTCTTCTTCGCGCGATTGCTCGCTCACCCTAATCCTAACCCTAGCTAGCGCACTTGCTGAGCTGAACCATTCATCATGCATCTCTAGAGAGTGAATGCCGTCGTCTCTCTTCAGATCAAATCGCGATTCCTCGTCTCTTCCGGTGTTGTCGCGGTTCGCGGTTTTTAGCTCTCTTGGGTGGCGAGGTGGAGTTGCGGTGGAGGTTCAAAGAACCATTTCGATGATCAAGAATCTCGCGGAGAAGATGTTCTTCGTCGCGGAGGATATCCATGATTCGTATGGACCAGGAGGTTGTTATCTCCTACGACGTTCACAAGAGGATCTTCCTTCTTTTGTTATTTCAAGAGTTCCCCCCTGGAGCAGCAATTCGCGATGATGCTTGAGGAGATGCACAATTTTCTCTGACGGAATCCTCTGCAACAGTCCCGTGTTTTGTTTTTTGTTGCTTTGGAGAGAAAGTCCGTCAGTGTGTGTGTGTGTGTATGTGTGGGTTTGTGTTTGTTTGTTGTTTTTTATTCGGTCTTTTCTTCAGTGAAGGGTTTCTTGGTAGTTTGCATGAGAGAGAGCTCTAGCTCAAGGGTTTGAGTCCCTTGCCCATCGCTTGCTCTCACGTACTTCACCGCTGAGAGATCTACTGCTGGTGGAAAGAAGAACCTCTCCGATTGTCTGCTACCTCTGAGAGAGTGTGTGTTCCAGATTTGTGATTTGCAACCAGATTTCCAGGTGTAAGAGGAGGATAATTCTCATCTGACTTTCTGTCGATCTTCAAGCTTCTTCAACGAAAGATTGCTAGAGAATTTCACGGCTGTCACTTCCCTTGCATGTGTTACAGCTTGAGCACACACACACACACACACACAGTCATGAATCTGAACCATGGAGATGTCATTTCTAAGCAGCAGGGCAGAGAAGGGAGATGTCCCGGAAGGGAGGAGGAGCAGCAGCAGGAGGAGGAGGAACAGCGCAAGAAGTCCAGTTTTTGGACCGGGGGCATCAAGTAGGGCAAGTGGCAAAGGTTTGTGAGTATTGTAGGAGACTTGAGAATACGAGGTTTCGGTTGGAATTGAGGAAGGGGAAGTAGTGCACAGAGAACTGAAGGCAGCGGCACCAGCTGCAGAAATGTTCAATCATGAAGATAGGGAGAAAGAAGAAGAAGAGCCAGAGCTTTTGGAGGAGGCTGTGGACATGGGCTTTGATGAATTACTGGAGCTACTGAGGGAAGAACCTCCTCAACTTTCCCCTCCACTCCTGGTAACCTTTGGGTAACCCTAAACCCCTGTTGCAGCATCCCTTTACGTTAGATTGCACAAGTACTTTGGGTTAGGATTTTGTGTCCTCCTCAGGTTTTCTTGAATGGTGCAGGGCAGACATTGTAGTGCCCTTGGATCAGTAACTCTCTCCAGAGAGCTGATTAGGGTTTTTTTCCTTTTTTGGGGGGGGGGGGGGGGTGGGCTTTTGTTTTGTCAGCTGCAAAGCAAGAGGCTTTTTTCCTTGGGGCAGAAATCCCACCAGCAGCAGGAACAAGAACTCACTCCACATGCAACTGCAGTGTCCGAGGCCATCCATCAAGAAAGCTTGCCTGCTGCTCCATCCTCGATCTCCACGGTGCAGCAGCAGTCTTGGGCACCTGATCTGGATGCAAGTGGAGAAGGTGAGATTAGTGTCCCATCATCCAAGTTGTGGGTGGGCGGGGGGTTGCAATGCTCTGCAAGACATATTTTTGGGGTAATTGTTTAAGAACTATAGTAGGATTTTTGTGTTGGTGTATTCCTTCTTTGTCTTTTTCCTATTCATAGCTGCCTTTGTTGGATATCCTCAGAGACCTTGCCAATTCTAGGGCTTGAACACAGTTCTACCAAGGAGGTCAAGGTTGTCTCTCTGTAGGGAAAGTCATCAAGAGTACTTATTGAATTTTCTATCAGAAACTGGGTATAAATGACTATGACAATTTGAGGCAGAGAAATGACGTTGAGCTTGCTGTAAATTGCATGACCCTCAGTGTCACCCGATGCATCCAGAACCAGTGTGTCGTGTTCACGTTCCCCTGGTGCCATGCGAAATGGAAATGATATCAACAGTGGAATTGGACAGCACTCTTCTCTTGGGCAAATCCACAGCAATGGAACAAATCTTGGACTTTTAGGTGTTGACACAGGTGATCACCATCCCATTGTTGACCTCACTGCTAGTGATAGCAGTGGAGATGAGGAACCACAGTCTTCACTGCAGGAAATTGACTCCTTGACTTTGAAGCGAAAATTACCAAACTGGGGCAGAGCTGCACCCAAACGAATGCGAGAGCTCTCAGTTGTAAACTGGCCTTCTGCTTCTGTAATGTGGACCACTCAACAACAATCCGGCGGTCAATCTCTTACTCCCTCTTTTCTCAAAAATTCTGGGGCTGAGTCATCATCTCTGACCATCAAGACACCTGCCTGGAATCCAAACCCTTATAAGTTTCCATCTCGGTTAGATCATTGGGATCATGCAAGTTCCATTAGAAGGGTACCCCAAATTGAGGCACGAGAGAATGCAGGGACTTTTAGAAAGATTAGCTATGTTACAGAGAGGAGTGGTGCTGCAGAAACAAGCACCTCAACTGATAGAGGTGTACCTAGGGTTCTGCCTCCCACGTTGGGGGGTTCAACATTAAATATTCCTAATGGAGCCCAAGTTGGAATTGGCTCTTTCGAAGCTGCAAATTTACTGAAGAGAAGCGAGGAGATGGCATATCAAGCTGTTTTACAGGTGGATTCCATCAAACAACCGTCTTGAATGTCAAAGATGCTGGAACATTAGTATTTCTGGTATTCAGTTTCTTTTGTAGGCTGATCTCATATGAACAAATCAAGAAGCATCATCAAGATAAGTCTGCCTATTGTGAAATTATGGCAGCCTCATTACTTTGTGTCTGTACTTTCAGGCTTTTTCATTGGCAGATGAAAGGGAGGAAACTACTCCAGATAAAGGCCTCTTGGCTATGCCACTCCTGAAGCATCAGGTAATCAGGGCATTGGTGCCCAGAGCGGTCATGTTGTTCTGATCCTGTCACTTTTTGGCTTGTGTACCCAACATGGCTTTTGTAGAACTTGTGATAGTTGGAACTTTTTTCTGTTGGATGGGCTATGTAGAGAGCTGATTGGTGCATGTGTGATCATCATGCAGAAGATAGCACTTTCTTGGATGCAGAAGAGGGAGAGTGGAAGGCAGGACCCTTGTGGAGGTATTCTGGCAGATGACCAGGTAGATTTTCCTGCTTCACCTGCATGTGTTGTACTGACCATATTCTCTTTTCTTGTCTCCACCATTAAGCATATCATGCCTATTTTCAGAAGCTTTTGATCGTTGGCAACCCTGGTCCTTGTCTCAGCCCATGCGACAGGGTTTCCATAACTGTTGTAATAAGACTTTCCTGTTGGTTGATTCTTATGTCAGGGTCTTGGGAAAACAATTTCTACAATTGCCCTTATTTTGAAGAACAGGGCTCCAATTGACAAACAAGACCTGAGAGATCAAAAGGTTTCAAAAGTTGAACATTCTACTGTAGATCTTGTAGATGATGAAGATGATCAGTCAGCGGTGAAGAAACAAGGCACCCAGGAGAAGCCAGGAGTTAGAAATGGGCCAGTTCAGATGTCAAGTGCAAATGGCAGTGGCAGCCAACAATATGATTCACAATTATTTAGCAAAGGCAGGCCAGCTGCTGGAACATTAGTTGTGTGTCCAACAAGTGTATTGCGACAGTGGGCACAAGAGGTACATGATAAAGTTACTGCAGCAGCTGACCTGACAGTTCTGATTTACCATGGAAGCAACCGAACCAAGGATCCACAAGAGCTTGCCAAGTATGATTTGGTTCTATCTACGTACTCAATTGTGAGCATGGAGGTTCCTAAGCAGCCAGTACCTGATGGGAAGGAAAAGGATGAGGACAAAAGGGATGCTTTTGACTATGGGTTTGTTCCTTTTGCTAAGCCTAAGAAGGAGAAGGCAGAGAAAGCCAAGAAGGGGAAAAGCAAGAGTCATGAAAGGCTTACAGAGGGGCGAAATGATTCTTCAGTTCCTTCAGATGCAGGTCCCCTAGCCCGTGTAGCTTGGTTCAGGGTTGTCTTAGATGAGGCTCAAAGTATTAAAAACTGTAGGACTCAGGTTGCTCGTGCAACATGGGGTCTTCGTGCCAAGAGGAGGTGGTGTCTAAGTGGAACACCTATACAGAACTCTGTTGATGACCTTTTCAGCTACTTCCGTTTTTTGAGATACTTTCCTTGGGATGCATACAAGAAATTCTGCTTTGACATAAAAGACCCAATTTCCAGAACACCAGCAGAGGGCTACCGAAGGCTTCAAGCCATTCTGAAACCTGTTGTGTTACGGCGTACTAAGAGTGAGAACTTACACTATTTACTTGTGATTGATGAATGTCTTAAGTAGGTTCCCCATCATCTTCTGTGTGTGAATTGCAAGAATTCTTTTGCAGAACAATCAATTGGTTTGTTGGCCTGCACCAGTCTCTTGCATTTAGTTGGCAGCAGACTTTTGACTTTCTTGTCATTATGGTGTGAGTGTAGTGCCCAATGACCAGGTGTGCTTCTGTTCTGATGACATTGTGTAGTCTGTGATACCAGGACAGTTGTGAATACAAATTTTGCTAGCTATGACAATGTGGTGTTGCCATCTCAATGCAGCCTCTCTCATTGATGGACAGCCCATAGTAAAGCTGCCTCCAAGAATTGTCAAACTGAAGCAGGCGGAATTCAGTCTGGAGGAACGTTCATTTTACACAAAGCTTGAGGCTGAATCACGAGCACAATTTCAGGTGCATAGTAGGGACAAGGGCTTGGTTGGTATAGTTGTACTAGAAAGTCCTAGATGTTATGTGTAGGGTAAAATATGGGACTGGAACTTAATGCTGGGAATTTGGATGTTGGAGTGCAGGTTTATGCAGCTGCTGGAACAGTTCAGAGCAATTATGTGAACATTTTGTGGATGCTTCTACGTTTACGCCAGGCTTGTGATCATCCCATGCTTGTCAAGAAGTGCAACAAGACACAAACTGCTCAGACAACTGCTGTGGATAGTGTGCAGAAACTGTCTGTTCCTCAACGTTTGGACTTGATCAAATACTTGGATGGTGACATGGCTATTTGTGTCATTTGTCAGGTGCTCTTCTTCATTGTTCAAGTACTATGCACAGAGTTGCACTGGGTGTTATTTGTATTTGTGTTGGCATTCAATCTGATGCAAATTACAACAGCACAATAAATTTCAAGGAGTCATTTGAATGCAAGGTGTGATTTCTTTAGTGTTTCTCTTTATGAAACATCTGCAAGGTAATGCAGGACCAGAATATCTTACAGGAATTTGGCATCCATGCAGGATGCTCCAGAGGATCCAGTTGTAAGTATATGCAGACATGTCTTCTGCAGACAGTGCATTTCAGATCAGTTTGCCAACAGGGATGACACTTCATGCAGGTCTCCTAAATGTCAGCGTGCTCTTAATGCTTCATTGATCTACTCGCTTGCAGCTCTGAGGGATGGTGGGTTAGAGAGTGGAAGCAGCACCAGTGTGGATGAGCACGGACTGGTGGTTGGATCTAGGAATGGGTTGGAAAGTGTGGAGGAGGAAGAAGAGCATATATGGAATACATCATCCAAAATAGATGCGGTGGTGAGCACCCTGCAGGCCCTACCCAAGGTGAATGTGCTTGTGGAGGATGGAAAGCTGGTCAAAGGCACAGACCCCTTTCTGTCACTTGAACCAGACAAGCAGCTTGATGTGAAGGAGTCATCTGCCATCACGGATGTCACATCAGAGCTGCCTTTAGGACCAGTGAGACAGATGGTTGACTCAACTGAGAAGGCAATAGTTTTTTCACAGTGGACCAGCATGCTGGATCTTTTGGAGGTTCCATTGAAGCAGGCTGGCTTCTGCTACCGCAGGCTTGATGGCACCATGTCTGTCTTGGCTAGGGATCGTGCTGTCTCCGATTTCAATACACGCCCTGAGGTCTGTTATGTGTATGCATTGTGAGCATGTACAGGGCGGGCTAGGCCAAACCACTTGCTTATGCATATATCCTCTATTTGGAACATATCTAGATGCTTGCTTGTGCAGTAACAAGCTGAAATGAAATGAAGCATACCCTCACAAGCTTGTTGCAGCCTGAATGAGAATACTACTGACTTATTGTGTTAGCTATATCACTTGAGTGCAGCCAACACTGAGTCGTTGTGTTGAGTGCATTGGCCGAAATTGTCAGCAGATACTTTTATACTTATCAGGACCCAGTGAAGTCAGTGGGATTGTGGTAGCAAGTCACTGCTGTTCATGATGAAGGTGATGGTCTGATTCTTTGTGAGTGACACTCATAAAGTTATGACTGCACCCATTCTTGTCTTGTTCATCTTAGTTTTGCTTGAACTGACACGATTGTTTCCTTCGAACATGTTATTGTGGAGTTTTCTCTGGAGTGCCAGAGATATATATTGTGAACATCTGCAAAAATGGCTGATCCTATGAAGCTCTTGGGAGTTGAGCCCTTTGCCCCTTTTTGGAGTTGGTTCAAGTGAATTGAAGGCATTTCTAATTGTTTCTTTGTCATGGCAGGTCACAGTAATGATAATGTCTCTGAAGGCTGCAAGCTTGGGTTTGAACATGGTGTCTGCTTGTCATGTTCTGCTTCTGGATGTATGGTGGAACCCTACAACAGAAGACCAGGCCATTGATCGAGCTCACCGCATCGGTCAGACACGTGCTGTCAATGTCTCGCGGTTCACAGTGAAAAACACAATTGAGGACCGCATCTTGGCACTGCAGGCATGTACACACAGTCCCTCATCCCACCAAGCAACTACTGATACCTCAAATTCAGTGAAGAATCTTGTGCTCAAGAATTCTTCCAGGCTAGCTTGGTTTCTAAGTTTCATTTGGGGTGGGGTTTGGGTTGACACATAGCAGGAACGGAAACGCCAGATTGTGTCCTCAGCTTTTGGAGAAAATGATGTAGGCGAGCAGAAAAACCGTCTTACTGTTGAGGACCTGCGCTATCTTTTCCGTGTCTGATACTAATTTTTTCACTTTGTTTTACACAAGTTTTACAACTATTCCAGGCTCTGGAGTCATCCTTCCAAATGTTCAAGCTGCATAAACAGCAAGCTTCATGGGAACTAGTACCTGATCAAGTCTCATATCCTAATTGGAAGGCCTGCCTGGTCATGGCTTTTTTCATTCTACAGATTTTTTGCTTTGTTTTGGGCTGCATAGTGACATTTTCTGTAGTTTAATGCAAAGCTGTAGTTACTTGTCGAAAGATTACTGGTAGAGGCCATTTTCTGTCCTGATTGTAACATTCATTTGGAACACATATGTCCAAGGAGAAATCAAATTAACATTTCTGTATGGAGACATTCGCAGGTGGTTCCAGTGACTTTTAGTACCTTAGATGTTACTATTTCATGGAGGGGTGTCAATAATTCATGGTGTGCCACATGTGAGTTCAATGATTCAGTTTTCCATGAGAGAATATGTTTTAACCAAGAGATGACATTGTTTTAATAGTGACTCAGTAGTCATTCACCTTTCACGTTACAGAACTTTCTATTGTCTGATACTCCCGTTTAGTCTACCCAGTAGGTAGTTTTCTCACATGTTTCAAAGTGGCTTAGTTCTCTGGAAAGCTATACTTGAATTCAAACATACAATTCTGTCGCCAAAAACCATGCCAGGGTTCCCTCATCAGTAAAATTATTCAAGAAGAGGAGCTCAGGGGCTACATGCTGAGAAAAAAGCACAATGTTGTAATGATGGTACATCACCGTCGGTTTGCAGAAGGCTTGACTTTGTAAATGCGGACAATCCAGTTTGATGTGGTAAAGGCCTCTTCCAGGTACTCCAGTTCCACATCCTTGTTTCCAATTTCTATTCCACGAGCACGATCCCATCTGCAGTGATGCCAGGACCAAAACAATTTCAGTGGGACCATCTTGATTAGTTCGGATCTGTACCATTTTAACAAGTAATTGTCTGTGAAGAGAAAGTAGAAGGGAGTTTCATATATATTCAAATAACAACACTCTGCAAGGCTCCAGGAAACCATGCATGGTGAATGCAAATGACACAGGCACTCTTTCTGAGCAAAAGTGACCCTACCCCGTAGGTCGGCCGTATTCAGTGTTTATTTCTCCAAACCTGTAGTAACACAGCTTGTACCTGCACAAGAAAGAAAAAAAATAGAAGGTTGGAAATTATCCCTCATCTCTGTCTCTATTCATATATTTACTGTTGATATAATGGACTTTTGGAAAGGATACAGATGTATACATACAAGTATCTAATAACATTCTGCTAACTAGTGACACAAAGCAGATAATGGAAGAACAGCATCATTACATTAAGCATTGGAGCATTTTGGGAGCAGCTTGGCTGTCAACTCGATATTCCCCATTATTGAGGTAATCTTGTTCCTTGATAATAGGAAACACACCCCCTCCTATTCGCACCATCCAAAGAAACCTGCAAAGTCAACCACCAAAACCCATACTCAAAAAACAAGGACAGTTGAAGCTGCAAATTGTAGCACTTGGCTGAGGAAACAGTCCAACAACAAACAGGCAGCAATTCAAGCAATGGACTTAGGTTTCTCAACCACAGACTTGTTTATATCATCCGAGGAGTATCCTGTCACACCCCCAAATACTACTAGTACATAGTCCACGTCCAGCTCCTTCATAATCTCATAAGCTTCATCCTCATAGGAAGACATTGCCCGCCCGACAGTTGCAATGTGTGTGTTATTCCAAGTGTTATTATCCACAATCACAGTCCGGTTTGCCATCGCTGTGATCTGGTACCCATAATCCCACCACGACATAACCTTGGCGTCAGGAGGAGTGTTGTGCCGCAACCAGAAATAGGCTTCACGAAAGTCATCGAAAATGACACGATCACCATTCGATTGGCGAGCTGCCAGTACTATTGATGGGGATGAATAGGCCTCTGATGTCACCCATGTGCAGTGGAAAACAAAATTCACTAATAGGTAGAGACTGCCCAACACCAATAGGAGCGATCCTTCTTGTTGGAAGGGCAACTTCTGGTCAATCCCACTCTGCACAAGCATTTGGCACCATAGAACTGCTAGAATTAGTATCCATGTGGAACTCGCAATAATAACACCATTGTTACTTCACATGATCAGAATACAGGAATGGAAAACATCTCCATTGCAATCACCTTTGCTGAAGCTTTCTGACTTGCTGAAGTCTTGGCTGAAGTAACAGCTGGGGCCTTCTCCCTGTATAGCACTGATAGGTTCTTGAGAGTAGCTGACACAGCAACTGCACTGATCAAGCAGACAGCTGGAGTGGCTACCAAAATAAGACGGACCATAACACCCGCAAAATATAAACTGGTCATACCATAGATGATGATGAAGATGGTTGCATCATTGAGTTTCTTGAAGCAAAAGTACAGGCCTGCAGGGAAAAGGATTAAAAGGATGTGGAAGTCAAACATGAAAGAAGACCATGACGTTGGCTGGTGCTCAGACACAGACGCGATAATTGGGATATGGTCCTTTGCATAAGTTGGGTCTAGGAGTGAGTAGAATCGGCCCGTCCATGGAGAAATATAGCCTGTTGCCATACCCACCACAAGGGCCAAACCTCCCACACCAACTGCTGCAATAACTGTAGTCTTGAGAAAGGCTTGAAACAGTTTAGGGTCTGCAAGCTGGTGTCTAACCCAATCAATGAAATAGAATACCTGCACTCACAAAGGTTGCCACAATGATCACCTCTTTGCCTGCAACTAAAGCTGCACATGGGTCCCACATCTCTGTAGCTCAAATTTAAAAAGTTCAAAAAGGGTCTGAAGTTCACACACATATCTGACCCACAAGAAATCACTGAAGAGCATCAAAGTCATTGCAGCTCCCAACAGAAAACAGAACTTCTATGGGGAATCTATCACAGAATTTCTACAGGGAAAGTCCTCAATGAGCTCACTATTGAGGGTTGGATTGCAAGGATAAAGTTGAGTTACATCTCAAATTGCCTCTTAGAAGCTGCCTGGATGGCAGAAGACACAAGAGACTTAACTTCAATGAGCAAAAGGAATGGGTTTTCACAGGAGAAACACAGATGGTTTAGGGTTTAGTTGAGAGCACTTTAATTACCTGCATTAAGAAGAAAACTCCCAAAGCTGCCATGTGCTCTCCTGACTGCACATGCTGAAAACCTACAAACCGAATCTGCATCGCCAGAAGCATGCCTAGAATGTAAAGAGTGTTGTAAGCAATGTAGAGTCGCATTGAGTAGCGGCCCGTCACAAGGAGCACTATCACATAGATGGGTATCAGGTTAATGATGAAAATGTAGCCTCCCCAGGCAGACACCATGTAGAAATAGGCAAATGCTGAAGCTACAGACCATGCAAGCGAGCCTGTGTTTACAGCCTTTACAAACAAATAGAAAGTGAGAACCAGAGCAAAGATTGCCACTCCTTCGTTGTCATACGACCCTGCCACAGAGCGGGAGATATAACCGGGACATATGGCCATAAAGATAGCGGCGACGAGACCTGTCCCTCGATCCCTGAGCTCCTTGCCAAAGAAGTAGGCGACGATGGCCGTATTGGAAGCGAAAAACGGTGCCGTGAGGACGCAAACATCCTTGATATGAACCGCGAACGTAAAGAAGCGCAACGTCCAGTACATAAAAGCAGCTGTAACCATAAGCCCAGGATACAATGTACCTCCGATGATACGACCAAGAGGATACCATGTCTCATAATCGAACCAGTTCCAGAACTCATAAAACCCCTTCTGCGTCAAATACAAAGTCGTCCGGTAGTTGAAGTAGGGATCGAACTCATGGATCACACTCTCATACCGCAGCACACTGAAAAGACGCGTCGCGAATGCCAATATATAGATCAGCACAAGCGCACTCACTCGCAACAGGAGCTCCTGCTGTTTGGTCTTTAGACGGAAATTGCTCACGGATCTCACCAACGATTCCCATACAGACCAAGAAGAAGACGAAGGAGGAGGAGCAGCAGCAGCAGCAGCTGCTGCTGCCACTGACCCCAACTTCGCCACACCACCTCCACCCTTCCCGCTCATCCTTCCTGGCCCAAAATCCCGTCGCACGCACCTCTGGATCGTCCTACTGTGCTGCCGCCGCGACTCCTTCTCCGTCTTCGTCTCTCTCGCGCGCTCACTCCCCGAGATGTCACCAAACCCTAATCCTAATTTCATTTTGTATTTTGAAAAAAAAGCAAATAAAGTTTCGGAGTGAAAATGTTGACTTCATGGATGACATTCATCCATAATATTCATTACTGGTGTCGAGGCTGTCTACCATGTTCTTCTACAGAAGTCGATTAGGTCAGGATTATCTATACCCAGGTCAAGCTTCGTGGATGGATGAACAAGGTTAAAAAGTTAAAGTAGGTAAGTTAGAAGGCAGTGATTTGTAGGTTTTGACTATTTACTTCGTCTCTCTCCCTCCTTCCGTCACTCCCCGCCCCCTTCGCTCTTTCTTTCGCTCGCGAGGAAGCCATTTTCTGTGTTTTTGCTAGTGTCTCTCTGTGTCTTGTTTGTCCACGTTTTCTCTGCTTGTTCTTTCTGGTTTTGGCTTCTCTCTGGCCTGAAGGTGGCTGTTGTTCGGATCTGTCAGCGATTTTCTTTTTCTTTTTAGTTTTTTTTTTTTTTTCCCCCTCCTTTCTTTTTGGTTGTCGGTTTTTCTTTTAAGGGCCGAGAGGATTTGAGAAAGAAATGGCGGCGGAGTCTAGAGAAGAGAATGTGTACATGGCGAAGCTTGCGGAGCAGGCAGAGCGCTACGATGAGATGGTAGAGGCCATGGAGAAGGTTGCGAAGACTGTGGACGTTGGGGAGTTGACAGTGGAGGAGCGCAACTTGCTGTCTGTGGCGTATAAGAATGTGATTGGGGCACGGAGAGCCTCTTGGAGGATTGTTTCGTCCATTGAACAGAAGGAGGAGAGCAAGGGAAGCGAGGAGCACGTGGCGGCCATTAGAGACTACCGGGCCAAGGTGGAACAGGAGTTGAGCACCATCTGCGACAGCATTTTGAAGCTTCTTGATACGTATCTCATTCCGGCCTCAAACACAGGGGAATCCAAGGTTTTCTACCTGAAGATGAAGGGAGATTACCACCGGTACCTCGCAGAGTTTAAGACCGGTGCTGAGAGGAAAGAGGCTGCAGAGAGCACATTGTTGGCCTACAAGTCGGCTCAAGTAAGTTCTGGACATTTTTCTTTTCCTCGGCACTTTGAACCATTTGAACAGAGAGAAGGCGGAGTGGTTAGATCTGGCGTCATCACACCAGTCAGATGGAAAGGGGTATCTTTCACACGCTTTCTGAACCCTCTCTCTATGTGCACTCACCTCTCTGGAAATGTGATCTTCATATTGCAGGATATTGCACTGACAGAACTGGCTCCCACCCACCCCATCAGATTGGGGTTGGCTCTGAATTTCTCTGTGTTCTACTATGAGATTCTCAACTCACCTGACCGGGCTTGCACCCTTGCAAAGCAGGTGTGTCCACAGTCTGCTCCCATTCCCTTTTTTCCATGCACAATTTTAAATTTATTTATTTTGGTTAGTGCGATCTCTTGTTTCTTTCTTCAGACCAGCTTAGTATATCAACAGCAACTCTGGGTGGTTTCTTGAAGAATTATGCCTTTAGGAAGCCTGTTTTAACAGGGTGCTCCTTGGGACTACAGGCATTTGATGAGGCTATTGCAGAGCTTGACACATTAGGGGAAGAATCTTACAAGGACAGCACTCTTATCATGCAATTACTGCGGGATAACCTCACCCTTTGGACCTCAGATATGCAGGTAAGCACAGGCTGTTGTACTGATGTCTGCTTTATTTCTCTCGAGTGCTAGCCAACATCATGAGTTTTTTTGTTGCTTCCAGAAATGTTACAGAAGCTCTGGATGCTAAGTTTGTATAATGGTTTGCCAAATATCTTGGGCAGATAATCATTAACTTATCTAAGCCCACTGTTGGGAGCTTATGAAGCCAGTGCGTATGGCAGCACATCACTGCTATTCATGATGAAGATGATGGTCTGTCGCTTTGTGAGTGACTCTCATAAGGTTATGATGGCACTCATTGTCTAGTTACCTATTGTTGTAGAGTTTCCTCTGCAATTTCAAAGATTTAAGATGTCTGCTTTATGCATTATGGTTGTAAGTACAAGGATGTTCTTAGTACTTATGAAGTTTTTTTGGTGTCAAGTTAGTGGAAGGTCAGCATCCAAGTAGCAATCAACTAGGTTCTTCAGGAACGCCCAACTTTTTGTTGAAGAAGGCCCCTCCAGCTGCCTCTTTGTCATTGGTTCTTTGGGTTTGGTTTTGCCTTTCATTGTTTCTTTTCGTATTATGTAGTTGGCATTCTGTGCTCTCTATCCCTCCCTAGATAAGAGATGTTGATCCTCACAGTCTCTGTATTGCCTCCTTTTTTTTTGTGAATTGAGTTTATGCTAGCAACATTCTCCTGTGAGCCTTCAAAATGTTTAGCTTTAGCTGCTTTGAGAGAATCATTCTTTTTTTTTCTCTTTTTGTATACCTCTCTTTTCTTGATTTCTCAGTCTTCTCCTTCTCAGTACTTATGAAGATGTTTATTTTATGGTGATTTGCTGTTCAACAATTGACTTGTGGCTTGTAATGCTGTTGAAAACTAGGAGGAGGGTGATGAAGAACCCACAGAGGGTGCAAAGGCCGAAGATCCAGGTGAAAGCTGAAGTGCAGGATGAGGTGTGATTTAAAGTAGCTAAACAGACTGGATCCTGGGGATTGACAGAGTGGGAATCAGTTTCCTTTGTTCTTGAAAAGTGCAGTTATCTGTTGCACTGACTATTGGTAGACTGCGTACAAATGCAGGCCTTTCACTTTTGTGTATGTCGTCAGCTTGACTGGATCTTGTGTTTCTCCACTTACAGAACAGTGTGGAGATACTATATTTCCATTATGGAATAGGGATGCTATCTACCATTATTTGCAGTTAAACATTGTGTTGGATTGTTGGAATCCGATTATTCTTCACAATTCTACCTTGTTCAAGTTATTTTGACAGTGTATAGTGAGAGTTTTCCTCATCCTCACTGGAAGCATAATAGCTCATCTTTTCACCTGGGATAATTGTTCTGCTATTTGCTGCTGATGAATTGGAAGTGAGAAGGGTTAATGTCAATGTCAATGATACTATGGTAAAAGACTGATAATGTTACTCTGGCCTCTCTTCCTCTCTGTGAGCTGGATTGTTCTCTACTGGAGTTTTGGATGGAATGGTAGTTGGACATATTGAATCCAGATGTAGTTTGTTTGTCTGCACTGCTCTTGCCACTACTCTCATTTTGCATTGGTGAAATTAGTCATCATCCTCAATTGAGGTGCATGATGGTGACACTCTCATAATTGTATATAGTCAGTCTCATATTTGTAGCAGTTTTCAGAACTGATGACATGCTTTAATACTTTGAATATGTACTGAGTTAAACAAATGGTTATTAACTCTGAGAAAAGTTATGAGATCTCTGTCAAGTGGGAATACTTTGTACTTACCTTTTCTTTATTATCAATGTGAGTTTTGTATTGAGATTCGGATGGTGTGTGTAGAGTTTGTGGTTTCTTGTTTAGGATTTTCATGCACATCTCGTCTTTGCTGGCCATGATTCTGTACCTTTGAAGACTTGTAGAGGAAGGTGGCCTATGGAGTTTGTTTAAAAGCGGGACCACTGGGTTTTGCAACAACTATTGGTATTGCAACAATTACCCATAGTTGTTGAGTTGGTGAGATCTCTCTCAATTCTAGGTGGTCATCCCTGGTGCAATGAACTTCTTGCGTAGATGTGTCTAGCTGACAATGAGAAGATTCTCTGGAACAGAGGTATTAGTCAGATTGTTTGGAAAGTGAAAAGGGAAATTTAGCAAGCTACAGGAAGAAGTGGAGAAGGAAAGTGTGGTGTGCAATGAGACAGACATGTAGCTATTACAGCATTCCATTCTTTGAAGTACTGAAAGCTTGGGTAGTGAACAAACAGATTGATGGCATCCTTTTGTCAAGACCAGAGTGCAACAATTCACAAGACTTTAGAGATGCAGGTGATCTCCAGAATTCTGTTGCCTTCTATACAATTGTGAAAACTTCACAAAATAGCACCTTCTTTTTGGCACTGACAAGGCACACTACCCCCATTCGATGGCTGCAGCAAAGTGCCTCCCTTAGTTTTAGAAAACTGAAAATCTTCATTGAATGAATAATCAAATTAAAAGTTTTCAGATGGCACAAGACAGAACAGTGATTAAGTGTAAAAGAAAGTTGGTGGGAGATGTGAGGGAATCATGTAGAAATCTGTAACTAGTCTCCATTAACATGAAGGGATGGGGATTCATGTTAGCAGATGAGAGTTGACATTACAAGGCATAGGTGCACTAAACAGAGTCACCTGATAATTCATGGAGGGAAATTATCTGCAACCACAAAGGACCAGGACTGATGTCAGGATGGTGAAGGAATCTGCCTCACCTCGTATTATTGCCTATACCTGTGACATTGTGTACTGATGCACACTCGGTCATTCCCTGTGCAGTAGTCTCCATCTTCAGGTGCCTTGCCTCCTGTTATTGCATACACCTGTGACATCATGTTCTGACACTTGGTTGGTCATGTCCTGACCAGGAGACTCCATCATTAGGCTCCTTCATCTTGGTCTCCAAAGTGTGGACACTGTATTATACAGGGTGCAGGTAAATGAACCAGCTTGAACAATTAAATAGACTGCAAATGCTCTTAAGTGCATTAGGCAGCAACCTGCCCCTCTACAGCATTCCTATGAAAGCTCTCTCATTAACTAGCTGGAAACTCTGACAAATTTCAACTCTCATTAGAAAACACAATGTGACCTCTGCTTCTCATGAGTCTTCCACTCAATACCAACCTTCTCATTAACATGTGCCAACTACACATTACATGAATGGGTTCTATGCATGTATGCTTTCTTATTGCCTGTCTCCCATCAAAAACTCTCTTCTGTTGAAGCTCCAGTGACCTTTCTCTTCAATTCCTCGATGTCCTCAACAAGCTCCTTCCGACTTGACTGCAGCCATATACAGAGGACATTTGAAACCCAAAACAGATACAAACTTTGCATCGACATTTAAAGCTATTCCCCTGACATTAGGCTAGGAAAAGGAAACAATCTGCAGTTGATTCCAACTCTGGAAACAAAATTTGTCGTTTTTGATAAAGCCATACAGGGAGATGTAGTTCCAATGTACCTTGAAGAGCAAGTACCGGTAAACAAACCACCCAGTGTAGGTGAGCCCAACCAACTCCATAATCTTCGGGAGCTGTATAAAGACAAGGGCCCTAAGTCATAACCTCTTCCAACCAAATTACTGAAGTCATCAAGTGGACCAAATGCCTGAGCTTCTCTCTCTATTCTTCACAAAGAAGCACAGTGAGACATGCCTGTTGGACCATATACCTATGCAGTCACATCCTCAAAATTTGCATGTGAAGACCAATTCTGTGATTCATTGGATAAGAGGGACATACCAGTGGCACAGAGTTGATTGCACCAACAATAGTGGATGACAGCCACAAGGCCACAAGAGCACCCCCAGCATACACTACAACAGTTGTCTTATTCTCCAGACCATCCCACTGAAGCATTGCATGGACATTCCAGTTAGTGAAGAAGCAGCTTGGTATATCCGGCTTATAGCCTGATTATTTAGAGATTTCTCAGGTTAAAGTTAAACAATAATAAGTCTGAATAACTGACCTTAGCCTTCAGGTCTGCATACAATTCCTCAAATTGTTTGGCAGCATCTGATGTGGAATCGTCTGATGATACGGCCCTGACGGGAAGAGGGGCGAATCCTCGTGATTCTGCAGTGGTAGTACATGGCAAAAGTCCACGGCATTTGAAATGGCACCTATTTAGTACCAAAATCCGACTATGCCCTCGGATTCCACCAGACAGCCATGCATTACAAATTGGAAGTGACTTTCCGAGAAACCACACCACGATCAAGAGGTCGGGCAACGTCAGATTGAGTATAGGAACGAACACCTCGGGTGTTGCAGAAAGTAAAGGGACCTACACTGCTACGTCCATACATACAGCGTAATCCTCCAGAAACCAGATGAAGTTCATAAAGAAATTTACGACAAAAGTCCTACGATATCTCCGCAACAAATATATATATATATATATATTGCTGCAAAAAGTTTCTGATGGTAGGAAAACATTGCTGAGATTTACCAGGAAAGCAAGAATGAAAAATATATGCGACAACGCTTCAATGTCATACCTATTACGAAAAAATTCACGGAATCCGAAACTTTTGGTGTGGTGGGGGGGGGGCAGACATTGCTCACTAGCGAGCACCTCAAAATACAATAAGCAACCATGGTAAGAATAATACTCGAGAACCATCATCATCTGAGCCGGGGGCTCCCAGCATAATATTACAAAGGAACTGAAAGTTAAACCTGGTTTTGTGGCACCGAGTCTCACAGTCGTGCCGTGGAAACTCCTGTTCCTGAGGAAAACAGGGTTGAAAGACGAGGACGAGGAGCAAATAACGGATGAAGCCGACGACCGCGACAAAGCCGCGCTAGGTGCTCCAATTGCAACGGATGCACCAACCAATGCCGCCATACAAGCCATCGAGTTTTCACCACCGCAGGAAAGCTCAGATCCAGGGAAAAAAAAAAAACGAGTAGGGAGAGAGAAACCGTCGCGTGTAGACCCTGTACAAGCGTGAGCGTGAGCCTCTCTCCAAGCTCTCTTTGGCTATGGCGGAGCTGTTGGCGAAAGCAAAGAAGGGAGGAGAAAGAGAGAGACTGAAACACACCGGGGGAAGCCAGGGATCGCCGATTGATGGTAACCTGGTAGGGACCACACGATTTGGAAGCAGAACATCTGGAGCGTCCAAACTGAGGTGCCGATTCACGCAGCAGCCAATGGGGGAGTGAGTACCTTATCTTCTCGGGTCAGGCCTCTTCTCTTCGTTCCCATTGTTGAGTTCCCTACGTTCCCTTTGTTGATGGGAACTCTATGGGCTTCAGATCCCGACACCTGGGCTGCCCGAGACACCGGCACGTGCAAAAAAAAGCCAATGTAGCCTGGACCGGTGGTACTTGGATATTGCAAATTCCTGACCCAAAAAAATGGAAAATGAAAATAATAATTATTTATTAATTTATTAATTAATAATATAACCCCCCATTATTTAAGAAGGTTTTGTGCAAACCCTAGTAACCAACAATCTAGTGAACTAACTAAGTAATGGTTAACCATAGTAGGTTAACTATGTAGTGAACTAACTAAGTAATGGTTAACCATAGTGGGTTAACTATGTACCATTCAGGTGTTGTGCAAGGTTTTTTTTTATTTTTTTTTAAAAGAACTTGTGATCCTAGATCTTCCATGTTTTACAAATGTGGAAAAACCTTTGGATAAGGGTCTTCAAAAAGAATTTTTAAATGGCAAAACTTGCGCTAAGGGGTCATATTTGATTTGCTTAAATAGGGTGATTATCGAGTATTTAGGGTTTTTTTTTTTTTTTTTTTGAAAATGATGTGGTTTCAAGGGTGGTTTAAATCACATTTGCTTTGATTAAATAGGATGATTATTGAGTATAAAGTTCTTCTTTTTTTAAAAAGAGGATGTGGTTTCAAGAGTTGTCTATATCATATTTGCTTTTTTTAAATAGGGTGATTATTGAGTATAGAGTTCTTTTTGAAGACAATGTGGTTTCAAGGGCGGTCTAGATCAAATTTGCTTTGCTTAATTAGCGTGATTAACAAGCATAGGATTCTTTTTGAAAAGGATGTGGTTTCAAGGGCGGTCTAATCATATTTGCTTTGCTTAAATAAAGTGATTATGGAGCATAGAGTTCTTTTTGAAGAGGATGTGGTTTCAAGGGTGGCTTAAATCATATTTGCTTTGCTTAAATAGGGTGATTATGGAGCATAGGGTTCTTTTCGAAGAGGATGTGATTTCAAGGGTGGTTTAGATCATATTAGCTTTGTTTACATAGGGTGATTAACAAATGTAAGGTTCTTTTTGAAGAGGATGTGGTTCCAAGGGTGGTCTAAATTTAAGATTATAACATCAAAATGTTGATGTTATTGAAATTGACATGAGATCTAGTTTTCCTATTCAACACACAAATTCTCCAAGAAGTTTGGGGGAAAAAACAATGAATGTGAAGAACATGTTTTGAAATAAATCATAGGTTTATTTTGACACACTTTGTCCTTATTTCATTATAGAATGCACAAGCACGATTTTAACCAACAAAAAAGGTAGGAAAAGCTATAATCTTCAAAGTTTAAATTGTATCATCTTTCGAATGTAAATGAATTGTTGGATCACAATCGACTTTGCAACATATGTTTCTTGTGAATGGGGCTTTTAAGCACAACAAAATTTGAAAAACAAACCACTTGAAAACAACTAAAACTTAGGACTAACTAAAACTGATACATGATTTAAATTAACAAAAATTGACAAAATCACAACATGATTTAGGTTGACTCCAAATGATTTACAAATAATATAATGACAAATAACAGAATTAACCACTAACATTTGACCTCAAATAGACATGGTAAACCCCCAAACTTTCAATGGACATAACAAACCCTCGAATTGGACATGGCAAACCTTCAATTGAACATGGTAAACCCACAATTGACTACCTTCAAATGGAGAACATATGATTTGTAAAAAAAAACAAAAAAATGGACAACATAAAACTTCAACAAGAAGCACAATGTGATAGAAACAAAATATAACATAATTAATTAACAACCCACCCATGTTTTAAGACCATCAAGGTTCTTTTTCATGAACATGTTCATTTTATCAATGGAATGTAGCACAAAAATGCATGAATTTTTCAAACCTTTACATTGAATTTGTACAACCAACAATCAATATGCACCTTTTCCATATTACACACCCATAAACAACAATCAACACAAGAAGAAAAATTAAAATAAACTACATAGAATGAACAAATGATAAAACAACACAAAGTGAAGTCAAAAAAAAAGTCCAATAGACCTTCAAAATAACTCATAATTTTCTTCAAAAATGTTTTTTTCCTCCATGAACTTCTTGTTCACTTCGTTTATAGTAGTTATAGATGTTAGAAAGTCTTTCATGTTCTTTGGGTTCAAGATTTGGCTAGCACACCAAACATGAGCATGATTGGGGTTTTTTTTTTACAACCAAGATGAGCTGATTTAAATTTTCAATCCCTTACCTAGATCGTTGTAAATTTGTAATAATAGTAACCACACTATATATATATATATATATTTCAATTTATGAATCAATAATGTTAAGAGCTTGATGAGCCAAGAAGACACATGAGAAAATTGCACTTCATGTTGGGACCACTAAACTAAAGGGTTTTTTGTTTTTGTTAGCAACATAGATAGTCACTGAAACATTTGCAATTCATTCTTTGAAGTAAATATGATTGTACCATCATTAAACACAATTTCCCCAAATAACATATCATTGTTTTCAATTAATACTACTAGTAGTAGTCCCTCAACAAGGTTTAAGTGTAAGTACACATGTAATAAAAGGGTAAATGAATACATTTATGAATTGATGATCAGTTAAGAGTACACCTTTAGATTTTAAATAAAGAATTCATGAAATACATTGCACTAACAAGTTAATGTGGTATTTCAAGATTGGCCGAAAAATGTTTAAGTAATCATGAAATGATGTTAAAATATTAACTATTGGTTGCAATGTTTTAAATGTGTTTTTGGGTATTTTATACTTATTGGATTACTTTCAAATTTATTCACATGATAGATTGATATATTATAAACATTGTGGCATAATGTATTAAACATTCATGAAAATTTTGGAATTAAACATCATTTTCATCATGTAAACTAATTTTACTAATGTGCAATAGTTACACTTCTTATGGCTCCTTAATTTATGAATGTACCCAAACAATTTGAAGGTGCATTCACTATCTTAAGATCCACCTAAAGGGTAGACACTACTTAAAATTACACTTATGCATCATCGAAAAATCACAAGGGGAGAATAATAATTTGGATTGTTAACTATTTTTCCAAAATAAATTCCATACTTGCAAAGTCTCAATGCTCAAAATTTGATGCAAATTGAGGATGTTTCAAAAGTGATAAAACATTGTTTTAAGGTGGATTTTTTTTTTCAATCATATTTTTTCCTTATCAATTAAGCATCACTCCTTTTCAAAATTGGAAGGATCCCAACATTGATGATTGAAAGAGCAAAAGGAGTTGAAATTGGTGGATTTCATTATTACACACATTCAAACACCTTTGGTTCAAACTGCATGTTGTTGGCCCTAAAACTCTTGAATTATAAAGATGTGTTTCTAACAAAGGTTATTCATTCTTATGTGATTAAAAACACAAATGCATAATATACATAATATACATAATGTATGATCAAGATGTAGTAAAAAAATATTTAAATCTAGCATATTGTTTAAAATTGAATGTGAAAAATGTGAAATTTAAGATAATGTACCAACACATGAATGTAAATTGTCATATATCACATGTAGTCCTTGGAAAAGGACTTTTACCTTGGTGCTTAAAACTATGAATGCATTCTTTAACATCATATTTAAATAATATTTTGAATGGCAAATGCACCACCACTACTAGAATTCTTGGTTTTTCACATGGTCTAAGTTGATTGATTTGTCTTTTTTAATTAATGAACATGTACATTTGGACTAAAGGCTTGAATGACATGTGTATCTTTTAACCAATCAATATGGTTGAAATAACCTATTTGACTATTTCTTAATTTGAACATTTAGTCAAATTGGACAAAAAATTGACGACCTTGTTCAAAATGGCCAATGACACTTAGTCAAATGGAATATATAATCAAGTTGGAAAGAAACACATGACACATTTATTCAAAATGGCCAATAGAGTTTTAGTCAAGTAGAACATGTAATCAAGATGGCCAATGTTATTGCTACATACCTACTTACCTACCTACCCATTGACCTACTACAACCTACCTACTTACCCACCCATCTACCTACCTAAAACCCTAAACCCTACACCTACTTAACTACCTACTTAAAACCCTAAACCCTACAACCTACTCAACTACCCATCTACCTATTAATTATTACCTACCTACTTACATATCTACCCACCCACCCACCTATTAAATACCTATTACAACCTACGTATGTACCTCATAGTGTTATAGTGATGTGTCAAAAAAAAACATGTGTTTTAATATTAAAAATTGACAAAAGTTGAAAACCTTTTGATGGTGTGGTTGATTGGTTAAGGATTTGGTTTATCATGTGGAGGTCAAAGGGTTCAATTCCTAATAGTTGTAATTTATGTACATGCTTAGGGAGCTATGGTTGGTAGCCTAGGCTAAGTTAAAATAGGTTATATTATATTAGGTTAAGTTACGTGAAGTAGGGTAGGCTACCACCTACCTACTTGCATTTTTATGATTTACCTACATACATGCCTACAAAAAAATGTTTTTGATAATATATATTTTTTAAATTTTATTTAAGTAATTTAATTAGTCAAATGGTCTTTACTTTGCTAGTCAAAAACACCACCCCAATCACATTGGACATATTAAAATCGATTTGTCCAAAATGACAAGGGGTCTTTTTTACTCATCCAATTTGGATTTTTTAACCATAATTTCAATTTGAAAAACCAAATTTTTTAATAATGCACCCACAAAATCCCATTTAATTTTCCTATTCTTGAAACAAGATTCTAATATGATGACAACATGTTGTGCGCCTTGGTATCATTGTAAGCAATACAAAATGCAAATAATGGCATCAATATTTTGACAATTTGTGTTATCATCCTTAATTTGAATTTTTATAATTCTTGTAATTTCTGAATCAAAATTGCCATGAAATAATGGTCAATTCATAGCTTCAATGTTGGCCACATCAACTTTCATGGTAATGCATAATGTGAAACTAGAAAAATCTTGTGTTTGGTTATTAACTTCAAAAGAGCAAAAGAAGTTATGCATGTAACACAACAAAAGAAAAGGCAAAAAAAAAAAATTCCTTGGTTCAAGTGCCACAATATCCGAAAGCTTTTCATGCGCCAATTGGTGTCAAAATAAAAATTCAACACACCACAATATTGATGTAAAACTAATTTTTTCAATCATGGATTTTCAACAAAAGAGAAAAGATTGTACCCTTTTACAATGTATAACACTAGATCCTTTAGGAAAGTTTGTAATGTAAGGTCAAATTTGTGATACGGTCATTGGTTGCCATAACATTTGTAATTTAATACGGTGGTGGCACAATTTTTCTCTTATTTACACCACATTTTTCATTAGGAGATTTTACCACTCTTCATTATTTTTTAAACCCTAGCATTCACACTCCTCTAGATTTTCATTAAAAACATGTTTTTCCAACAAATTTGTTTCACGTTATTTGTTGTAGTTTAAAAGCCTTTTAATATTCCCTTGGGTAAGCATCTATGATCAATTTGCAATAAGGCAAGGTGACACAAAACATCACATCAATTGTGAGTTACAAGAATTATTACAACAAAATAATAAACAACAAAGAAGGCCCCATAGTCTAATTTGCAATGAAAGGCATATCACATGTCACAATTACCAAGAATTGTGGACTAAGTAGTTTCCAAGTTGTTTCCATGCCAATGTTGGATGCTTATTGACATTCAATTAGTTCAATAGTGAAGAATGAAGATTCATTGTTGTCCTCATCTAGCATTGTTTTTGTTTTAGGAGTTGCACTTGCTAATGCCATCCCCTTTCAAGTTTAAGTTGCATGCATAGAAATAAAAAATCAACAAAGAAATCAAGTTTAGGGTTTGTAATTTTCAAGTTATTTAAAAGTCAACCTAAATAAGGAAATGAACATGGAGAACCAACTAGAACTTGAAAAAAACACAGAAGATGATAAGTAATTTTCTTTCAAGGCGTGAAAGAGGTTATGGCTTACCTTGAACTTTGGCTCTAAAGCAACATTGCAATAGCCGTTACTAACCCTTTCACAACAACAATGTACAAAAGTTCAAAATATACAACTTACTTCAATTGGAGAACACCATTGAAGACAAATGTGCAATGTTAAAAAATCACCTTGCATATGAATGTCTTGCAGTAAAAAAACAAAAGTAAAAAAGACAAAAGGAAAAAGATCAACTAAAAGAATAATAACAATAAATTTAAGACAAGAAAAAATGAGCCAAAAATAACAAGAAATTAAATAGGAAGCAAAAAAAAGAACTATTTAACTAAAAGCTACGAATGCTAGTGAGAATTTAACCATTGTAGAAACACAAAAGTTGTAATAAAACGCCATGAGAAAAGGCACATGAAAGCTTGGCCATAAGAGCAATGGAAATTTCTTGTGAGACTTCGACTATAGAAAAAACACCACACAACATAACACAAATATGAAAACCCAAGCCAAAACAAACAAACAATGATAGGTGAACAAAAACATTAAAATGTTTAGTGGTGAAAGGTAAATGAATTAGCTTGAGTAAAAAGGTGAGTTGGAAGTGAAAGAAATTGACAGGGGAGGTGAAAAGTTCAAACAAAGAAAGCAATGGAGGCCCCAAAAAAATGCCTTAAAGTTAAATAACTTGAACCCACTTGTAAACCAAAACTTCAATTCAAGTCCGAATATGTTCTTTTTTAATGAAAACATTTGTGTTGGTGGTTCAAAATAGAACTTGGGTTTCATGTCCAAATGGGTCCTAAGCTTAAATCTTAAGGTGGTCTTAGAAAGTGGGTATAAGGTCCATTTTGATTCTTCATATGTGGAACAAAAGTCACCAATTCTTACATGGGTTTCCAAATACAAGCACATTTCACTAACGCTAACCATCCACATGCATCTACCTAATTAGTAGCCACCAATTATTTTACCTACTTACCTACCAATACAATGATCATTTACATTCCCTTAATTCTTACTTGGGTTTTGCATTACTTCACATGACTATTGATGATTAATTGTGTAGACAATTACTTCAACAATTTGATGTTTACATGGGTCAATGCATGGATACTCCCTTGCTTCCACATTTTCTCATTTCTCACCCATTATAGATCTATCCAACATTTCCTTCCCTTGCTAACAAATACTTTGGGGGGTGGGGGGGAGGGAGATTTTATCACCCTTGAATATATGCCTACATTTTGAGTTCCTCCATTTACTTCCCTCCTTCCTTTATCCATGCATTTGCCACCCATTCCTTTTTTTACTTGTTACTGACAAGCTCAAATACCCATTGAAGCCAAACACCATACCTATCTTATATATAAAGTCACTTAGTCCGTGCGGTCGTCTGACGTGACGATTTTGCGTTTTAATTCACCGGCAGAACCGGCCTGCATTTTCTATGGCAGAACCGGTTCTGCCGATGAATTAAAATGCAGAGGCCAGTTCTCCTCTCTGACTCTTCTTCTTCTTCTTCGTCGTCTACCATCACCGTTTGCCATCTTGTAGATTTGGTAGCCCACAGATTCTATTGCACAAATTTTGAAAGTAGTGAGCAGTCGGTAAGATTTTTCTTTCCGCTTGGGGACGTAAACCTTTTGCAAGGTTTGTGGGGTGTTCTTGTTCTTTCTGCAATTTCTGTTTTCCATCTGCCAGGGAGTCTTCTTTGTCGTCTGCCATCACTGTTTGCCATCTTGTAGATCCGGTAGCCCACAGATTCTCTTGCACAATTTTTCTCTTGAAAGTAGTGAGCAGTTGATAAGATTCTTCTTTTCGCCTAGGGACGTAAACCTTTTGCAAGGTTTGTGGGGTGTTCTTGTTCTTTCTGCAAGTTCTGTTTTCCATCTGCCAGGGAGTCTTCTTCGTCGTCTGCCATCACCGTTTGCCATCTTGTAGATCCGGTAGCCCACAGATTCCATTGCACAAATTTTCTCTTGAAAGTAGTGAGCAGTCGGTAAGATTCTTCTTTCCACCTGGGGACGTAAACCTTTTGCAAGGTTTGTGGGGTGTTCTTGTTCTTTCTGCAAGTTTTGTTTTCCATCTGTCAGGGAGTCATGGCCCATTGACGTATGACAGAGGGTTTTTGGCAAGGTTTTATGGCTGATGGTGCTTTTCAAGGATTTTTCTTTGTGGTATGATTTTTTTTTGGTTTTTTTTTTCCCCTTGTGAATTAGTGGGGATGTATGTACCTTACTGCTTTTCTGGGTTTTGTAGTGCTAGGGTTTCTTTTGTGTTGGAGGGAGGCTATCTATTGCTTGTTGTTGGACGTGAAGGAGATAATTGAAATTTGGGAGTAGAGCTCATGTTCCAATCCACCTCTTCTCCATGTAAGCCTTTTTCCCCCTTTTGCACATAAAAAAACCTTCCTTCCTTCCTTCCCTTCTTCCTTGCTGCTGCTGAGCATATGTGGGAAAAAGGCTTGGAATGTTGTGGAATTTGTTGAAAAGTCAGACACTAGTGGAAAAAAAAAAGAAAAAAACTGCAATTTATGTAGCAAGTCCCATTTCTGTAGCAAAAGTGAGGATTTATCATGTTGGCAGTTGAGAAGGTTTATGCAAACTGCTGGATGGCTGTCTATTATAACTAAGTGCTGCAGGAATATATCCTTTCCCTGCTGTCATAGGTTTTAGGAGTGCATTCAATAAGGCCAAAAAAAAGCTTACAATAAGCCCCTGCATGCCTATGATTGCTTTATGACATTCATCATTGTGACCTTTGCAGGTGATGACAAGAATGGTTGACAAGACTATCAGGTTTTCACATTAGCCATTTTTGATCTGAAGTGTCACATAAGTTGTGGTATTAAGGGTCTTTTTCCATTATGCTACTGTGATCACAACAGTCTAATGAGGACCACTGTCATAGGGCCTGGTATAGGTAAGTAGGTATAAGTTGGTATGTAAGTAGACCTAGAATAACTAAATAGGTTTAGATGGGTAGGTATGTAGGTAGGTTGTTAGGTTTTATAGTTAGGTATGTAAGTAGTTTGTTAGGGTATGTAAGGAAGGTCAGCATATAGGGAGATTGTTAAGGTGACTAAGTAAGTAGGTAGATAGATAGGTTGGCTAGCTACTTGTTTAAGGTAGGTATGTAAGTAAAGTGAATGTCTATCTAGAAATTATTCTTCTCATTTCAATTCTTTTGTTGTTCATTTTTTCCCTTCACAATTCAAAATTTCAAGGCATAGAATCTTTTTTATTCATAAATTAAAAAATCCAAAAATTGATAATCTAATTTATTCATAATGCAAAAATCCAAAAATTGATAATTAAAAATTTGAAAACTCAAATTTTTATACAAAACTTGAATTAAAAAAATGGAGCGAAGGTTTCACCTTCAATGCCATGGCCAATAAATATATTTTAATCTTTCATTTTGTTGCGTCTTGACCTTAAAAAATAATCAAATGAATTTGTAACATCTGAAATTGTATGTAATTTGCAGAGGATTCTATGGAGATGAAGATTCATGTGTAAACACATAAGATCAAAATGCATTAATTTGCCCAGCTGACAGACCTGGACCGGCAACAGCAGCGGGACCACGACCGCGAACAGCACGTAGAGGCCCGTGCCTGGCTGACAGACCCGGAGCGGCAGCACGAGCACGACCGCCACCGCGAGCAGCAGGCGGAGGCCCGTGCCCGACTGATGGACCAAGAGCGAGACCACAACCGCGAGTAGCACCGGCAGGCGCGAGGTCAGCAAGCTTTGCACACATCAGCGTGCGTCCCCCTTTCAGAATTCGATGAGGCCAGTGTTCCAATGCTTGACATAGGGGGCAGAACAGCTGCGTGCTAGCAGTGTCGAGCTTATGATATGCCCTGATGAGGTTTCTCGGGGACACCCAAACCTTTGCTACGCTAAAGGCAGATCCTGCAGCTGTGAGGCCGTCTTCCCATTCCTCCTCCTCAACCATTGCGGGACATGCTCACTTCTGAGCCTGCCCTTGGTGCACGCCTCCCCCCTGCCACCGTATCTTTTTGCAAGCATATTCGAAAATACAATTCCTCCTTGCAGATGGCCTCCTTTGGCATTAACATCCAGTCACCCGCAAATGGGGTCAATATGATTGCCATAAGGGGCGTTGTGCATCATTTGCTGGGGTCGTTGGCACCTCCTCAAGGGAGCCCCCATCAGTTTGCCCAACTATATATCATAGACAATGCGGATGCTCAGGTTGTTGCCCGTTTTGCTACTCTCGGTCAGGGCAACGTAGACTTGGACCATCGCACTTTACAGGAGCTGCAGCAGATGCTTTTGGGGAGCAATGTCTATGTTCAGCGCTTTGTGCAGGCCATGGATTTGCCCCCTCAGGACCTGGCTAACTATGAGATTCTCATTTGTGTTGATGGCAGCGTTGACCGCCGTCGCTACAACGCCCCCACATCCAGCGAGGTGGCCGGCCTGATGCCTGGTGAGTGAATGGGATGGCTGCATGTTTGTTTTTTGGTGCCCTATTTTGTGTTTTTTTTATGGTGTTGGTCGTCCTAATTGCTATGTTCCTCTACAGCACGTTCTTTCCATCATCCAAGCAATTGTCATGACTGTGCCTGATCTATCTTCGTTTTGTGTGTGCTCATAGGCGACAATGACCCTGAAGGTAGCAATCCACGAGACATCAGGGTGCAGGCTAGGGGCGGGGGGTTATGGAGGATTAGTGATGCCCATTGTGCTTATGACCCTCAGCATTTTGTCCTATTCCACCCACACGGAGAGCCCGGCTGGCACCCAAATACTACTGGCGCTACCTTCGCGGTTGTGGATAAGTTAAGCTCTGAGGACGAGCAACAGCAACCATCTGAAGATGAGCAGCAACCTAATGTGGAGCCGGCAATGGACCCCGGGCGTGGTGGAGGTAGCGGCAGGGGTAGGGGCAAGGGTCGTGGTAAGGGTAGGGGCCGAGACAGAGGCGCTGCTGCAGGGCGCATTGCTCGTAAGGTTACTGCCAGGGAATACGTGGCTTACTTCATGCATGATCGCAACCCTCCCACCAGCAGCACGTTCACTTATGGCAAAAGGCTATATCAAGAGTGGGTGGTTGACCAGTACCCGAAGGTCGAGGGGCAGCGGCTACGGTGGGTGCGCCTCAACTAGACCACCCTACGTGCTGACCAATATAAAGGAATGGTAGATGCCATGTAGCAAGACGGGGTTAACAGCACCAACTTTGGGCGCATGGCGGTCCTCCCAGCCAATTTTGTTGGTAGCCCTCGCCACATGAACCAGCTCTACCAGGATTCCATGGCCTTTGTAAGAAAATTTGGGAAACCTAACCTATTCATAACGGTGACGTGCAACCCAAATTAGCCAAAGATTCTACACGAGCTGAGGCGTGCGGAGGAAACCAACGACCGCCCTGATTTGATATCCAGGGTGTTCAACATGAAGCTCAATGCCCTCCTCAAAGACCTTTTGCAGAATGGTGTTTTGGGCACTGCGGTGGCGGACATCCATGTGGTAGAATGGCAGAAGCGGGGCTTGCCGCACGGTCACATTTTGATCATTCTACGCAACTAGGACCAGCCACGTGATAGCAGCGAGTATGACCGGATCGTGTGTGCCGAGCTTCCAGACAAATCCACCCACCCCGAGCTTTACAACATTGTGACATCTCGCATGCTGCATGGGCCTTGTGGGGCCTTACATCCCTCATGTGCTTGCATGGTGAATGGGGCTTGTAGCAAGGGTTATCCTAAGACTTTCCAGCCCCAAACTAAGGAC
Source organism: Sphagnum tenellum (assembly GCA_963921925.1). Lineage (NCBI taxonomy): Eukaryota > Viridiplantae > Streptophyta > Sphagnopsida > Sphagnales > Sphagnaceae > Sphagnum > Sphagnum tenellum. Next base: position 6,757,883 of record OY998156.1, read on the forward strand.
TCCACTAGCATCTATCCAACCTACCGACGACGAGACGACGGCAAGACCTTCACCCACCCCATGTAAGTGCAGTTGTTGGAAATTTGGCAAGTGAGTTGCTGTCATGTGCACTTAAGCATAAGTGTCTGTGTTTGAGTCTCCCCTGGAAACTCATTTCTTCCACATTTTGCGCCCTTCTTTCACATCATCATGCTTGAGGTGAAGTTTGGGACGCCAATGTGACTAACAAATTCTTGTTACTGCCCCCTCGCCCTTACAGCTCGGGCTTTGTCTTTGACAACCATTGGGTCGTCCCGTACAACCCCTACCTTACCATGCAGTACAACTGCCACGTCAATGTTGAAGTCTGCAACTCCATCACAATTATGAAATACCTTTACAAGTATGTTTACAAGGGTCACGACCGTGCTTTGGCGATGGTGCGGCCGGAAACTTGGGCTCTGCCGGTTGCTGCGCCTCAAGCGGTTCCAGGTGGGGCCGATGGGAATAATGTGCCTGCCGCCCGGGATGAAGTCCAAAATTACCTCGATGGGCGGTATGTTAGTGCGAGCGAAGCTTACCATCGGCTTTTTGTCTTCAACTTGCACGGCATGCACCCCAATGTTTACCGCTTGGCTGTTCATCTGCCTAATGAGCAGACCACTTACTTTCCTGAGGGGACCACGGTTGGGGAAGCCATGATGCGCAGCAACTCCACCACTTTGACTGGTTGGTGTGACTTCAACCGGAAGGCCAAATCTGAATACGCGACTACAACCACTTTGACACGCAACAACAACAACCCTGCACCGCCGTTGCCTGCTGCACTGACCACACTATACCCAGATTATCTCGAAATTGTTGTGTGGAACAAATCCAAAAAGGCGTGGCACCTCCGAAAAAGGGTAGTGGGGCGGCGGGGTGCAAGGTGAAACAATCATGTGACATTGGGAACTGTGGGGCGCATGTATTTTGTGCAACCCTCAGAGGGCGAGCGTTATTATCTACGAGTTTTGCTTATCCACGTTGCAGGGGCCACATGCTTTGAGGGTCTCAGAACTACCCACCGGCCCCACACGCCCACCACAGTTATGCACCCCACTTTTAAAGTTGTTTGTCTTGCCTGTGGCTTGCTACAAGATGATGCTGAATGGGACCAGTGCCTTGTAGAAGCTGTTGGCGTGCAACTCCCCAGAAGCTTGCGGCAACTTTTTGCTAGCTTGCTCATCTTCAACAACGTCACCAATCCTGGGCGGCTATGGGACAAGCATAAGGGAGCCTTTACGAAAGATTTCCTACACCAAGCACGCCAGGTGAGTGACTAAAAGGCCTCCACAAAGGAAGTGTATATTATAAGTTTGCCTTTCGTTGGGTTGTGATGGTATAAGTTGTGCTCTGGTGTCTTCTTTGAATTGCTGCTTGGAAACTTCTCTATTAAACGACCAATTGTTGGATTCATTCCACACATTTCATTTAATGTGTCTGTTGAACTTAAAGCCAATTTCCTCTAGGTGGTGCTCAACGAGCTGCTAGATCCTGTTGCAGACCAGATTTCCTTAGCAGTTGTAAGCATGAATAATTGTGCATTTCTGGATTATACCCCCCCCCCCCTGCCCCTGATTGCGTCGCGCAAGTAACGCCCAATCGGCAGCTGGACCAGGCCATCCTTGACCAGGGCTTGCGGGAAGTGGAACAATTGTTGCAGGCCCAAGGGGGGAAAACCCTAGAGGATTTTGAGCTGCCTACCCTTGCACAGCTAGCTGCCCCAGGGGACGCTGTAATATCCGAAGAGTGGGCCAGATACAATGTGACGCGGCAAGTTCAGTAACTTGCTCGATATGTGCCTTTGCTAAATTAGCACCAGCGCTCCATTTACGACAATGTCATTGACGCGGTCCATGACCCTAGGATGGTGGACAAAACCTTTTTTGTTGATGGGCTGGGAGGGGCTGGCAAGACTTTCCTCTACGGGTGCCTACTCAGCAAGGTGCGCTCTATTGGTGACATAACATTGTCGACGGCATCTTCTGGCATTGCAGCCTTGCTTTTGGAGGGCGGCTGCACAGCTCACTCACGTTTCAAAACTCCCATAGCAGGCCTTTGTGGCTCCTTTACTTGTTATGTTCCTCTGAATAGTCCACAAGCGGCCTTGATTCGGGTTGCACGGCTCATTGTGTGGGATGACGCACCCATGGCCCACAAGCATGTGTTTGAGGCTGTGAACCGCACGCTCCAACATGTTCTAGGTGCTATTGACCCTGCCTTAAAGGACATCCTTTTTGGGGGCAAGGTTGTTGTCATGGGAGGTGATTTTAGGCAGCTATTGCATGCGGTTCCTCGGGGTACGAAAGGCCAGATTGTGGATGCCAATTTCAAGAGGTTTGCAATCCTTTGGCACAATGTTAAAGTGCGTCACCTGCATGAAAACATGCGTGTTCAGAGGCTTTTGGCGCAGGGTGGAGCCACCACCGCGGTCGATGCCCAAAAACAACAAGCTTGGGCAGATTATTTGCAACGCATTGGGGAGGGCACAGAGCAAGTCTTTCCTGAGGTTGGGGAGGAGGCTATTTTGATCCCAGAAGATATGTGCTGCCAAGGTGACACCATTGATAGCCTGGTTGATGAAGTTTACAGTGACCTTGGCCGCTTCACAGACTCATAGTCACGGAATGAGCACATCATTGAAAGGGCCATTTTAACTCCACTAAAAGAGGACGTTGATAGCGTCAACACCGCCATCATGAATCAGTTTGACCTCAGCACACCTGACGGCCCACCAGCACAACGCCGCACGTACCAGAGTGATGATTCTGTTGTGCAAGGCGAACAGAGAGGGTTTTACCCCACTGAGTTTCTAAACTCCTTCAGCATGTCAGGGGTGCCACCCCGCACTTTGACCTTGCAGGAAGGCTACCCGGTGATTTTGTTGCGAAATATGTCGGGCGGCCTTGCAAATGGCACTTGGCTAATTGTGGTCAAGTTGATGCAGCACATAATTGATGCTAAGATTGCCATAGGATCAGACAAGGGCAGGCGCGCTTTCATTCCCCTCTTCAACATCACTCCCTCTGACACCGAAAGAATGCCTTTTACTCTCCGTCGGCGACAGTTCCCATTGCGGCCCACATTTGCCATGACTATCAACAAGTCCCAGGGGCAAACATTGCAGACAGTGGGGGTGTACTTACCCAAGCCTGTTTTTTGCCACGGGCAGCTTTACGTGGCTTTCTCTCGGTGTAGCTCACGACGGGGCATCCGGGTGCTGGTACGGGGTGGCAGCTGAGCGCCTCTAAATGGGGCCCCTGATGGCGTTTACACCAGTAATGTGGTCTACCGCGAGGTGCTGCAATGATTCTTCTTGTGGGTACAGGCTTCTTTGGGGTCTCCTTTGGACTCCCAGTTTTTTTCCAGGGTTTCGACTTTGGTTTCGTCCAAGGGGACTTTTATATATATCAGGCATTCCCTCCATGTATGTTTTCATGGGGGACTTTTCAAAAATAAATATAAATAAATAAATAAATAAAAGTTGTTTTGCGCCTTTCTGTGTGTCTTTCTTGGTTTAAAGAAATCGGGGGATTTCACAATGGCTGAAGGTCACGGGCACGCACATTTTAATTTGCCGACAAAACTGGTTCTACAGAGGCCGGTTCTGCCGGTGGATAGTTCTGCCAGTGAATAGTGCCTCTGCGTTATTAGTGAGTATATTTACTTTTGAGAGAGAGAGAACTAACCCAAAGTAATTCAGAATTAAAACATCTTGATTGTGGTAGGTGTCGCTCAACTCTTTTCAACTGAACAAGTAGTGACACTTAGACTTAAGTTTGCCGCATTTTGTCACCTCCAATGAAGACTCACCACATCTGAAAATTTGCTAAATACCTAACATTAGTGTGCAAAATGGCAGTCCACATAACCCCCCCCCAACTAATTTCCCTTTCAGTGTGATGTAGCCAAAGTGGAAGATTTAGCCAAATTTGGCTACAAGCTCCCTCTCTCTCTCTCTCTCTATATATATATATAAATATATAACCTTTTATATTTTTGGCTACCTACTTGAACAATGTATAAAAAATCTGACAATTTTTTTAATAATTTGGTCAAATTTTGGCTACTGAAAATCTCACAAAACTTGATTTTAGCACCTTTAGTTTTTTATTGCGCTTTTCATATACAGCCAGTGAGAAAAAGGCTGCTTCCCTCATCCCCAAACCCCCCTTGGAGGGGAAAAAAAAAACAAGAGGAAGGAAAAAAAACCCCAATCTCACAGTCCTTCCCCAGCTCCCCCTCAAAAGGCCGAAAATTTGACAATTTATAACTAGGTGGAGCTTTAAATCTCACAACAAAATTGTTCCCATACCTAATACCTATATGGTGAAAATTGAGGAAAAAAAAAAGGACCCCAATTTAATATGCCACCACAGGGGGGACTTCACAATAGCCTTCGGCCACGGGCACCCACTAGTTGCAATAGTTCCATGATATTGGTTGTAAAAAACCCCATCTTGACATTTTGTGCAAGAATATTTTTTTAATTAAAAAAAATTAATTTGCAAAACTTTGCACAAAGGGTGTACACTTACATTTACATGTATTTACACAACTTAAAATTGACTTACATAATTTTACATTTACACTTCCATGGATGATAGAAAGGTTTTATACTTAAATGAATTGTAAATAAGTTCATTACTTACATTTGCACAAAGATTATTTCTATGTAAGGTTTTGGATGTTGGTCCTTATATAAATGACTTTAAGCATAACTATAATGAATAATTTCAATATCTTGAAACACCCTTTTGTTGAATATCAAGTTGAAGTGGTGCAAAAATGTGGGACCCCTCTCAACCCCTACCTTGGGAGTGGGTCTTTTATTTATGTATAACCCATTCTAAGGGCTTTACATAACACCTAAAAACCTATTGCTAGTGAATGTTAAATATTTCTTGGGATGTGAGTTAATGATGACACATCATAAAATTGAAAAAAAAAGGTTGTATTTATGAAATCATCATATGTTAAACAAATTGTTAGGATGTTGGATGTGCCACCTTGTTAATGGGATTGGTAGGAAAGAAATTTGTAGATGTTGAGAAACCAAATATTTTAATTGATGTGCACAATCATAGACAAATAACATATTCAATGTTTTTTGAAATCCATGGATGTTGACTTTTTTTAATGCTTTAAATCAAAGGCAGATTTTGCATAAGAGATTTTAAACTCCAAGTACATAACCTATACTTGAATTTTGAATATAATTTTTTTTTCCCCATTTATGGGCTATTTATTTTACTCAAAATGTATTGGCAATGATTTTACATGCACATGTGGGACGATGGTTTTCCACTTTCCTCCATCAAAATGTACATATTGAACCTAAAATGAAGAAATTGGATAAAAGATTATGAATATTGATCTGATGTTGACGCTACATTCTCATTTGCAATGTGTACATCATGGTTCATTATCATCGTTGCATGTCCATTATTGGTCCAACAACCATCAATGATGGCTTTAAGGGAAGTCATTTTTGTCTATATTTTATGGAACACATGAGATAAATGGGTATGTTTTGGTGTGTTATTTATTAATTTAGTCTTTAAGTGATATTTTATTAAAATTTAAAATATTATAAATATATATAGGGTATATTTTCAAATCACAATTCTATACACCTTATCATATTTAAATAAATTATAAATTATATCTTTTTAAAGAAGTTGTAACCTTTGTTTGTAATTTAAAAGCCAGAACTACACCGCTTGTGTCTAAAACCTCAAACAACTTAATGGTGATATGTTTTTGTCTCCTAGTCATTTGAAATTAAATTCAGCACAATAGCAAAGACATCCCACATTCCTTTTGATATCCACAAGTCAAAAATGTAGATGATTAATAAGTAAACAACCAATAAATAGTCATGGTTTTTTCAACCAAGCCTAACAAAACCTCTTCAACAAAAGTCTTATTGGGTGAGAACACAAGTTAAGGACATAGGTTGTATGCCAACCTCTAGAGCCAAATTGACTTAATAGTCTTCATAAGCATCAACCCTTTAATCACAAACATCATTAGATCTTCCAATAAACCAACTTGAGTTGCACCATCCTTCTTGAACTTACTAGTAGTAGAAAAAAAACTAAAAATTAAAGAAGGAACGAGAGACATTTGCCCTCTTGTTATTGGGCTCATAATTGAATGGAAATCTTAAAGCAAGGTTTGTTGCATCTTCTAACAATTTTTTTAGCAAAACATAATGTTCCAATTCAATGTGTTTTTTCATGGTTGTTATGCCATTAGACTTATGGTATGCAATGAGGCCTTTTTTATATCTTGTGTGCATGGCCAAGATTTTAGGAATAGTTGTATCACTATGGCATATAATACTACACTGCATAATCTATGTTATTGAATTGTGGTAATACAACTTCCAAGCCGATTTCTTTTTCACAAGTTTGCCGAGTACACTTTAGTGACATGTTATTCATCAACACCATCAAATCACCATCAATGTCTAGAATGTCCATCTCATGCCCACCTTTGTGCATACAATTGCACATCGCTAATACTATAATTGTTGTCATATCCTGCAAATGTTGGAAAAGGAGTTGATGTCATGAGAAATTGAAATAAATCAAACTAGATCAAATGGAACCTAACACAATGGAATGTGTTAGATTCAATTTTTCATGACAAGATCAATTTTTTTTCTATAGCATAAAAGCAAGATGATAAGAATAGTGGGATAAGATGAAGGTTTAGGGTTTAGAGGGTATGGATTGTAGTTTCACTATGGGAACAAAGCCGAAGATGCCACCCTTGTAGTTTCATGCTTCAGCCCATGATGATTTTGGCTTTGTGATCAAGGCAACAAGGCAATAGGTGTGCGAGATGCAACAATCAATACATAACACAATGCAAAACCCCCTGACTTGCACCCTTTTTATACAATGATTGAGCATTAACCTTGTTCTTTCATTTTTAGAATTACAATTTTCCCCCAAAATCTTTAATGTAAAAATGTTTTAAAAAACAATCAACCCTTTTCCTCTTTCAAAATTTGATTCAATTCTAGAATCTTTAATGTAAAAATGTTTTAGAAAACATTCAACCTAAGAAACCCAAAAAATGTTCATGAAAGCACAACAAAGGAAGAAAACAAAATACATTTACTTTCTTCTAAATCATTAACACTCGAGTGTTGGTGTTTATCCATATTCTCGATTTACTTCCAAATCTCCTAGATGTATTCATGAAACATAAATGTGCAAATCGACATTGCATTGTGAATGTTGCAAACAATAAAAACTTAAAAATGACAATTGTGGAGAAATCATGAAATGATACAAGTTGCAAGCACATAACACACAACACATTAAACATGATCAATGAATTAAATGCAACAATGGTCTCGAGTTTTGAATCTTGACGCAATTGCAAGACAATGTTCAATAAGAAATATATATTTCAAATTTTTTGAGTTCCCTTCTCCCTTGAGGAGCTAGACAAAAATGTCTTTCTTTGCAAGGGAGGGATAAAGGGATTAAGTTGCCACAAGGAGCAATTTCCTCCAAGGAGCAAGTTCTTGAATGTTTGACAAGAAAATATAACAGGTAAACTTTGTCCAAATTAGACATTCTTTATACCATTAGAAAGACCTTGAAGCAAAAATATCTAAAATGATCTTACATTTTCAAATTGAGGCTATGAACGAATAATTATGTGAAAAGAAAAGCCAAGGGTCAAATTTCCAAGTCCATTTTTCCTTCAGGAAAAAGGCAAACTTTGACCCTGACTTTTATTTTCATCATTAATTTTTGCTCGTAGATTCAAATAAAAACTAAACGATCATTTTAGATATCTATGCTTCAAAATATTTTTAATGATATAAAGAATGTTTGATTTGGATAAGTTTTACCCCTTATATGTTCTTGTGAAACATTTAAGAGATTATTCTTCGAAGCAACTTAGAGCAATTTGAAAAATTTGACCCTCATATTTTCTTTTTGTTATAACTTTTAGTTCATAGTTTCAAAGTGAAATTCCAAGATCATTTTAGATATCCAAGCTTTGTAAATTTTATAATGGTATAAAGAATGTTTAATTTGAACAACATTTAACCCCTATATTTCTTGTCAAACATTGAAGAACTTGCTTTCTAGGGGAATTACTCATTGAGGCAATTTAGTCCCCTTTCCCCCCAAGGAGAAGGCAACTTGAAAGTTTTGACCCTCATCTATTATTTTTGTCATAACTTTTAACTCATTGATAATTTCAAATTGAAAATATCAAATCATTTTAAGTATTTACATTTGAAGAGATTTTCAATGGCATGAAGAACATTTGATTTGGAAAACATTTACCTTTTGTACTTTCTTGTCAAACATTCAGGAACTTGTTCTTTAGGGAAATTGCTCCCTAGGGCAACTTAGTCCCATTCTCCTTGAGGAAGTTGTTCCATAGGGGAAGTTGTTCCCTAGGGCAATTTAATCCATTTCTATCCAAAGGGAACATGGTTGGGGCTACCATCTTGTCTCCACATTTTTATTTTTTATTCTTGTTTAGTGTTCAATGCACACAAAAAACATGCAATGGGCTTCTTTCACCCTAACTGCAGGCTCCTCTAAGGATGAAAAGGTTATTGATTTGAATTTTTGGGAAACACCCTACATTATTATTTTCCTTGGGTTGTAGGGTGTTTTCCAAAAATTCTCATGTTCTCATTTATTCAAACACCAATTATGAAATGGGTGGGTGTTAACTTTTTTAAGATGTCAGGTAGAGGGGGGTTTAGGTTTTTGAAAAAATAAGACTCGGTGGGCATATATGCATATATTTTGTTTAATATAGGTTAATACCCAATTAATATTTAGTAAAAAAAGAAATACTTGCCCCATGTTAGTGTAGATCCAACCTTTGAACTTTATAATACCCACATCAAAACACCTCGACATTGCATAATGGATTACCTATACATCCCATTTGCCTAAGAGACATTTTACATGACTTTAATGGGATGGGATGCATTTGTATTCACCTTCATTATTGAAATGGAAATATTATTTAATAAAATAAAAAATTGTGAATCATGTTTATTAATGGTTATGTATGTGCACACCAATTGAAAAACCAAATAATTCCATTTGCACATCTAAAAAACTCTTATGCTTGGAAAATATAGGGTTTGTTATATTCATTGAAAACATTTGGTCACAAAATTAAAATATAGAATCTTTGTCATTAATATATGTTGGAATCAAGTAGTTTTTAAATTTCAATTCTTAAATGGTAATTATGTGAATTTGGGGTTTAGGTTTTAGAATTGAATGCAAATTTGATGGTCTTTTATATGATGGATTATGTATAACCTATAAGCAACAAAACTTGCAAAAAGAAGCAATAACCAAATGTTTGTTAATATGCCCTACACCATGACAATCAACCATTTGTGCTGATTGGCTTCCTCTTTGCCATTATTTAACACACACAACAAGGAAATATCAATTAAACAAAATTGGAATGAATCTTGGAATTGACCTATAAATTTAGGTAAACATCCATGTAACAACCTATCGCAAGTCTTGTTTATGAACCTAACACCCATTTCTATTATACGCCAATGGAAGGTTGCAATTATTAAAATCTTGATTACTCCCATTATGCTAGATAAGCAAAATTTGCCCCTAAAACACCTATGGCATGTAAGAGATGGTAATGACAATGTTGTGAATTATTGTGATCATTGTGTTTGGTAGTGATTACAATGTAAAAGGATGAATGGAAAGAGTTTTGGATGAAATAGGTGAGAAGGATGTGGGTGTGTAGAATCAAAGTTAGATTGAAAAATGAATTTGCTAATTGTAACAACATGGATGTTTTTAAAAACTACTTGTTTTTATAGAACCTTGCTTTTTTATTTTATAAAATTCTAATTATTCATTGGTAGTTTGAATATGTCCATTAATTACACCAAAAGGTTGGGATTTTTGAAGAAATTTTTAAAAAGTATTTATGTGTTATGAGTTCCTTATATTTCAAGCCTGATTAAACCTTCAGAGGCTTCAAACTTGTTTTCTTTTGTGCACTTTTAAAGGAACATGGAATAGTTAAAATGTCTACTTGTTTTTATGTCATGCTAAGGTGGACAAGTTATTTTGAGGGAAATAAAACAAGACAAAGTGATAATACTTTTGTTGTTGCAACCACATTTTTTTCCTTCTTATTCTACTTTTATATTTTGTCTCCTTTATTTCTCAAATCACTATGTTACCTTTTCCACCTTATTGTAAACAAATGTAAATTTCAATATATTAATCATCAACAAAGTAAACGGCATATGTCTTTTATGTTTCTAGTATGGCAATGTGTAGTCAATATTATACTTGTGTCAAAATTCCATGTTACAAAGAAATTTATAAATTATCATGAATTTAATACCAAAATTTTACTATTATTCAACTTAATTGTAAAACCATTTAAATGCCAAAGTTCACCCTTGGCACAACCTGACAAGTTGTGTTAATGGTACTTTAAACATTTGTAAGGTGCCCATGACTCCAATTGAATTGGATGGCTTAATAATTTCTAAACTATGAAAACAAGCTAATGATCATGATTCCAAACATCCAACACTAAAGGTATTTATTTAATTGCATAAACAAGTTGATAAATTTGTGTCAATTTGTAGTGTGCATGGATGAAAGGTTCAAAAGGTCTGCACAAGTTCAATCATAAACATTTTCTTTTAAACATCAAGTTTCAATTAAACATTTTCAAAGATACAACTTTTAGCCTTTCTAAGTTGAGCAATGACACTAATTAAGGTTGGCCACCATTGACTTTCCCCCCTAGCATATCCTTACTTGTTCCCACTTTTGGATTATCATTCATCATTTGCAATTGAATCATGCTTTTTATTTTGATGTTTGGTAGGATTATTATACCTAGTTCACAATGGGTTTATGGTTTGTTTTCAATGTTTTGGAAGCTAAGATTTAAAGTGTAACAATTAAACTAGGCTTTATTTCCTTGATGTTAGATGAAAACCTTTTTTTTTTTTCCCGTCCCTCTAATGGATCATTTTGGAATTAATATAGAAGGTTACAAATTCGTCAATTATTAGTGATTATTATTTATATTTAACCCTTTGTCTTTCCTTTCACTTTCTCATCCATTTCAATCATTTTCCTCCTCTAATCTTGGTATTGGTGTCCTATCTTTCTCAATTCTATTTCATGTCACATGATATCAAAACATTAATTGAGGTTAGTGAAGAAAGGTTACCAACAAAACAATAAAAAGTTACCTAAAGGCTAGACAAATAATGAATCAACATGGCATTCGAGGAAGTAAATGGAGAAGATATAGAACTTGTCAATCACACCAAGGTAATATTCAACACAAAAAAACCTTGTCATGGTTTTGTCATCACTTTTGATGTCTCCATGCCTAAATTTTAAATAATTTTAAAGTTATTCAAGTTTACTTTATATGTTTTTCATAATGATGAACATCTACTACAAAATGAAAATATTTTAAAATATGTAAGAAGTCCATTAGGAAAATGCATGTCATCTATTGAGAATTAGATCAAGTTGAAAGCCTTGAATGTCTTAAACTTGCTAGTCAAGGATACGATAATTTATCATTTATTAAGAAATTCACAAATCTCCACCTATGTTGGGACTACTTCCAAGAAAAAACAAGATTAAGTTTTCGTCTTACAATCTCATGTCAATAAAAAAGTTGTAAGTATGCAAAAGGAAGAGATTAATGAAAACATGAATGAGGATTTCTAAGGCATGAAAAGATGTGAAATTGATAAAAAGGAATAAAAATTTCTATACCTCAAGAGCTAATGATTCTCCTTAAAATTAAATTCCTTCCAAAACAATACAATATTTTTGTGAATACTTAAATGAAAAAAAATGCTTTACCTAGTTTTGAAAAACTATTTAATTTAAACTTTTCAATGAAAAGATATACATGAAGCTTGATGGAGAAAAGGGGGCATTTGGAGATGTTTTAATTATACATGGAAGGAACACACTTCAAGGTGTTAGAAATAGACAACCAACTTTTTTCTCTTTTGAAGCGCAACCATAGACACAACCTAACAAGTTGTTGGCACCCACAAGTCAAGCTCATTGGTTGTGACATTTTGCAATTTTTTGAGAGGAAACAAATTAGGATTTTTTGGGGAAAAGGCCAATAAAAAAGGGAAAAATGTATATTAAACCTAATCCAAACTTGACATTTGTGGACCATTGAAAATTAAACTCTTTGGTGTAGTTCATTATTTGATCACATTCATAAATGATTGATTATTAAAAAAACTCAAGTATAATTCTTAAAGACAAAATACCAAACATTAGCATTAAAAACCTTTCAAGATTTAAGAAAAAAGATAGTTGAAATTCAAATAGAAAAAGGTTAATGCATTTCATTGATACAAAAGTGAAATATTTTTTACTAGCTTAAATCACTATGGGACCTTAAAAAATGAAATAGGTTCATCTCATTTTAATCATTTTACTTTAGTTTAAGTTATGCCACTATAAAGTTTTTACGAAATCATCATGTTTCATTAAAAATTGACATAATTCATAACAATGATTAAGTTTTTATAAATACTGTTGTTTTAAATATCCTAAGTTATTTTTCTTTAATATGGGCTATTGCACCCTATTGTATCCTAAATTATACAATAACTTATTCTAAGTTGTTTTTAACTATTAAACCCTAAGTTCACTCTAGATTATTCTACCTTAGGTTAATTTAGGTTAAAATAGGTAGCTAGGTAGGTATGTAAATAAGTAGTTTTGTTAAACTAATTATTTGATAAAAAAAAGCTAGGTACATAAAACGAAAAGAAAAGTATCATCAGCGATTAATTATATGCAATACTTAAAAAGTAATAACTATTATTAAATACAAGTTAATAAATGATAAAAATAAATAATTGAATCATTAACAATTAATAAGCATGACTAATATCTAATAACCACTAATCATAAGTAATAATAAATCGTTCTTAATTATTAACTATTGATGAGTTTTAGTTTAGTCAAGGTTTCCTATAACTGAGTCCACATTAAGGAATATCATGACAAACTGAAACCTGGAATTGTGAATCCTGGACCGTTTGAAATTTCATGAACCTGTCTGTTCAAATTCACAAAATGGTCATCACTTGCGCCGCAAGTAAAATGGAGACATGTGAGAAGTTGACCAACAGAGAGTAAGCAGTAGCACAATAGCTGACGATAACTATGATTTGTAAACTTCAGAACATACCCAATTGCTCAGGCGTTATATAATTCCACTGGCAGCGCAAGAAACACTGGAGCAAGGGAGGGAATTTATTTGTTCAATATCTGCAGCAAATATACGTCAATTGCACAAACCGTGGTTCTTAGACTCACTGATCTTAAGGAGACCATTTATTGCGTATACCAATAAACTGAACGCCTTGCTGAGAGCTTCATTTATGTGCATACACCAATCATTGAAGTGATATGATAGCGACACTGACTGCAGCACTTGTTTACCTTTCAGATTAGCTACGCTGACTGCAGCACTTGTTCACCTTTTGGATACACGTTCCTCCAGCTCCTCATTCTCATTCAAGCTTGCAACAAACTCATGAGCATAAGTTTCATCTTAGCTTGAACCTGTACAAGCAACTATCTAGCCAAAAACACAGAGGAATCCATAGAGGGCAATGGTTGGTACATATCACATGCCACACACACATACCCATCTAAGCACAGTTATTTTGACGAGTATTGTCTACTAAACTTTTTTGTTATGGTAGTTGTCAAGAATGGTTCAATATGGTAAAAGTAGCCATCACATTCCAACTTCTTCTGGTAGAACAACATATATGCATTCTCCAAGTGTAATCTTCACAGTACACCTAGAGTACTTTTGATGACATTTCTCTACAAATGACTAGTTTCAAGAGGTTAATTTCTCAGCCACCATCGAAACATAGTGTTTTGTACTTGATTTCATTTGAAGATACATGAAGCAAGAACTCTTGTTTCTTTTTTGGCTAAGAAGTCCTCACAAAGAACAACTGTGTGGAAGGCTCATTAAATACAGAAAAGTCTCACCGTGACCAAAACAATCCCCATCTAACATTCCAGTCGCTGGAATAAGCAACAATTCTGGGGCACATTAACAGTGCTTACAATTCTAATCTCCATTACAATTTCACACTTGATAGCTACAAAAATGTCAACAGCCAGAGCAAACATTGGATGTAATCAGCAGGAGTAACCCTACATGCCGGCTAAACTTGTAAACTCCTAGCTAATACATTTTTAAACCAAAAACCCACTGAACACAACTAGCTATATAATATGCCGCAAGCTCAAAAATTCTAGCTAACAACCCCCAGAAGACAGCAATGAGGAGAAAAGCTTGCAGAACATATCCAGGTTTTACTCTCAGCTTCACTTCATGGACTGTAATTCCCTCCCTGTAACAATTTGTGTTGTCAAGTGTAGTCCACATCCTGTCCCAAAACCAACCTATTGACATGATCCTGGAAAAAGTGTGGCAGAAAAATGAGATTTGTGGCTGTTATTGGTAGGATGACACCTTCAACTCACCTGCACTGATGACCTTGCAGGCCCATGCTTCTGCCTGCAACAAAAATAAAGCAAAGACATCAATTAAGTCTCCATGACTACTTTGCCAAAAGAATATACCTGCTAGTTGTTTGGAACCCAGGAAAGGGGGGATGCCATACCAGTATGAGTCTTTCTTCTCTTGGGCTAACAGTTCCTCAAATGAGATCTCTATGTCTTCAGCATCCAATTTCTCAATCAGCTGTCCAGTATTAGGTTGCAACTCGAAGTGTGTACGACCATACTCCAGCATCTGCAAGGTGGGAAGTCCCACATTATAGGCATTTCAAATCTTTCAGTACCAAATACTGTGACAAATTCTTCAAGGCAGAATTTGAGAACTAAGACAAACAATTTGATGGTGAGGTCAAGGATTTAAACCCCCTCACGTTTTGCCCATGGCTTGACATTGGAAAATGAAAATCCACAACCATGCATCTTCCTAGAATTGCAACTTTATGTTCACAGGGTTGACACCACATCAGGTCAATATATGCATTGAAGCATTTGCAAATCTTGCTGAAGCCTGATTGCCTCATCAGCCATAGTTAACAAAATCACTTCTTGACTTTCTGGTGATTCATGTTGGATGTTCCCAATGTAAGTTCTGCTTTCTCATTGAGAAGCAGATTGACCTAAGGTGTAGGGACCTCACATTAATGGATAACACAATCACTGACAAAAAGGCTTGCTCAATGTCTTCTGCGAGCAAACTGCTTCAAGCTAGTACCATATGATGACATGAGAAAGGCAGCCATAATACTGATATAGACATTGGTCATGCAGTCACCTTTAGATATGCTGGAGAGAGCTTGAGCTGTTCTTGCAATCTATTGTACACCACTGTGTCCTCTTCCAGTTTCTTCTGCTCTATTTCCAATCCATAAATCTGCAAGGATGAAGAACCATCATCCAAGAACATGAAATCAGCTCTGAAAGTCCATGAAGATATGTACAGAGCCACAGAGTTCAATACTTTATCATCCTCATAAACTCAGTGATCCTGGAGTTACCTGCCCACACAACCGATCAAAAGAGGACTTGTCTGCCTTTGCTAGTAGGGATTTTGAAATGGTGAATTTACGCTGTATTGTGTCTGACCTGTCAACAGACCCAGAAATTTATTCCAATCAATATGAAAAAATATATGAGCTAATAATATATTAGCACTTATGAGGAAATGAAACACAGATTTACCTCTTCCCCAAATTTAATGCCCTCTCCAAAAAGTACTGACATCATTTTCATAACAGATTTTTGTCACTAGTTCTGAGAGAATAGTTTTTGACTTCAGACATCAAATTCAAAAGGACACGGCAACTTGACTGTATAAAACTAGAATTGTATTAACTCACTTTTGCTGGAGGGCTGATTTTGCCTCCACTAAGCAGGTTGTGAAACGGCCTACCTGTAACATCATGATCACCGACAAACTTTCCTCATGTCCTAGCAACTTGTCACTGATTTGTCACTAATCTCTTTTTGCATTGAAAAAAATTAAGACCATGGAATCAAACAAGCTCAAATTGCAAGTAATGGTAAGTGCCACATCTGACCACTGTGCCTTTCAACCTCCTAGACTCCCAACAAACATGAGTCCACAAAATCTTGATCTAAATGAGTAAATGGAGATCATGCTGAAGAGCAGGTGTGAAATAGCATCAATGTTGAGCAATGAGTGGGAACCTGTGCAAGAGTAAGGGTCTTTGCAACGTTAGACCGCACAAGCTCATCATATTGCTCCTTGATCTTTCGCTGTATCATACTTCCTGAAGATGTAAAGGGATATGGACAATTGCTGTTATGGGATCCCCCTTTTGGTGTTCCACATATGCAACCCACTTCAACCTCCGAAGACAATGCACCAAAATTTGGCTCATTATGTTCAGGTGCAACCTTCTCTGCCTCTCTTTGATTAACTAGAGCATCTCCACAAGCAGCAGCTGCAGCTGCAGCTGCTTTTGCTTTATGCCTTCTCCCACGATTCTTCTTCTTCTTTTTCTCCTTCTTCTTTCCATCTGTATCCTCTTCATCGCATTCCTGTCCACCTTTTAGAACCCCTCCCTGGTTCTCATCCCCCTCTTCCACACCTAGTACACAATTCAATCTGCGTTTTAGTCCTGGTATTCTCCCTAGGGTCCAACTTATGGTCAAAATTTCAGTCCAAAGACAGTTCACAAACTATCCCAATTTGAAGCACTATGCTTCAGATTGTACACACACACAAATCCAGTTCATGTGCTATAACCCTGGACACAGATGACTAATTTGACTCAGGATTGAACTGTGGAAGGTTCCAGCAAAGTACCTTGTTCAGAACCGCTCCCCTCACCCTGACCCTCCTCCTCAAGAAGAAAATCAAATACTGCCTTACTACAAGGACTTTCCAAAGTCCCCCCCTTCCCGGGTGCCTCTGTCAGCATTAACCCAGAAGCAAGCCTTGCTCCCATGCCAACCCCTTTGCCCCCAATTGACTCAATATTCAATGCTGCAAGTGCTGAGGCAATATCTGTGGTTAAGCCCTTTGTACATTCTTTCATGGACTTTCCCTTGGTGCCTGCCTCTAACAAACTAATTCTCAGAGAGCCTAACCCATCCAATGCCAAGTTTGAAGGAGCATGATGGCTGCCCAAATTTCTAGCTGTTGGTAAACCTTGGCTTGTAGAATTCAAAGCATAGGTTGTTGGAATATTTGATAACACAGCAAGACCATTTGAGCCATTAGTTGCACCTCCTGGTGAACTAGCTCCCTTGGCCTTCCCCTTTGAACTCAGAACTCCTGTCAGATGCCCATTCACCTTAGACTTAGCAGGATTGCGAGAAACAGGAACTGCAATTGTTGAAGCCAGGCCTGGTCCCCTCTGAGCCATAGAGCTCCCACTGGCCACTTTTGCTATGCCTCCAAGATGCAAGCAATCTAATTCCTCATACTGTCCTCCCCGCATAGCCCCTTTGTTGCTATTCATCCCCATATCAAGTCCTTGCTGCATTCCAGCTGGCATGGCCTCCTCTTTTTGAAGTGATGCACCAGCTTGATTTGCACCTTGTCTTGCCACTAGACTCCCTGACTTTGTTGTTCCGCTGGCACTTCTTGTAGAATTTTCAGATGTTCCTGCAGATTGCAGAGCTCCAAACAATGTAGCTCATAAAATAGTGTCATAAGACCCACACTCCTGACAAGCCCGTACAAAACTGTCCCAGAAAAACAGAACTCATTAATTTACTACCATCATAGACAAAGGGGGCAGACTGTGAATGCTTTGTCAAGATCAATAGGTTTCCTGCTTGCATGTGTGGATATAGAATCGCCTCATTACCTGTCCAAATCTCAGCATCACCATTCTGGGTTGAGTCTGATGAAGCAGCAGCAGCAAGGCTTGTAAGGCTGTCAAGACTTCCATTTGTTTCAAGCTTCAATCTTACTCCTGTAGCACGTGGAAAACTTCCTACTTGTCCATCACCTACACTCACAAAACATTATTTCCATATGATACCAAGACAGCTTATGGCTAAACCTTCAAAACTCCACCTTCCAAAGCAAAGCTTTTAGATTGTTGCAGCACAATTTCCAGTTCTGCAGTTTACCTGATGGTGACATCAGAATCTCGAGCACAAGCCTTCGTTGTGGTGGTGGGGACTTCATTGCACCCTCATTACTGCCACCACTGCCACCACCTGGTTGCATGCAAGGTTCATGAGACAAGTAACACTAACCCTAACCTGACATGATAGTTATTTTGAAAGTACAGCAATAGTCACCACTGAAATATTCTGAGACCAAGCAAGATTCTGCATAGTGGAGCATGACAAACCACCAGATGCAGAAGGGGATCCATCAATGAATGAAGCAGAAGTTGTAGTTGTGATTGTGGTGGTGATTGTGGTCACGGAGGCCGAGTCTGATGCAATGGGTGCAGCATTGGAGCCTTCTGAATCTGCAGCAGCTGTTGCCACAGCTTTATCTGCAATACCAGAATCGTCTTCCTTTCTAGAGTCATCTGCTTTGACACCCTTTTCTACTCCCCTGAAAATCTTCCTGGCATTGATCCACCCTCTTTGAAGGCCAGTGACTATGCTGCTATGCCCATTGGCTTGCATGGTTGTGATTTGGCAGTTTGATGATTTAGCTTGTATCTTATTGCATACTGCTTCCACAAGGGGATGTAGAAGCCCACTGAGCTTTGCCACCTCAGATAATGGGTTTAAACTGAACTTGGAACTGGATGCAGGTGAGTGTTGCACCCGATGGTTGTGAAGGCTGTGACATGAACAGCAGAGGTGCTGTGCCCCCTCTCCACTTACGCCTGTTTGAGACTGAGGTTGCTGTTGCTTCTGCTTTGTGTGCACACACTGCTGCATGGCACTCTTCTCAAGCATCTGGAAACCAATCACCATTGCCAGGACCACTCCAGTTGCCAGCCCACCGAACACTGCTAGTAACAACCATATCGGCATCATGAACCTCTTTGTATTGTCAATCAATCCTAATTCTCCAGTCCTTGAGAGAACTATCTCAAGTACACAGCATGGCTTCCTGCAAACCCCAAAAAACTGTGAGCATACAACATGTTATCCTCCATCTTCTCCAAGCTAAAGATATCAGCTATGAAGCATCATATTGTTTTTCTGGAAGCCAATACTCAGTATCTCGAGTTCCAGAAGCAGCAGCAAAATTTTCCAGCATCTCATCATGCTTCCACCACATTTGCAAAAGCTTAATCCATTCTCCTTCTGAGTCTCATTTATCCCTTTTGTATAGTGAGCAACCCCGTTCTTTCAAGGCAATGCAGACAATCTCAGCTTTAGCACGTCATGAAAACCCTAGCATTTCCACAATTTCTTTCAGAAGCAAAAAGACTAATCAGGAAAAAAGAACAAAAGACGGGGAGCATGCCATCAATTAATCACACTGCCATAACCCTACTTCTCTGTTGAAATTCTCGCAGTTTTCAGTACTCAGTCAAACGCGTAGGGGAAGCTGGAAAAGCACGAAAAAACAGAAGATTGCACCTTCCAGATTTGCAGAAAACCACAATCTCAAGTGAAACCAAGCTCTCAAGACATCATCACTTCTGTGTTGGGAATCAAACGCGTCGGCCTCTCGCACGGAGCCGAGTCGCCGCAGATCGCAATCCAGTTGCAAAAAGGCATTACTCCTGAGACCAATTCGGTGATTTCCCAAACTGTGCCACAGACCAAGGCGAAGAAGAAAAAGACGAAGACGACGAAGAAGAAGAAGAAGCGCCACAGGCACCGCGAAACGCAATCGCTCAAATCCAGAAGACGGAAACGGCGTCCGGAATAGCCACGCTCATTGCGGAATGTCCATATTCCTATCATTCTGATCTCTGTAATCAGCATATTCTGCGTCATCCGGAAATTAATCGGCAACAAGGTGCCTATTCCGGTTTTCGGAAAGGGGTGGGTTTTTAGGGTTTGGATTCTAGGGTTTGGTTCCTAGGGTTGTTTCTTTTGGTTTTGTTTTCCAACTGAGAGTTTCTTCTCATTCACAGAGGTTATTGTTGCCTGGCGATGGCGGAAGAGCGCGTGGAAGATCGCGTGCGCACAGCACAGATCGAGGCACGCGCTCGCAACATCAGTCATAACGTGCGTTGTCTCGAGTGCGGTCACCAATCGATCGAAGAGTCGCAAGCTGATATCGCCGTTCGACTTCGCAAGGTACACCACCTAGTAGGGTTTGCAGTTCGGAATTCTCGTTGTTTTTGTATTGGGTTTCGCTAGTACTACTGCAGCGGCGCCGTTTGGTTTCAGAGAATTCTTCTTCTTCTTCTCGACAACAACAAAGGCAATTATTAGTTTTTTCTTTGGCAACTTGAGAGCCTCGATTTGTTGATTCAAGTGGTGTGAATCCTTTGCGTCTAATTTATGAGAATGTTCTGTCTGTTGTCTCTCCTCTACTTCAATAGATTCTCAAGAAAAACCGATTCTAAACTACGGAGTTTCTGAAGATGGAGATCAGTATGGCTGCAGGTGATACGAGATGAGTTGAGAGCGGGAAAGACTGACCAAGAAATCTATACCAAGTTGACAACAGAATATGGTGAAGCGATTCTCTACTCTCCAGCTTTTGATGCACAGACTGCTGTACTGTGGATTGGCCCGGTAATAAGAGCCCTTTCATACATTCATGCTTGACTTCTTGACTGAGTTGAACAATTCAAGAAGCTCAATTGAACAATTCAGGAAGCTTAATTTTGCAGATGGGGATGTGTTGCGGTTTCTTGGCAGGTGGTGTTGGTAGGGGCAATAGCAGGGGCAACATTCTACAGAGGCAAGACCAAGCAGCGAGATCTTGGAAGAATGGCTGATATGCTGTTGCATAACATTCCTCTTACTCCCACTGAACGTCATGTGCTCAAGTCTTTGGTTCTACCACCTTCTTTACGCAATAGAGGTACTCAATGGAGCTGGCCATTTATGCGCAAGTGATCAGCAGAAATTTGTTAAACCTTGGAAGCTTGCAGGCAACATGTTCTTCCATTCCTCACAGCTTCAACTGCATATAAACAGCTTTACGCAACATTCCTCTTATCCTCACTGAACACCATGTGCTCAGGTCTTTGGTTCTACCACCTTCTGTACACAACACAGGTACTCAATGGAGCTGGCCATTTTGATTCACATTGACCAACACAAATTTGTGAACCTCAGAAGCTTGCAAGTACTGAAGCCTTTTTCAAATACATCAGTTTGTAATGCAGC
Source organism: Sphagnum tenellum (assembly GCA_963921925.1). Lineage (NCBI taxonomy): Eukaryota > Viridiplantae > Streptophyta > Sphagnopsida > Sphagnales > Sphagnaceae > Sphagnum > Sphagnum tenellum. The sequence goes on from OY998156.1 coordinate 6,779,224, forward strand.
TGCTGCTCAGATTTCCAGGCAATTCAGACATGAATCCATCTGCTCAATGCAACAAAGCTATTGTGTTCTAGCTCACTCATCATTTCTAGGACTACTATTACAAGTTAGTCAGAGATACAAAAAAATACATACTCACCAACATCTTATCTAGCAACTCTGCAGCCAGGGGTGTAGCATGGCAATTGGACTCTTATATGAATGCAAATAAACCAAATCCAGTAATCAGCTGTTGAACAAAATCATCAGTGAAGCTGCTCATCGTCTTGTTGAACTGAGCTATTTCTGTGAGAGAGCATTGTCAAGTGGTCAATCATAGTCAGGTGTTTAAAGGCCTCATAAGTTATCTTCTCTACCAAGACTTGGGTGCAGATTTTGGATTTTGCTGCTATATGCATGGGTTTATTAGAGCCTGTTTATTGATTTATTTGGTGAAGTTCTTCCAGAGGAGGCAAAGAGTGACCATCTTTAGTGGTTGTATCACTATGGAGAAGTCTATTTGTAGTTTTACTCCTCACCCTTGGTGTAGTAGGCCTCATCTGATTACTCTTAAGGATGATTTTAACAGAGATTTCACAAGGGATTATGTGAATAAGGTATGGGTGCATGTTGCCTTGGCAATGCACATTAAAGGAAGTCATTCAAAACTAATTTTGGAGAATGCTTGTGGTTTGAAACTGGTATTATCCCAAGTCCCTACCAAGCAGGAATTGGTACTAGGCTGATATTACCTCATGTCCTTAGCATGCAGCTACTGTTACAAGGTATTGTCTCAAGTCGTACAAGTATGGTCAGTTCTTTGATACCGAGACCAATACTAGTATATATATTAAGGTTCCATTTTTTTATGCATTATGGTTTCTGCTTCCAATACCCAAAGTACAAACCCTTAACTTTCTTTTGCTGGAATTATTTTTGTTGTTTCGATTATAATTTATAAAGCATTGCAATTTGCAATAGGAGTTCTCTCTATTAGGAGTTCTCTCTCTATTCTTTCCTGAAAATCTTTCCTACATTTACTTTATTCTTGATGATTTCTGACCTAAAAATGCTTTATCTTCTTTCAATTTTTGAAACAGCAAAACTTCATTTCATGAGTCAACTAGTGTGAGTGCCTCCAGAAATGTACAAGCTACAGCACAACATGGATTCAAAATCATGAACAAGCTAGCATATTGGCTATATCTTCATACTACCAACTGCAATGAATGATGTGGTGGTGTTCTCACAAGTTATCAAGTCATCAACTTAGACCACAAAGGTCATCTTTGCTAAAATGCATGAAAAGACAAATTTTCAAGTGAAGTGAGAGGAGTGATCATATACCTCACCTGTGTTGGCACCATTCAATGTACCCAAAAAGTTGTGAGCTTTTTCCCCCTCCATCAGTGCAAGCACCACCCTTGCAATCCAGTCCTTAGATTTGACCTCCAGAGCAACTCTTGACAACACAAGATTCAAGGAAACCTGTCAAATTGCTAAGGAGAATTGGGAATCCAAAAAGCATTGTTGAGATTGGATTGTGCACGGGTTGGGGCTGTCTCTCAACCTCAAATCCATGGATGCCACAGTCAGAATCAAATTGCAACGAGTCTTAAGTACCAGGATGTAGCTTGTGGGCTTGCATACTGATGATCCAAGAATCTAAGTGCACATGCTAAGTATAACACAACAGAACACTAATGCCACATTTCTGTTCAAAAACATAGCACATGCTGCACCTCTCTCTTCAAGTTACTAGCAGACAATGAGGCCCGAAGTTGGAGAGGGGAACAACCAGAAACATGAGGTGGGAAAAGGTAACCATTTGACAATTGATACAAAATGAGTGTGCAGGTGACAAAGTAAATTGAGGCATGAAAAACTTATAACTGAATAAATGAGAACATGAGAGTTTTGAGGCCAGCCCACCATAAAGGTCTTGAGGACTGGGCTCTCTTTTTGGTACACCTTGTCTCATGCACCATAAGTCTTCTGAACTGGACAATGATGTCATGTCAGCAAATTTGGGGAGTTGTATCATGGAAACATAGTTGAAAAATTGATAACTTTATCTACACTATCGGGGTGTCCAATTTACAACATGGACAGGATAGAATGTCTACTCTTGAGAAACCCCTTTTCTATTTATGAATTTGAGCTTGCAACAGCAATCCAGATGAATTCAACCCACTGGTCTAATAGAAATGGCAAGGAGGGTGGGAGGAAGAATGCATCACCAACTTTGGTTGTGCTATCTTGGCCTTCACATTGTCTGATCTCCCAGAACATGAACATGCTGGAGATCACATCTATCCTACCCGAGGGGGATCTACTGGTTAAGCAGCAAATGGCCTCCATTGATCCACAGGTAGAGGGAGCGGTGGCACATTGACAAGACAAACAATCAAAATAATGGGAGTTCTTTGCAGCCAATAAGTAGAAGTGGGCACAGCCAATCCCAAGAATGATGTCCAGTCCTTCAATGTTGACCACAACACTTGACATGAACAAACATGCCAGGTAAGAGACTTTTGTGCATTAGAAGTCCAAGTGCATCTGCTACTTTCCTTCTTGGACTGACCAGAATGTATGTGCCCGTGTCACCCTCTCAAGCAGCTCTTGAGGTACTGGCTCCCCTCTGCGCTGGTGTGGAGCGATGCGAGCTGTGTGTACCAGTGTCTTCCATTTGTCCTGCCACAACAATGTAGAAACATGTGTGAGTTCATGCTCAACACAATCTGTCTGTAAAGAAAGGAAGATGTAAAGGAGCTAGCAATACACAGGCACATTTTAGTTCAACTCCAATGATCCACTGTTTGTGTAAACTGCTTCTATGAGCTAGAGATTACATTGACTTGCATCTACATTGTTTTACAAATGATTGTGAACCCACAGAACACGAGCAGTAATACTGAAAAAAAAACCTTTAGGTCCACATAAGTTCGATGCTTGGCCTGGTTGAAAGCCCGCAGTTTAACATCCCGCCACCTGTATACATAATATTTCTGGTTCAGAAAATTGAGCTTTTGCTGCCCTTCTTTCATGCTAAATTTAACTGCTTGCTATCTGTAACCTTAGAACACTATTGAAGTTGAAGTCACTATTTGCAGAGCCTGACCAGTTTGACAGACTTGCCATACCTCCCAATGCCAAGCTTTTCGACAGCATGGACAAGGGCTTCCACTTCAGTTACACTAAAAGGGCGCCGGACACGACGCTTGCCAATATCAAGAGGACTTGATTTTGGCTGCATGGGGACCAGAGACATGCCAGGAAAATCCCCTGTGCCCACAGTTGGGTGCAGAATCATAGCCCCCGGATCCCCCTCAATGTTGTCATATGTCAAATTGGGCAATGGTGAAGGAATTTCCAGTTCATTCTTTGCTCGTCGGTTGGCATCTGCCTGAGCATGGATTGCTGCCAAAGCCCCTGCAGATGGCACTCGAGTTGACTGTGGAGAAATTGACATTTGTTCATTGAGGTGTGCTTTTGTCTTTGATCCATTGCACCCTTTGAGTGGGTCATCAATTGTCACAGACAGGCCAAAGTGTGCCAATTTGCCCTTGATACCTGGTTTGGCCCCAGGCAGCTTGGGTGGTGCATTAGACACCTCTGCAGTTCCATTTGCCTTGTTTGACTGTCCTTTTCCGGGGTACTGTCCTCCTGCATCACCACTGCCAGACAATCCCCGTACACCAATGACAGGATACCTGCACACCTCCAGCCACATCAGACAGTAGAAAAACTTGGCCGCTTTACAAACTTGACATCATGGTGAAACAAACTTGCTTTCAGATGCATTCTTTGAAGAAAACATGTTTGCTCTCTGATTGTGTCAACTCTCTAGGTGTATACACAAACAAAAAATCCAGTTCATTGTCTTATTCTTGTTTCCCACACATATTACACTCTTTTGACAAAATCTCTGAGGATGCCAAGAAAGAGGGATGTTAGGGATTTACTCTAGGAATTTTGCTTTGATGAAAATCAATTAAGGGGCATGAGAAAAAAGGCCAGTTACAAGGGCACAAGAGTTAACCACATACCAAGGTGATGGGTGCTTGACAGCACGTGAAAGCACAAGAAGAGGATCGTCAGAGGTGCCAGATGGGGACGTGGGCACTGGACTAGGTTCAAGCATGAAGCCTAGGGACTCTGGCTTTGTGCTGCAGGAGATGCCCATTTGTGACAATGTGGCAGCCTCATCAGGCACCTTCTTTCCTTGCATCAATACCCGCACATGCAGACCCCCTCCAAGAAGATTCATGGCTGCATCCATCACTGCTCTCTGTTTCAGGGAAGTTGAGACAGTCAGTTCAATGGAGTAAGCTCCTCAGAAAGAAGGCAGTTGTTTTCTCCTCTTGTGGTACATATGGGATCGGACATTCCCATAAACAGCACAGCAGCAGCATTAATGAAGTCAATATTCAGCACTCAAAACTTTTGTGAAAAGACATTGTTTTAACAGAGGAAAGATAAAACAGAGGGCAAAAAGTTTGCCTTGAGGCTTGAGACAGTTGCTGTTTCTGGTAAGTCCACAAAAAGCTCTGGAACAGTGAATGACTTGATGCTAAGCTTGACTGCAATAGGGGCACATTCACAACCATTAACAGTTCAATAGTCTGTATACCTGCTGAAAATAGTGCATCCAAAAATGCAAGGGATTAACAAGTTCAGGGTGAGGTGATGGCTGGCTCTAAGATTGTCTTAAGGCTACTGCAATTTTCAGAGAGCATCTACTGTTTTTCTCCATCTATCAAATCCATGAATAGATCAGTGGATTCACTTTGCCACAGTTTGTACACATACCTTGGGGTTCTGTTAACATTTTGGAAGACAGTTTTGGAGTACCCTTGGCAGTGGGGGAAGACACCACACTTGTGGCTTTGGCTGGAAACATGACAGGTTCAGTTTAGATTCAGTTTTCATTAAGTTAGAACTCCCAGTATTGTTATTGTTACATGCTTAGAGGAACAATAGATCCAGGTGAAAATCATTAATACAAAGGTGCAAATTTCAAAGGTGGTGCAAGAGAAACAAAAGAACTTTGTGCACTTTGATCAGATCCTGATTTACTGAGGTGAAGGGACTTCTACATGCTGGTCAGACATAGCAAAAATGGCAAGAAAAGTTTACAAATATGTACCACTGCGGAGCTTTGCTGCAGCTGCAAGGGGCTTGCCATCCACAAACTCGTACCCCATCTCCATGAGATTGTTGGTGTTCACATGCAATTCTGCGGATGGCTTGACACTTCCGTCAAGCATCCTCTTCCTTTTCGCTGGAAGACCTCTTGTTGTCCGCTGCCGCGTGAAAGAAGCTATCCCACCAAAGAGACCCTTGCCTTCAAAAATTGCCTCTGCAGACAATGATGCAAACATAGTTGGATCAAGACCCTATAGCTTAACATTAAGACACTTTCAAGGGTCCAACAACCACACTTGTTAGTAAACTCTGTTAAGGCCCAGACAGGTAACACAGACATCTTTCATAGGCCCTCTAGAGTGACTGATGAGAAGTTCACATGAAAGATCATGGTGCAAAGATACACCAAACCCCAATTATAAGATAGCAAGAGCATACATATAGATGCAGTGCGTTTGTCGTTTAACAATGTCAGAACTAAATTAACCAGACCAGCCCACTCTGATAATCCAGTTCTGCAGATTGACCACAAAGTTCACCAATACTATCATTGGGGACAGTACTATTTGTCAGACTCTTGCATGCAAGTTAGTGGCAAAACTGTGATCAATACCTTCACTGGAGCGTGAATTATCTGTCAACTCCATGTCAGTGTGCTTTCGCTTGGATCTTGTTCCAAAGACACAGTTGCGCTTCACCACTTTGGCAGCTTTCCGAGCTTTCCTAACCTTGCTATATGCATCTTTTGCTATTTTCACCATTGATTCTGGGAGAAGGTGCTGAGAAGAGCGATGCTCTTTGATCTTATTTCTGATGACTCTGCACTCCCTCTTGGGTACTGTTTTCTTTGGCATGGCCATGGTGCTTTCAACATCTACAGCCCCTTGGGTACGAAGTCTACAGCTCTTGGATATCACCTCTGGGCAGCAATTCTTTGAATCAACAATCATACATTTATCTTCCATCCCCATGCTAATATATTCTTCCTCCCTTCCCTTGGCCAGATCTATAGCCTTTTCTGCTTTGACAACATTTCCATCCTGCATGTTAGTGTTGCATTTCAAATCCATGCCTGGGTTCCCTGTTTGCTCCACAACAATTCTGGTTTCTGCCTCTTGCTCAGAGTCCTGTCCAGCCTTCAATTCACCTAGAGATTCTGAACACTCAAAGCTGCCTGCTAAGTTATCAGCTGATCCAACATTTTGTCTTGTGAGTTCTGTTAGACCCTTTTTTTCACAAACAGGCTGTAGAATGTCCATTTGTACAGATACAAGAGCTGTTAGCTTCTTGTCTTCCACAATCTGCGGACACACCACCTCCTTGGTGCTGAGAGACTCCTGAATCTGATTTGAAGGATACCACTCCATTTTGATGATCTCTCCCTCAAGAGGTGTGATGGAATCTGACCTATGGACCGGGAACCCCATGAGAGGAAACCCAGGACTTGCATTTCTCTTGGAAACTGATTCATTGTCCTCAGAAACAGGCTGCAGAGAATTATCCACCAATTTATTAGTCCTCTGAAATTCGCACCAGAGAACAACACAACTTACAGCCAAACACTCAGCACTCCAATCAGTCATCCCAACATAACAGAGTTGGCTTTTAGAATCTCCAACTGGATTGACTTGTGCACACAGAACAAGTTACACCACAACAATCAAGTGTTTTAACTGTCCCTACTACCGCAGCTATCAAATAAACTCTGAGCAAATTGTTCCACACACCGTTTCAAATATGGATGATGCCTGGTTTTGTGGAAGAGCCTTCCTTGACAAGCAGCATGACAAAAATGTGGCAAGAACAATTGACTCAGAGGACACATTGCTTTAAGCCATGAAAGCTGCTGGTACCTGAGCTTTCTGTGTTGAGAGACCTTGAACAGATCTATTGTCTTCATCCACATGATGATCCTTAACAGAAACTACCCTCTTTTCTTCCTGCAAGAGAACAGCTCTATGGGTCCCTGTTTCGAAACCATTGCTGACATCTGTACACTTGATGTCTTCTCCAGTCACATGAACAACCTGCAAGTCCGCATCTTTTCCACTTGCTTTCTCAAGGGCATCCAAAGTGGATGCAGTTGGACAGACTGGCATAAGTGTCACTTCGCCTTGTACAGTGTGTGTCTGTGAGCTTTCTACAATGTCTGCCACATGAAAGTCAATATCTGGAGATTGATTTCCATTCAATATCACCTGGTCACCAAGCTTCAACCCATCTTGCTGCTCCTCCCCAACATCTTGTAGAAACTGACCTGCAACAGTTGCAAGAAGCTCAAAGAATCCACTGCTGCCCCCAAAACTGGACTGCCGTTGTGCAGTGGCATCCCCACGGCCCTGTTAAGAACAAAACATTTTCTGAGTGGGGACCTTTGACAACAGACCCACTTCTGACTCATCAGACTAATGTCACTAGTGAAATACAATCTTTACAAGCAGAAAGTAACAAAAGCAGGATGAACAAAACCCAAGCACCAGTAAATCAGTACCTGAGACAGCATCAACAAAGCACTAGCATTTTCTCATGCTCTAAACTGAGGTTCATAACAACCAATCTACTACTGGATTGACTTATAAATAATATAACAAGGAATCTAGGGCTTTGCAATGTACAAAGACTGTATGAAACAGGAAAGTCTAGATTCATGACCATACTCGAGAAGATCGTGTTGCCCGGGGTAGGGTAAGTCCACGGTAGCCAGGAAAACCCTCTTCTACTCTCTGACCTTGAGCTTCCATATCCTTGCACGCATTACCCCCACCAACTTTGCTGAAATTACTCTGCCTTCATTTGCAGGAAATTACTCTCACCAATTCCTCATAGCAAACCAGCTGAAATCTGGTTCAAAATGTACTGTTCAATCCTGGATGTCTTTCCTGCATTGTAAATTACCCCTGTGTGGAAAACCTGGTATGACAATGAAATTCATATCAGCTTGGAGCAGATTTCAAGTCCAACCCCCTACAGGCAAGATGACTCCAGGTGCTCCATGCAACTCAAATATCAATGGTGTTGGCAACCTTCACCTTTAGACAAAGAGTGTTCTCCATTGTAAATCAGACAAGAGTTTACCATGAATCTCAATGGAGAATAATTGAAGCCACAGACATCACTTGGTCTTGCATCTGCACTCTTGGAGCATCCAAAAACCAAAGCAAAAAACTCTATGGGCAATCGATTTATCATCATGAGCAGTGACTGGCTGGGCAACGCTTGGCAATCAACATATCAAAAGTCCTAATTTTGTGCCACCTGATACCATGGGCAGCGCTTTGTTTGGCACAAAGTCTAATTGGAATTCACAATCTTCAAATCCCAATGGAGACATCTACAGAATCAAAGGTGTAAACCCTACCCCCCTCAAACCTTAACGTCCCTTTATCTATCAGACAAGAAAGCAGTTCTTGGCTCTACAACCCAGAAGAATCCCCTGAAGCTTTCCAAACTGGAAAATCGTTGCCCTCCAGACACAAAATTCGACTTCAACAAAGCATCCAATCAGACGAAAAATTAATCTCCGCCATCAGTGAGTTGTCATAGAAGCAATCTTTCGCTCAAAAGTATGCTGCCAGATAGACCCCCTCACCAAACCTCCATTAAACCCTAGGAAACAACCGTCTGAACCCCGGTCCATCTAGATGCTTTTCTTGAGATTTACATCAGATCTGTTCAACAATCAACGAAACAAAAGAGGCCAAAAAAAAATTGAAAGGCGTAACTCCACGGTACCTATTATCGTCCTGCAAGCAAGCACTGTTATTAGACATACACTTCCATGCAACTCCTTGATAACTGCACTAGTTCAGAAAACCGTTCTCGTCGTGATCCAACAATAATATGCTGCGAAATTTTTTCCCTCTTGATTACTTCTTTAACTGAACTGCCGTCCAAATTTTTTGGAGATCCGCACATGCCACGATCTGAGCGGCTTGTTGCAAGGAGGAAAGGAAAAGTGACAAAAGAGAGAATTGACGAGAACACGACGACTGAGCCTCGACGATCTGTTTCGACAATTGTGTTCCGATGATTCTGGAGATGGATCGATTCCAGTGATGGTCATGCTCTCGTTTGTGGACGTTGGATTCGATTCAGAGAAGTCTGCTGCTGCTCACCCGGCGCTCTCGCAGGCGCTGAGGGCACGGACTCCAAAGAACGCTCCCACGACGACAGACAGAGAAGTATAGTTTCAACTCCAATACCGAGGATCTGATCACAGATCTCGATATCTCCTGGTATGTCAGGATTTTAAGTATGAAGAACGAATACTTTTCGAGAACAATCGGACGATAGAAGGGAGAAATCCTGCAATCAGATCCTTGCAGATCAAGAACGACGATACAAAGGCAAGATGAGATCGAGTGCAAATCACGAGACTCTTGTCTTCGCGGACGACGATTACATTCTAATAACGCAGGCCATCGCCGCAGCCTCATCAAGTTCCGGGGACATAGAACTGCGTGATAGTCTTCCTTCTAAGCGTGAACCATTATCCAACACTCTCGAACAGTCTTGTCTTCAGAACAAGGATCTTGCATCCTCCAAAACGTATCAAGATGGAAACAGCAGAGGAAGAACTCGGACAATAATAGCACAGCTTTCTTACGGAACTTATGATCGCAAAAGTTCTCACCATTGAATCCGAAGACGCCGAATCCCGCAATGGCATCAGAAATTCGGCACGCCTTCAATCCAAAACCTTTCAATGCCAAATGCCTGTCAGGCGCTATGCTTGTTAAACCCTCGCAGAACGCATCTTTTACTAAAACCCTCTCTCTCCCCTGGCACACACCAGAAGACGAAAAAACCTGCAGCGAATCCGAATCCGAAGATGATTTCCAAGTCCAAAAGATGAATCATCAGTCTAATTCCACCGAGCCTTCACCGAGAAGGTGCGCGTGAATCTCCGACCCAAGACTTATTGCAAACAGAGAGAAAAAAAAAGCTTGTTACAATAATATTAAGAACCCGATCTCGCACCTCGTCCCTGGGACACCGATCCACGGATCTGAGAGCAGGAAAAAAAAAACACAGCGTTCATTCAGAGACGCCGCATCTGCAGAAACGCAATTCCAAATCGGGAAAAAATGCAGCGAAATGCCCACAAAACAAACGCAAAAAACAAAGAAAAACACAAAAAACACACATCAGAACGAACAAACACACACACACGCGCGGGGTCCGAAGCGTAGAATTAACTGCAGTTAGATAATTAACTAACCCTGGTTATACTCGTTGACCCGTAGGTCACTTGCAACCACCTAGTGCCTGTCTAGTAGTGTCTTGCCAGGTGGAAGAATCGTAGTCTCCGAGGCAAGCCAACTATCGATCTTAGCCTTCCACGTGGATGAGATTGCACAGGGGGCGGTCCAGTCCGGTAATGCCTGACGGTTAAGAAAAGGGCGTGTAAGTAGTAGGGTAATTTTAAGCGAGGTAAAAAAAAACAAAGTAAAACCTGTTTTACTCTCACTGCTTGCTGTTTAAGGAAAAGAAAGACCATGATTGCTTTGCAAGTTCAGATCCAAAGTTACTCCTGTAGGTACCTAGTACCTAGTACCTACCCTACCTTATCCAGAAAAAAAAGTAATTACTTACCAATAATAATACTAATACTAATAATATTAATATTAATATTAATAGGGGTTTTTTTTTGGGGGGGGGGGGGGTGGGGTGATAACCAATGATATGATTTTCCTAGTTTATAATTTGGGGCCCCATGATGTGATCTAATCATTTGATGGTTGCTTAAAATAATGTGCACTACAAAAAAAAACAATTTGAATTGCCTATTATTATATATGGAACCTGACCATAGAGAAGTTGCTTTGACTAGGCTAATTGGGGGGAGGGGGAGCGGGGGGTGGACAAATTTTGCCAAATTACCAAAAGAAGAAAAATTAAGTGCCACATGCAGAAATTAAAATTTTGACTCATTTGTTGGTCCCACATGTTTCAATATGTATTGTTATTTTGTCACATTATGAGTTCATCTTTTGGGAATTTCATGGAACACAAATAAACCCTTGTACCATTGGCCCAAGTATGTTAAACCTTTCAAAAGGTCACCCGTCTCAATACTATTCCAATGAAATTGAGCTCAGCTTTAAAATTTTTATGAAAAAAATCATTTGAGTTGAGAATGATTTTTGTATTTAAAAATTGAGTTTTTTTATTTTTTACTTTTTTTTGAAGTGATTTAAATTGCTAAGTAACTTAACAATTTGAAAAAATGATTTTTTCCCATTGCTTTCAAAATTACGAAATGATAAATGTGCACATCACCTATCTAGGCCTTTCTAGAGGTATCAAAGAGGAAGGATGGAGGGTGGGTGGGGGTCCATAGTTTGGGAAAGTTATTTTGTGATTGTGTCCAAACAAAAAAAAACAAACATACAAATAATCACCTAGAGGTACCTACACACCAAGAGTTTGAGTTTTGGTAGTATAATTTTGCAAACATTGATTTCTTTTTGTTCCAATTCACATCATTCAAAAAATGCCATCTCACATTGAAATGTTATGTAATTTTAAATTTGCTATTCACACTTGGTGTTTTGAATAATGAAGTTAATTTTTATGACTAAGATAACACCAAAACTATTCACACCTAGTATGGATTGTTACATAACACCTTTGTTTGTGTAATTTCATTTCTTCCCTATCTATCTTTTCATTTTTTACATTTTCATGTCTTTGTTTTCACACTTGTCTATGCACCTTTGGTTGTTGATTCTCATTTTTGTGTGTGCACTTCACATTGTTGCTCTACTTTTTGCATGTGCACCTTTTGTCAATCACTTATATTTGTGCACAAATCAATCAAATTGCATTTTGATGTGTGTTTCAACTTGCAATTCAATTTTGGTTTTCAACATCATTGAGTGGAATAGTATGAGAAAACATCACATTGGACATTACATTTTCCGTTTTTCTTATGGAAATGAATAAAAAGTTGATCAAATTCTCATACTATTCCACAATTTCTTTTCTTGTAAATTTTTAATAACTTATTCAGCCTTGAGCTTGGATATTGGGCCAAACCTTGGAGTACTGCATGTGGTTTTCAAATTCTTGTTCACAAAATTTGATGAAGAACATTGAATTCAAAAATTTTGCATGTCAAAGGAAAATGTGTTTTACATTTGTGAGGAATTGAAACCTTTCATCAAGAAATAAGATATTAAATGTAGAAATGAGAATGTCATGTGTTCTTTTCAAATTGGCTCAAATAGTAAACCTTTTATTTTGTCGCAAAATGTTTGCAATTGGACAATCTACAATGTCATTTGTGATTCATGAAATAATTTGATTAGTCAACATTATGTTCATTGTTTAGCCTACTCAAAGAAAAATGGAAATTGTTATGGCTGAATTCAAGCAATGGTGTAGTTTTTTTAGCATTCAAGAGTAAATTGATTATACACATTGCAATAGATAAGCCACGTGGACTAGTCTTTAAAATGTAAAATAGTTATATTAAATATATCTATTTACATAAATATCTATAGTTATGACATATAGCTAAACATATATTTGGCTAAAGGTATATAACTACACCATATATTTTATAATTATTATTTCAAATCTAGAGGTTTTTCAATAGTTACCTAAAGCATTATGGATGTAGACAAGATGTTCATTGATGTGTACATTAGAATGCTTTAAAACATAAATCATTTTCAAGTATTCAAAATTTCAAGACACTATTGAAAAACACAATATGAAGGTTTGTTCAACGATGACAAAAGCTCACAAGAAGATTTCTTTCATATCTCTTAGGTGACAAATGTTATCCATGTAGCATCACTTAGATAATGACTCACAAAAAAACTAGCAATCACACTATCCTTGAATTGTTATAATATGATTGTAAGCACAAATGAAAAAGGTTAGTTGTAGAAAATAGGCTTGGAATCTTGAAGCAAACATTTAAAGAAATAGTTCCCAAGATTAACTTGCACATTTCAATAATTCCAAGTGTATTTGCAACTTATTGCATCTTTGATAATTTCATTAAAGATAGGAAAAAAAATGACCTTGAAAGATTGATGAGGATCATTAAAACATAAATGGAAAAATTACCAAGACCAATAGATTTGGATATACAAGTTGAAACAACACAAAACATGCAACCAACAATTTTTAATAAAAAATGATTTGTTGATGCAAAAGGAATTAAGTTTGGCATCTATTTTGGTCATTGAAATGCAACATGACATAAGGTTTGTCATCTTTCAATTGCCACTCACAAAATCAAAACTAACCTTGGAAATTGTCAACATAAGTCACTAACAATCAAAAGATGGTGCAAAAAAATGTTAATGCATGTACATTAGCAAGTAGATATGAATATTGCCCTAAAGAATTGTCAATGTAATATTCTATATGTAAAAATTATTAATTAAAAAATAGTCATATAAATTATCAATGCATGCACAAAATAGAAAATGAATAACTATAGATGAGAAAAATTTTCATCATCACTAGATGTTGTTTTAAGACCTCAGTTGACAAGAATCAAATCCAAACTCCTTTTGACAAATGCACACCTTATGATTGTTGTCGAATCACTAATAGCCTTCACTATATCTTGTTGAATGTGAATCAATTTTTTGTCATGCAATTTGAAATATTTCAGCTGAGTGTGGAGAAGAAATTCTTGAACATTGTTTCATTTTTCTTTTATTGTCAATTTGGTCATGTGTATGTAGTCAATGGGCTTTGCCAATTTTCCATTCTTTATGGCTTTACGATTGAAACATGTACTTAAAATGTTTGCATGATCTATTTATGTTTCCATGAGTATTGAAATTAGGAGGGGTAGGGGTGAAGAAAATGTTCTTTGTTGTGAAGGAGGTGGAGGTGTTTTTTTGTTGCAAAAAGAACTTGCACTTGGGAGGATTAATTGATGCTTCATTTTTCCATACATAAAAAAGAAGTTTTTTTTACTAAAGTTTTTGATAAGAAAAAATCAAATTGATAGGCATAAAAAGATCACCATCTCAATTTAAACAAGTTGATTTGGACCCATCGATGTTGTGATTGGGGTGGTCATTTTGATAATTGGTAGGGTAAGAGATTATTTGAGTAGTCATTCTGATTAACAAATAAGGGACCATTTAAATAGTCAAATTTTTACCTTAATTGAAATCATTATTATTATTATAATATATTTTTGTAGATAGGTAGATAGTAAATAGGTTGAAGTTATAAAAAAGTAGGCAAGTAGGTAGGTGGTTGGTTTAACCTACCTAACCTAGCCTACCTAGTTACCTTAATCTAAGCTACCTACCCTAGTCCCTTAAACATGCACACAAGTTACAAGTATAAGGAATTGTAACCTTCACTTTCACAATAATAAACCAAATCTTTACCATTTGATGACACTTGCTTTTAGGTGACAAGTTTTGTCAAGTTTTTTTATTTCACATGTTTATTTCACATCACTATTTATATATGTAGGTAATTAGTAAGTAGCTTCAAGGTAGGTAGGTAGAGGAGGTAAAATATAGGTATGTAGGTATGTAAAAAGTAGGAAGGAAGTAGCTAAATAGGTAGGTAAATAAGCCTTAGCTACTTACCTATTTAGGTCTACCTACTTAATTTAAGTAATAGCTAATTAAGTGGGTATGTAAGCTATTAACTTTGAATTAATTTTTAATCTTTTACTGAAGAGGTTACAGGTGAAAGCACATTATAGTGATCCCCTTTGGGATGTCACATTATACTACTTTTTAAGGGTACTGTGCATGTTTAAGTGTATCCCACCTCCAACTTTTGAAAGAATTTCAAAATATTTTTCATATTATGTTAGATATAACTTAGGTAAGATATTTAAAATATATTTTTAAATTTCATTTTATAAATTGGGAGATGGGAGTATATTTGTGGAAACAAATGTAGTGTACCTATGTATTCAAAAACACAAATATATACCAAAAAAAATTTAAATGATTTTTATTTTTTATGAAAGTTGAGGGTATATTGAACCATGTCATTTCACATAGTTTGAACCATGTTTGGATACCATGTGATTAATTTGAAAATTTTCATATAAAAAAAGAGTTTTTTTTTAGCAAAGATGTAATAAATGTGTGGTAATTTATTGAAATTTTAACAAGTAATCACTTTCACATGGAAGATGACAAGCATGGCTAGGTGGCCATCTTTGAAATTCCATTAAATGTTTTATTTGAATGATTGATGTAGCCTATTATACTAATGTATATTATAAATATATACCCAGTATCCTTCAATATAAACAAATAATTTTTTTGTTATTTCAAAATAATATTACATATGACATTAGTTTTGTAAAAATAATAATTTTAAGGCCCAAAAACCAAAATTGATACCCAAAATTAAATGTATCATACTTTTGGAACAATTCTGTTGTATGTACTATAATATTAAACCCAAAAGTGCCCCAAAAGGGTCACCATAGTGTGTTTTCACCCTTATGATTTAGGGGGGCATCCTAGTTATTTTTATTACCTAGAATTGTTATCGAGGATAAGGCCCACTAGTTAACTTCTAAGGATGGTAAGTAAAAAGTTAATCACCTATTTTTTACGCAGTGGTAGTAGGCTAACTAGTTGCTTAGAAGGTAGAAAGTAACTAAATAGAATGAATCTAGGAGGATCAACTAGTTTAATGGTAATTTTTATGGTGGTCTTTTTGGGTAAAGACTTGGGGGAGGATTTAGGGGGTGAAAAGGCCTTTTATTCCATGGGTTTCTCCTTTTGTTTGTTAGTTTTTAAATTTGGAATGTGGATTTTTTCTTTGTTTTTCCCTTTCATTGCCTCATTTTTTGTCCCTTTTTTATTTTATTTATTTCATTACTATTTATTTCATTTTTTTAATCAAAAAAATAATTTCAATTGATTTTGGGAGTAAAAGAAGGGAAGGACAATCATCCTTAGATGTATTTGAATGGGATAAAGAAGGAAATAAACAAAGGTGATTGTGTAAAAACCTGGTTTTTTTTTTTGGATTTTTCTTGAGGTTTTGCTTTCACTACTTTGGTAGGGAAGTAGGAAGGTAGGGTAAATAGTAGGAAAGGGAGGCAAAAGGTAAACATCCTTGGGAGTAATTTATTTATCTTTTAAAATATGTATTTTTCACAAAAGATTGTTTTTTGAATGGTTATTGGTGTTGTTGCCCTAAAGCAATAATTGTATTGTAAGGCAAAATTACAATCCCCTTGTTTATTAATTATGCTATGGTTAGTTCTCTACTTGTAAATAGCCCACTAACATTTTAGGATCTTACTCATTTAGGGAATGGTAGTTAAGATGGGAAGGTAGGGTACCATTTAGGAGCATATTTTTTCCTCCTTCATATAAAACTTGTCATTCTTATCTAATTAATTAGAGTATAGTAAGAAAGTTAGTGAATTAGCTTTGTAAATTTTTAATATTATTTTTCCTTAGTATTGCTTTCAAGGTTAAAGTGATTATTGAGGATTTAGTTGGCCACTATTAAGTATTTACATAGGCTTACATACATAGGTAGACCTATTTATCTAGGTAGTAACTAATGAACTTGGTTTATTGATTAACATACAATGTCCAATTTCATAAAAATAACATTGGTCATTTTGACCAAACATGCCATTTTTCTTTGTTCAACTTGATTAAAGCCAATGTAACCATTTTGATTAAGTTGGTCACATTGTTTTTAAACTTGATTGGATGTTCAATTTGATAGATAATTAAATAAGTCATTTTAATCAAGTTCACTAATTAAAAGATACACATGTTGTTCATGCCACATGTTTATAGTTAAAATGGACATGTTCATTAGTCAAGGTGGACAAGTTGTCAACTTGGAAAATTTAAAACCAATTTATAGTATGGATTGCAAGTGGTGGATGGGGACAAAGAGGTGGCATGGTTAGTTTTGGATATAGTTAGGGTTTATAGTTTTTAATTAAATGATAAAATGTTTAAAAAATAATTTTATGTATATATAATTTTATATTCATAATGTGAAATTGATCATTAAAAACATCCCATAAGTCTTAATCAAGTGGTTGAACATTAATAGGCTATGGTTTTCTCACTATAAATTGCATACAAAATTTGATGTTTCCTTGAAACAGGCATTTTGATTTGGGGCAAAAGCAAATTACATTATCCATTTGTGCATGTCACAAAGCAAAAATCCAATAACTCTTATTGTGGCAATGTTTCTTAACTCCAATTTGGGTGCAATCACAATCAAATGAGCAAACGTTGATGAAGGACTCAAGGATTGCAATCCTTTTTGTGGTCATTTTCACTTTCTCATAGAAAAGACTTTTGGGATGCAATCTTTTGCAATATGTTATTAAAAATACATAATTTTTTTTTATACATCACATTTTTTGTATTAACTTTTCAAAAATAATTAAGAATTTTAAAAAGGTGTATAGATTATACCAAATTTTGCGTTTCATTTTGAAAAATTATCTTAATTTCAAATTGTATGAAAGTATGTTAATTATTTAATGTTTTACTTTATTGTTTCATAAACTACAACTTTGTAAATGGGGTGTCATGTACATTACACCCCATTTACATGTGGTAAAGGACTTTTGAAAATTTGAAAATTTGTTCAATAGATTTTTTATTTTTAAATTTTCAAAAATTTAGAATTCTAAAATTGCAAGTGTTTTTTGAATGTGGATAATCATTTAACATCATCTCAAAAAAAAAAACTCAAAATTCTTTTACAAAGAGAGTCTTTAGTTTAATAATTTACAAAATTGATTGTTTTTGATGCAATTGTTGTTCAAGTTCAAAGGTCCTTTGTTAAAATCAAAACCCAAAATATATATTTTTACTTTTTATTTTGAATTTTTCAACATTCATATTTATCATTTAGCACAACATTCCATGATTAACAAGTCATTAAAGTGACATCACAAAAATATATATCTAGCAAAATCATAATTTTTTTTAGAGTTTTGGCAGTTGCGTTTTTGGGTTCATTTGATTATGATTACACCCATTTATAAGGATATTTATAAAATATGACTCATGTTTACAATATACATTGTTATAAAAAGCTAATGGCACAAAAAAAAAAAAAACCAAATGACCATCTTTTGGTCTTTGAAGGACTTTTGAATTTGTGTTTCATCTTGTGTCACAGTCCATACACATTTCTAAATGGACTCATAACTCTTGAAATATTAAATGAAATATGTTATGGTATTTTACCATAAGTTGTATGAAAACAACATTTTTATTGGGACTTATTAGGGACATGATTACAAATGGGAATAAACATTTAGGTATCTTTGAGAGCCAAATAATTCATTATCCCATTTTCAAAGTCAAAAATTTGAATTTGATGGAAATTTTTTCATTCAAAGTATTCAATAATGTATTATGAAAGGAGGGCAAGAAATACTTCTTGCAAAAGAATGATTTTTGATTGCATATTTATTGTGAAAGTTTGAATAACACTAAAAACTATGCAAAAAGGGACTTCTATCATGGCACTTTTGGTCCACCTTAGCTTGCTTTCACCCTTTGGGTCATATCATTCACATAACCAACAACCAATACATTTTGTTGAGGCTCCCCATATCAACACAACCACACAAAAAAGCTTCAAACATTGACATAACCATAAGAAAAACAAAAGATTTGTTGGTTGTTGCTTCCACACATTAAGGGCGAAAGCATGGTTAGGTGTTTCAAAAGTGGCATTTCAAAGTCCATAATCTAACACTAGTAATTTTTTGCAGTTTTAATAATTATCAAACCATAAATCCTATAATTGTCCCTTATGCTTTTAATCATAAATATTAATAAGCCAACTTATGAATATCTTTCAACATGTGATTGATTAAAAAATCCATGCAAAAGATTAAAAATTTAAGGTGAAATAGACTACCAAGGATAAAATTTATAACAATCACATCATTTATATATATATATATATATATATATATATATATATATATATATATATATATATATATATATGGAAAATATTTATGCACTTCACTAATCAATTTTTCATTTGATGATGCTTCATTTTTTAATTTTATTTTGACACTACTTTGATGTATTTTTTGAGGCCACATTTTTCATTTTCTTTATGTGACAAGCATATTGTTGTCATTTAAAAAATCCACTGCAAGTCCATAATCTTCTTTAAATTCATCCAAATTTTCTATGATGATTCCCATTAAAGTCTATGACAACATGAATAATTAAAATTTGATAATGTTAAGTTTGAATATGGCTTTAAATTTTACATTTGTATGTAATCTAGAATAATTACAAGTGTGATAGTCCAAATAGTCCCCCTATTCATGCTTTCACCCTCAATATAACCGCAAAGGTCTTCAAACAATTGAATTGTTGCCCCACACATCAATAAAACCCCTAGAAAAAAAAAAAACCTTTAAACAAACTTTTGATTTCTTATCAAAATAACTATTTCAACATTCCTTAACAAAACCAAAAAAATTCCAAAGATTTTATGAATTGCTGCCCCCATGCATCAACAAAACGTCCAATTCCAAACTTGACAACTTGAAATTTGAACCCCCATGCATCAAAAGAATTACAAGTCAAATCTTCATGCATCATCCAACTAAAACCTTTTAAAAATGAAACCCCCATGCATCAAGTCGTTGCCCCACACATCAACAAAACCAGACAAAATATCAACTTGAACTTCTAGAAATCAAATGTCAAATTCCAAAACATCAACAAAACCAAAAAAAAGATATTTAATTTGTTGCCCCCATGTAATAACAAAACCCATAACAACAAAGAAAAATTGAAACTAGATCCTTAAACATCAATAGAACCAAAAACCCCAAAACCCATACATCAACATAAAAACAAATCAACAAAACCCCCAAAAAAACCATGACACTTATAAATTACTACAAATTACTAGCCCAACCTATCAACAAAACCACGTCAAAGATGCATCTTTAGGGTCATTTAAACCTTTTTGAAGACTACAACTATCTTCTTGCCCATTTCATTATTGGAAAATTGCAACAAAGATTTTTGCAACATGAGAATCATAAATAAGTTCAAAGAACTTGAATTATCATTTATTCAATCAAAGTCTAAGTTTTTTTAAAGAAGACCTTGATCTTCAATGAACTTTTTATGCTCCTCAATCAATTGGTGGAAAACACATTTGGGTAAAGGATCCATCATCTTCAAATCCATAAAGGCCTGGACCTATGCATTTGATAGGGTCAATATTTGTGCATGAATTAGTTTGTATGAAGCTTGCATCGATACCCAAGGTCGGATCCACCTTGTTTTTCATGTTGAAGGTCTTTGGCTTAAATGGTACATGGGGTAACACAGGAACAATAGTTTGATTATCTTGGGGACCAAAAGAAATGTAAGGCGTTTTGGCCTACCAATTCACTATTCTCCCTGCTAACTGTAACCATTTCCTACCCAGAAGTAGTGGGTAACCACCATCTTCATCGTGCATACGCAAAACATAAAAGGTGACCGTATACTCTTCATCCCTAGTGCCTATGCGAAGGTTCTTAATTTGACCTAGTGGTTTGGACGGTCTTTGGTCTACTAATTTCACCTTCCATGGTGATGGTCAAGTGACAGATGATCCCAAACGTAACATGGTTGATTCTAGCATGATGTTCAAAATACTGCCATCATCCACTATGACATGAGGGATTATCTTGTCCATAACCTCAACCTCAATCTCAACTTGTCCATAACCAAAAACATCATCTTTTTCTCGTTCATTAAGCTTGGGGTCATTACTTTCAAGGGCAACCTTAGCCACTATTGACATATTCTTTGGCTTCCTATGATTCGTAGCACCTTCCTTCATCTCCTTCCTAAAAGATGGTGCAATTTGAATGAGTTGGCCAAAAGAAATGTTGGCCTTAGCCTTACATAGGTCTTGCCACAAATCATAAGACTCTATTGGATTATGGGCTTTAACAGGGTTAATCTTGCCCTGGTGACGATGACCAAATCCCCAAGATTCATCCTTGGGCATGAATTGGTAATCACTTTCATCAGGCTCAACTATGGGTGATGGCATATCATTCTTTCTCATATCTCATGCCAATTGTTTAGTTGTTTCATTCAACTTAGAAAAATGAGGCGAATCCTCGGAAGAATCTATAGAGATGGCCTCTTCTTCGTGTTCATTCAATGGACTTTTGACAGCCATACCTCGCGTAACCACCAAGGCAAGTAGCTTTAAGGTGTTTAGGCATTTGGTAAACTCCCCTACTTGCACAAGGTTAAAATGAGGGAATATTGTCTCGTGCACGGGTGCAAGATTTGGTTGCGCCTCTGCAAACCTAACATCTTGAGAACCTTGTACTAAGGGGTTTGGACCTTGACCCTGAGGCTAGGGTAAGTGAATTACCCCTTGGTTTGTTTGTAGCATGGTTGGTGGGTTGTGGGTTTGTTTATGGTTTTAATGGTCGTAAAAAAGATTGGGTGGACCATTGGTTGTCGTAGGTTCCGGTAACCTCACACCTTTCATGTTATCCCTAGTTTGTTTTAATAATCCCCCGGGGGAGGATTCAATGGTATGACCTTATCAGGTTTCTTGCATTGATCTGTAGGATGGTATTTTTCACAATTTGAACACACCAACTGATTTTCTATCCAACATTTACTTGGGGGATATTTGTTCCCACAAGTACTGGAATTGTGTGATTGGAATCGTTGGCCAGGTGGAGGGTTTGAAATGGCTTGGCCTACTTGGTGAAGGGGCCTGTATGGTTGGGTGTTTACTGACATGGATTGAAGTGGTTGCTGTTGTAATAAAATTGGGCAAAACTAAACAATGTGATTTGGTTGTTTGCAATGGGTGCACCATAAGCCTAACATATGAACACTAAATTCATGGTGCATTGAAACAATGTTTGGGTTTTGATTTTTGACCAAACATGACATCTGCTCATTAATTCCTCGCATGGTCATCACCATTTCATCATTGAAACTATCATTTGATGATTTTACCTCAACCTTAAATTCCTCTCATTAATGATCCATAGATGGAGTGCCCATTCAAATAGGCTCTAGAGGTGGCAACATGCCAAGGGTGTGGGTTGCATTAATGGGACTTGTGGAACAGTTGCATGATGGTAATCAATTGTAGGATAACGAGGGAACTCATTAGGGTGATGGTAAAGAGGTATGAATGCAAGAATGGGTTTTTCTGCCCTTCGAAACATCCTATCATTTTTTTTGTCATTCACTTCGACCTCTAAAGCCGCAACAATTGTTGCTTCTAGGTTCCTAGGCCTCATGTTTAAGATGTCTCGAATGGTGGAAGGCATATCGAACCCCTGGATGAAGTAATGACGAATGGTGTCATCATTCAACAAATTTCCCACATAACGAGTACACACAACCAACGCACATATGAAGTGCTGTCTTTCGAAGGACCTTGTCTGATGTTTGTCAAAGTGGCTAAAACTTGTTGTTGGCTAATCACTGGTCTATAATGACGTAAAAATGCAGCTTGAAGTTGTTATTAAGTGTTGAGGGATCCTTTAGCATGGGATCTATACCAAGCATAGGCAAAATTAGCTAGGGTGGAAGGGAACCAAATGAGATAATAATCATGGTCGGTCATCAAGCTAGTTATCAAAACCTCTACATATCTTTCCACATGAGTTGCCAAATCTTCATTTGGAGAACTGGTGAACTTAAGAAGATTTGTAAGGATAGCGACCCCTCTCAGACCATTAGGAACTATAATGGGAAGACCTCTAGGGAACATCATTAGGTCAATATGGTGGATAATAGGGTTGGGTAGATTGGCACGAACTTCAAGCCCTTCCTCTGCCACATGGATGCCATCTGCCACCCCTATACACCCCCTATTTGACAATCTCTACCTAATCCTAAGGCTATCTAACCTTTCGACATACTGTCTTCAAACCTTCCTTTTTTTTCAACATCTAAAGTGGCTTCAACGACTAGTTGGAAGTGTTTTTTCCTTATTCTAGGCCAAAGTATCCTATCACTTTTTGACACTAATGGTTTTTTTTTTTTAGTTTAATCAACATACAACATAACTAGGGAATTTGGTTTTATCAGATGAAAAAAACAACCTGCTAGACATCACATTTTGGAGGAATCGGTCATCACTCCCACCACACTTTAGGCTCAACAACACAAAAGGTCTCGTCGGTGATTAATCCGACCTCACCATCAACAAAACATCCTCTGAAAAATTCAAAGCAACTACACACTCAAAGATTCCCAATCAACACACAAGGGGATTTGGGACAACTTCCTTGTCATTCAACATGAATTCTCAAGTTGAATTACAAAACAATACTTGAGAGAGTTTAGTATAAGTACTTGTAAGCTTAATCGTGCTCCTTCCTTGTTCCTTAATCTAAAATGCCAAATGCAAATACAACAAATAAAAACTCATTTGGGATTGTGAGATTTCTTGACTTGCACAAAAGGTGTTGATTCTTGATCCAAGCTTCTTCCAACACTGATGGTCTTCAACAATTTAATTTTTTTTCATATGCAAAATAAACACCAATCACCTTAGTAGCATCACCTCCAGGTAGACGCACCATAATGTGAAGCAACTTTTGTCACTCTACTTCTAGTTCTACAAGGTGATTATGCTTGAAAGCACAAATGCTACCAGTGAAGGAAAAATGTGTGTCTTTCTAGATGTTAGATTGTGTTCGTAGTTGAAACTAAGTACCTTGCCTCCTATGCATCATTCATGACTTAGCACTAATAAATATATTTTCTAGACTCAAACATTCTAAATCCTAGAACCTTATGTTAAATTATCATCCATTTAAACAAACTTTTATGGACTTAACACCATCTTCAACTTGGCTACAACCAACAATCATTTGAAATATTGTTTCTAACACATAAGTTATTTAAATTCGGCTTGCCTTAGTTCTTTAGAAAACTAACTATTAGGCGCATCGTCCTACCAAATCTTAGGATCTACGACTAAACCAGTGAGGAGTTACATTACCAAACTCGAGAGGGTTTTATGAAGGTAGTTGGTCCAACTTGATTGCAAACCACCAGTCACTTGAAATATTGTTTCTAACACATAAGTTGTTCAAATCCAGCTTGCCTTAGTTTTTTATAAAACTAACTACTAGGCGCACCTTCCTACCAAATCTTAAGATCTGAAGTTAAACCAGTGAGAAGTTACGCTATGAAACCCGAGAGGGTTTGTGAGATTTCTCTAAGGTTCCAACCTCCCAATACTATCACTACTCACCTCCATTCTTTCAAAACTATTACAAGATTTCCATTCTACTCTCCTTCCTATTCCCAACTACCAAGGTTGATCATTTTTTTCCTCCTCAAGAAGCTTGTAGGAATAAATTTTCTCAACATTGAATTGAAAATTATGTTCAGGGGAAAAGAAAAAGCCTCGATCATTTGAGTTCGCCTTTAAAAGAGAAGGAGAAGGAAGGTGAAAGTAGATCCAAAGCTTGGTGGCCAATGGAAGGAGAAGGAGAAGGTTCTTTCTACTTCTTCTCACTTTCCCCCCAAGCAACTTCATTTAGACCTTCATTTTTTATCCTTTGACATTAAGGTTTTACTTTGCCATGGTCCTAGGCCATTATTTATGCATTCCCTTCTTCTTTCCTTGGCCTATAAATTACGATCGCATATCTTAATGTCACAAGTTCCCCTCACCTTCATTGCCGATTTGATTTTGTTGAAAATCTTTCCTCTCTTCCTTGAAATTATGGCGTCATGCACTATCACATCTTATGAGCCCCAAGCTGCATAAACGAATGAATAACCGCCTTCGGAGTCATCTTTAGATTTGACCTTAACGTAACATCTTCGTGACGAAGAACCCGAACCTTGAGAGGTGCACGCTCGTTTTGAAGTTGAACCCCCTCAAGCCTGGTACTATTGTATTTCGTCGAACTTCCGCACACTCATGATCCTGTTACAAGTTGACCCTGCTTTTAGTGACGAACCTAAAATTGTCTGTGAAGGTTGTTACGAAATGAAAACATTTCTATCTTCGCTTGGTCTTTAGTTCCCGATGTTGGACACTATCGTTGGTTGCGTGGTCTGATACATCGACTGCTTCCTAATAGTGAGGCGAACTACCTAGTTTGTACCATTCAACGTGTTCTAGATTTCCTATAGCTATGAACTATCACTATGGCATAGCCCTGGACTTAACATGTACTTATAGCTCCTTGTTGAGTTTATTCATGATCTAAATAAATGTTTCAGTCCTTACAAAACTCCTATTACCATTGGCACACTATCACATTATCTATTTAATCATTAAGTTGATTCGAATTAATCCTATGTTCCTATGGTTTGAAAATTGTTCTATCTCTATTGGGCCTTTCACTGACCCCCTTTCATCTGCTTCATAAATTCCCAACATCCTTGCTATTCGTTAAATACTAGAACAAGACCAATGTTTTATTACACATCGTGTATTTTGGTGTTTGTTTTTCTTCCCCCAACCTTATAGAAATTTCTCACCCTTAATTATGCCACTGAAGTTCTAAAACTATGGTTTACCAACTTTATGTTGAAAAAAAGCACTAACCCAACCAATGTCATATTTTAGAAAAGAAAATAACCCCCCCACACACCATGTGCATTCATCAACCCCTATTTTAACACAAAGTTGTTAAATATCCCTAATAATCTCACCCCACTTGAATATCCCTAATGCAATTCTTAAAAATTGAGACTACCGGCCATGGCCATGTCGATATGGCTCACAATAGGGTAAACTTGCAACAATAGTATGTACACAATTGGGGTATCACAATAAGAACCATGACACCCATTTGGCCTATGCCTTAAGTTTGAAGCAAGGACTTAGCAAAATGAATGTTTTGGAATGCTATACAATGAAAAAAGGATAAGTATGTATAAAATTTTAACCAATAAATGTTATAATGAATGATTCAAATCAATTGAATGAGTTTTGAATGTCATGTTCAAGTATAATTAAAAAGGAATGTAAGACTATTTGAACATTTCAAAATGACATACTTTTAGTTGGAGTGCTAAAACCCTATTAAAACATCAAATAATGTCCCTTTTTTTTAACACCCATGTCTATATTTCTTTCCAAACCTTTGGAATGTAAATTTGTAATTAACAAAATTAGTTTGATTGTTTTGATTAATGCATCCTTTTATGAAAAAATCCAAGATTTCAGCATCAATTCCACAAAATATGATGATTTATCATAGTAAAAACTATGCTATCATATAGAACATATTTTATTCTCTTTGTGGTTAAAATATGAAGCAATTTGAACAAATATTGCTAGTCCTATTGAATCCTTTTTGATAAAACTATGTAGTGGGACATGATTCCTTAGGACATGTTTAAATCATCCAAATTGCAAAAAATCACCACCAATTTATTCAAGAAGTACATGAGTATGAATTAAAAAAATATCCACTAAATAAATTATTTCAGATATGTAATGGTCATTCAAAGTAATGTTTTGAAAGTGATTTTGGGGTGAAACATTTTTTTGGTGTACCCCAACCATGAATTGACCCACCACTTTAACATCATATTTTGGAACAACATCATCAATAGTTACATTGCTCACATATTCTTATATGACCTTCATGTTTTAAAATGCAGGTCCAACATGATGGACAACATATTATGTGTCGTGGCATTGATGTAAAAGTCAACGAATGTTAAAAATGGTGCTAATACGTTGATCATTTATGAGTTCATCCTCAATTTGAACTCCAACAATTTTGAAACAAAGTCATTTCAAATCAAAGGTTGATTCAAATTATGAATTTCAGACATTTCAAATTTCATTGAAATACATAAAGTGAAAGCAGATGCAAGTGCATTTAACAACAACCAAAACACTTGAAATTGATTTAATACACATTACTTCACCATTGGCAATAAGGTATCCATAATGGTTCAATCAATAACCTGAGTTTGACACATTGGGATTCATGATGACAAAGCCAAAGATTGTTGTCACCCATAGCAAATGGAAATTACATTTTGATATTCCAACATTTTTGGAATAAAATGACTTTTGATGTAAATTGTGTCATTATAGGAAATTTTTGCATCCTTGTTGGTAGTCTTGCAATAATACAAGAATCCTTCCACTCTTGTTTCTCTTTCTCAAATTTTTTTTGCCCAAGTTATAATTTTTTGTAATGATATTTAAACATATTTCAAATTCACTTCTAAAAAATCTAACACAAGTGAAAACATGGTAAAACATATACATAAAAAGTGTGTAAGCAACAAAATATTGGGGTCCTTAAATAAAAGACTAACAAGTAGATGATTTTATGGGGATAATAATTATCTTTTGGGTACATTATTTCTTTTTTTTGTTTTCATGGATTTCAAAAACTAAATTGTTATAATCATATTCTTAGAAACTATTTATAAGTATTTGAATTGGACTTAAAATTTATGGTTGTTTGAAAATTTTGGTTCAAGTATTTGAAAGTAGGTGAAATATTTTTCAAGCATTTGGTTTTTTTTTTTCAAGCATCTCAATATTGGTGTGATGAACATTTTAATATATATTTTTGGTTAATCAATTTTTTTCATAACTAAAATCATCCCTAACCCCTAAAAATGATGTAATTATTGAGGATAATTTTGGAGTATTTTTTCAAGTTCAAATGATATGACACAAATTGTTTTGAAAAGTTGGAGGGAAGCTAGAGATGCCCATGAAAAAAAAAAGTAAGTTTCATTTGTTTTGAAATGTTGAAGGAAGGTTAGAAATTTGAAAGATTATTTTTTCATGTTTTCAAGTAGAAAAAAATGTAACATGTGCAAAATATCTTGTTTGGACCCACACACACCTTAGAATCATCAAAAGATATTAACATCCTTTGACATGGCATGGCTAAAACATGATTCCACAATTGGACTTGTTAATTAAAGAGGAAAAAAAAAACAACATTTGTCAATGCCAAAGTCAAAGTATTTAGATTCAACCTTTTTGTCCTTGACATAAGGAATGACTAATTAAATAAACCAAAAGAGTTTAGTAAAACCTTCAATACTTGGTTTACCATGGCTGCATTTGTTGTGTTATGCATGTCAAAATTCCCACTGAGACATGTGTGGGCTCGTATAAATCATTGATAAAATTGACAAGCATGGCAAAGGTGTCATGTGCACCATAAGACATCCAAATTTCAAAATATGTTATGCATGTAACACATGAAACAAGTGAAGGTAAAACATATATTTCCCTTGGTTTTTTACATAATGTTCGACATCACATCTATCACCAACATGTGAACATTGTTTTAAAATCATGTGCCTAAACCATGGATTCTTAATAAAAGATAATGAACAGTAACCTTTTGCAATTCGAAAAAAAATATGTTATGCAACGTGAGCTTTGTTATTTTAGGGCAATGATCAAAGAAGGAGGGATATTCTTCCTTTTTTGTTGTTTCCCATTGATTTCCATCTTTGGGTCCAAACATGCTACTAGGACCCACACCCACCTCCTTAGTGTTGTGCTTAATGATTGCTTATTCCAAAATATTCCTAAAATATCTTAAGGTATTTCATTTGTAAATTTAAGAAAATCTTTAATAAGTCCTTTTGACTCACAAAAATGTTGCATTGTACTACCATAGTAAAGTTTGATTTAAATAATGTACCTAGAATATGTCATTTAAAATCAATCAAAAGGAGTCATTTATGAGTTTTTCAAGTGCTAAAAACATTCGTTACACTATTAAGAAAACATTTTTGGGTATTCAATATTCATTAGATTTGTTTCAAACTTTTTCAAGTGTTTCCATAATGTATTAAAAACATTCTTGTATACATTTACTAAACATTTTGAATATTGATTTGATTTAGCTCAATTAATAAAATGTAAAATTAAATAGTTGTTACACTTGAAGTGGGTCCTAGTAATGTGTTTGGACCCCTTTTTGATCTTTTTGCATTGACAATAGGTTGCACTTCTTGCCCTCTTCCACATGTTCACGAGATACATATTTTTTCAAAGTAAATGTCCCATGGTTTTTGTTATATTGCATAGAAGGCCCTTATTTTTCCCATGCAAAACATTATAAACATTATTAACATCAACTAGATTTGAGTGGCGAATAATACATCACATGATTGGTGGTTTTTACTAATGTTGGGAGGGTAATCGTTTTTTAATATTATGATTTATTATTATTATTAAAGATTTGGTTCTCTATAATTTTAAATTTCTTTTTCTTATTGTGGGCCAAGGTATCAATATTTTTGAAAAAATAATTTAAACCAATTCTCACAAGGCAGGTTCTCTCAAATTTCATAATAGTTGGTTATCCTTAGGTGATTATCAAAAATTGGATATCATTTTTGATTTTCTTTAACAATATAGAAAAAAGTTAACTTAATTTTTTTAATAATATTAACATGGTGGCAAAAGTTGTCATTTCACATATTTTAAAGTTCAGGAACTTCATCTTTCTTACAATCACCTTCAAATTTTTTTAATTCTTTTTCTAAATCTTGATCCACTTCAATAAATTCTACTAAATTAGATGGAGATTTGCATCCTACTTTAAGGTCATTGGGCCAATTTTTACTCACGAAAATTAACTTTTTAAAAATTTCAGTTTGTAACCTGCATCTTTTGAATATTAGTAAAAATTCATGCTAATGAAAATATCATTTTTCTCTTTATTTGTAAACCAACTATCCTCAAAATCTATCGAGCAAAGAAAACAATAGTAGGAAACATTCCTTCATGCTTTTTCCATAAAAAAAATGGACATTTGATGTCCTTCACATTTAATTGGTAACGTTTAAAAAACAACAACTCCTTTTTCACTAGTTATTTTGCAAGTTCATTTGTACTTGCAGTTTGCTTGAAAATGTCCAAATTGTAGTCCTAATTAGAAATACCTTAATTAGCAAGTCTTCTCGCAGAAAGATGCAAGAGCCCATAGCATTTTATCAACATAGGATATAAAGACTTCTTTTCATATTTTTGCACAATAGCAACTCCTTGGTCCTTTCCAATACATGAATACACTATACGAAGGTTTTAAAACCTAAGATCTAACATTAAAGAAACCATGTTGTGGGCTTTGTTTTCCTCATATTTCTTTAGGAATGAAAAGAAGGAATATAGTATACCACAAACTTCCTTCCAAATGTTAGAGGCTAACAGGGCTAATGCTTTAGCAAGACTAGATTCATCTTCCATTAAATTTTCAAAAGAGGGTAAAGGTTCCCTATCCATGCCATGCCAGATTTAATTGTTGCTGATTTTAAGCTTTGAACCTGCCATGTCCCAACACTACTTTTAACCTTAGTGTTATGCTTGTGTATATTGGCCACAGCTTTGAACCAGCACACCATCCACTGGATGCCCCTTCTTACTCAGTTGTGGATGAATCTCAGCTGAGTTAATATTTGTTTTCATCCTAGTAACCAATTCAGCTAACCACCATGATTAGCTAGGGAACTGGAACCCAACAGAACAGAAAATTGTTTCATGATCATTTACCATCCATCCTTCATGACAGTGCACTAGTGGGTGTTGGTTCATTATGGCCAGGCATATTAAATTATTTTTTGGAGTTTTTTTTTTGGTAACTTTTTGGTCATGTATTGTATCTTATTGAATGATTTCCATGTCTATTATGGTCACCTTGTAGAGCATCAAACATTAAGGTGATTCCACTTACAATATGCTCATGTGGGGGTCGGCCACCAACTTCTTAATCATTTAGTAATACCTAGTTGCCATGGATTCTTTCTTTTGTCTTCTTCTTCCTCCTTTTAACCTATGGCATTGGGGATTACATACCGTGAGCTTGAATCAAGGTGGAGTTTCACCAAAGCAAAGTAACATATTGCTCATGATTGAAAGAAACTCATGGTTAAAAAAAAAGGTCCGGATACCATAGGACCTTGGTAGCTTTGACTGTATTATAATGTATTCAGAAATGATGAAGTTTTCAAAAAATTTTTTTTTCAAAGAACAAAAATATTGTGAAGAAAAAATTGTGCACCTTTTATATTAATTTATTTTTAATTATGGGTTCTTCAAATTTAATTAATTATTTGACAAGCATGTGTTATATATATATATATATATATATATATATGTAAAATTCCATTAGCACCTCTGGAGCCAACAACCGGAGCATTATGAGTGCCTGGAGTATATGGGTTTATCCGTCTTCCGGATGCCTTCTCACACTTGCCTTCCATGGTGAGGAAGGCAAGTGGAGTTTGTGCCCCAAGGTTTGTGGGGATATTAACTCCCCCTTTCACCCGGCAGCCGCCCCCTCATGTGTTATTTGTATGAGTGGGTGGAGTGTTTTTTCAGATTCTATGGAGCAAGGAAAGTCGGTCAATGTCAATGCCTTGCGGAAGGCAAGGCATATTAAAACTCCGCATGTGCTAGGTTGAGTAGGGCGGTGCCTCCCTTTGATAAATCATTATTTGATGTGTAGGATTAAAAAACCGATGAAGTCTTCTGCCCGATCCCCCCCCCCCCTTTGCACATGGGATGGGTAGGAATTTTATGGAATTTTTATTACTAAAGAGCATTGTGGGTTGTAACTGATGTGGGGTGGTGCCTCCCTTGAAAAATAATTACTTAATGTGTAGGATTGAAAAATCGGGTGCCGTGGCACCCACCACCCCCCTTTCCTTTCCCCTTTGCACATGGGATGGGTAGGAATTTTCCAGAATTTTTATTACTAGAGACCATTTAAGGATTGTAACTTGTAACCGATGTGGTGCGGGTACCTGCTTTGGTGCTTAAGAATTAAGAGCCACTAGTTTCCGTGCCACTACTTAGTGAGAACAAGTGGAAAAACCCGTAATGGGAACCCAAGTTCGTTTTCTTAAAGAACAAGACTCGGAACTGGGTCTCCAATTCTAAATTGGGAACCTTCACCTAGTCCCAAGGGACACCGGCTTCTTGTGATTCCTTGTGTACTAAGTATCTCTTTGCAACTTTTTTGACTATTTCCGTTCATCGCGTGTGATACGCATGTGGATGGAGTCTACATACTAAAATTGATTTTCTTCCTCAGGAACCTAAATTAAAACTCAAATGTAATCTCAAAATTCTTTTGAAGAAAATATAATCATACATAAAAGCTACCATGTTCAATTAATTTTAGAATACGAATTATTAATTTTAGAATACAAATTAAGCATTGAAAAATAATCCAGATGAGTGCATCTTGACACGAAAGTGTTCAAAAACATGATCCAAACAACACTAGAAAACAAGACAAATCTTTTTTTTGAGTTGCAGGGAGTTGTTAGCACATTGTTGATGAACATGCAAAAAAATTATAATACATCATGTTGGAGCTACAAAGGATAAGCCACTTTGAATTCTCTACCAAGTTGAAGTGTATATAATGGATTTCTATGTGCATTTTAAAGCAATGACAACATGATCAAGGGGTGTAGAGCTTTTGTTAGGTCACTAACGTATGGAACAAAGACTTGATGTGTACGTCATACATAGGTGTAACTCTTTTGAAGTTGAACTCTTTTCCATCGTATGGTGGTGTTTCGATATTTTCATTTGTTTTCATTTGACAAAAAGAATCAATCCAACCAAAAGACCAAATCAATGGTACTTAAATGGCATAAGCATATCGCACAAGCATAATTGCATCAAGAATTTTCTCTCGCCTTTTGCTTCTTGGATATGATACCTTGTCTCTTCTTGATTAGGTCTCCATGCCTAAGGTGTATTATATGTGAGATGCTAAATTCCCCTAATGACCAAGTCTGGCCAACACGTTGTTTGGGCTTGTCTTTTTTTTTGCTTTGCACGATTTTGCATGAGCTTGTCCTTTTGTGCCTCGTTTCGAATTGTGTGGTTATGCTTGTTTTGCATCCTTAAGAATTATTTTTTTGATTATGCATATTGAAAAATGCTTGTATCTCATGTTGTGTTTTTGGATGAAAAGTGATATACATCCATCTATAGGTTGTTCATTATGTCTGCTAACTGGCAAGAGGGCAATGGTTATTGGATACACCTTCATTATTCCCCATGATCAGGGCCTTCTTGCTAGCTACCTAATCCGTATTACGAATCTTTTGGGGGTGGGAAAGTGTATTATGGAATGAGCCTAATAAGGCCCATTCCACCTCGGAATGGGCCATCAAGTTTAGTAGGGTGACATGTTGTTCCCATAGGTGGTAATGGGTTCTAGAGCATAACCAATGTTCCCCAACCACATTAGATGGTGGGGTCTAAGTTCTGTCCATTAACCAATGTTCCCCAACCACATTAGATGGTGGGGTCTAAGTTCCATCCATTAACCAATGTTCTCCAACCAGTTACTCACATTCATTGGTTCTAGAGCATTAACCAGTGTTCCCCATCTTTTGATTTCCCATCTCCCAAGTTGGATTGGTGAACCAAAAGTGGGATGAGGAAGATGATTATTAATGGTTTTTTCAGGGAGAAATTTTGTTGTTTTTTCCACCAAATAACTGGGAAAATATTGGAGAAATATGTTTTTCCCAGTGTAAATTCAAGTAGTAATTTCAGTAAAATATTTTTCAGATAAATTTGGCCAATTTTTATATCACAAAATTGAAAATGGAAAAAAAAATACCCAAATGACTTTGTGTCTCATCCAACTTTCTGATGCGGCATCATTAGCTAGCATCCCAAGAGAGATTTAGCATGTAAAAATGGCAACAAGTATTTAGAACCTGTCTAAGTAGTAAACAAATTAGTTTAAAAAAAAATGATACCAAACCGAAATCAGACTCCAAATGTGTCTAATTTTAAATTTTTTTTCCAAATAGTGTTACCCAAAATCTGGTGATTTTTTTCAGAGAAAAAAGGGAAGTAATATCGCAACAGAATATTCCAAGTTTTTCAATTTTATTTTTTCACATTTTGGCTAAATTTCACACCCAAAACAAAGTTCTGGTCCCATCTATGGAAAAGCCCTAAAATCTAAGTATCTGAATGGAATACCAAAAATTTCTGAGCTACATTGAGGGCTCAGAATTATGTTGGTAGCCCCCCCCTCTGCATAAATCCTACTCTGCGTATTAAATTTTTTGTATTTCATCCACGAAGGCACTTATTTTCTCATATAATCATCCTACATAGCCCTTGTATAATCCTTGAATAGTATCTTAAATATGGTGCCATTATCGTAATCTGAGGATGTAACTTCAAACTTCATCCACATAGGTGCTTGTTTCTTGTAGTCATGTGTTGTAGTGCTTGTCTTCATTGACGAGCCATCCAAATACGCAACCCTAAAGTACTAGGTTGTAGGTTACCTGGTCTCAAAATGCATCTTGTAGACGAATAAAATACAGACATGTCAGTGAGTGACACGCCAAAAATTGGCTATGGATTTGTAATATCAATGACATTCTTTTAGCGAATTTAGGCCAACTTTGCACATGTAACGAACTATATTGTAAATTTGGTGTGAAATCTTTGGGAAGATGTGGGAACCTGGGATCTTTTTAAAGATTTAATTTAAAATGGTTAGATAATTTCAGAAATGAATGAAATGATGTAACAAATGAACAATCTATTTAGTAGTATCATCCCTACAAACCAATGGAAAAAAAATGCTCGAATTTGGAAATATTCTACACCAAGTCTAACACATGTTGAACAATTTTACAATTTAAGTTGTGCACCTGGACCCTTTTGCAAACTTTATGATGAATTAACAATATGTCTCAGTCTGGAATCAACGATTTGAAGAATTTGATAACTTGAGGTTGTGATATTACCCAAGAAAGACATGCATCATGTGGCACATGATGAGCTTTGAATATTTGGATTAGAAAACTCTAATTAGTTGGTTGCATGGACAGTTTAAGATTTAATTAGCCCTCTAATTGGGTGGGCTTCTTTTGCTTCAATGTTCAATTTAAAGAAATTGGAAAATTGAGATTCAACTGGTAGTTTTTAGTGATTATGGCTATAATTTTAGTGCAAAAATTTGAAATGAGTGGGTTAAATTAGTGTGATTAGTTCAGAGTTTTAGGTTAGAGTGCTATCCTGAATTTGGGGAAAAATATAAAATTTCAATTAGTTAAATGGTTTTATGTGGTTGTGCTAATGAGTGTGGTTGAACCATGTCTTTCATTTGTTGGCCATGTCTGCCAAGGCAAGCATATTGTGGTTAGATTCATTATAAAGTATAGTAGCTTAAGGGATTTTGGTCCCCAGGTAATAAATAGGTCTAGTTGTATATGAGGATTTTTGAGAGATGATGTTTTGGGTTGTGCTGAAACTTGTGATTAGTTATAGAGTTATAATATATTGAAGGATTTTAGTTTCTTATAGAGGATTCTTTGGAAGATTATATTTTTAGATGGCGAAATATTTGAGTTTCCATAACTCTTCTTTTGCCTTAAGATACTTTCTAATGTAAAAGGCAAGGCTGTGGTGTGACATATCACTCATGGTTATTTAGAGTGGTGCATGTTTTGGTTTGCAATTTATTTGAGTCAATTACACTAATTAATCTACTAACAACAAAGCCAAGTTTTATAGCAAGAAGGAAAAACACAGGATTAGCATTGAAGTCTGAGTAGTGATAAATCATGTATGTGCCCATAATTAGCATGGTGAGGGTTCTGTTAATTCATGTGAAAATTTGTAATTAGTTAAAATTCAACTAATCTACACATAATAATAACCTTTTCTTGGGAAGGGGGGGGGGGGAGGGGTGGGGATTCTTTCTTCTTGAAATCCAATTAGTAGAAGTAATTAGTTAACTAATTAAAGCTAGCTAGCAGCTTTTTCTGTTTTCAAAGCCAAAAATAAATAGGATTCAAGGTGAGAGTCCAAGACATGCATGCAGATTAGAAGGTGCAAATTAGCGCATGCTAGAAAATTAGTCTAATCTCTGTTCAACTTTCCCGAATTTTTTTTACATGTAAACTAATTAATCAAAGATTAGTTGAACAGAGATTAGACTAATCTAGCAGTTTTAATTTCTCATTAGAGTACTAACAAGTAATTAGTTCACTGTAAGACAAGAAAAACACATGATTAGCAAGCAGGATTAGCAGATTGTTGTGCTAATTAGCGAGCCGGATCCATCAGAATTCAACACTTAAAGTGTAAGAGTAGTAGGAATACTAGTAGTAGTAGTTGTTGTTGTTGTTGTCGTTGTTGATGCAGCAGATGGTGACGAGATTCCGGTGATGAGTTGCATGCCGCTTGCAGTGTCCTCGGAAAGACAATCTTTGAAGTAGGGAGCGAGAGCTACAACGGAGGTGCCATGGAATTCGGGATCATGTGGACACTCGAATGCCTTTTGTGGCAAGTGCTGGCAAGGGTCGATGGTTTGTCCTCGGACGCAAGGGACGCCGGTGGGCTCAACTTCATCTTCTGGTTTCTCGTGAAACCATTTAATCTTCCGCGCAAACCATGGTACCAAGGCACCGTAAGCATGAGCGACGCCACCGAAGGTGGACATGGGAGTAACGATGATTTCGTCCGAGAAGCTGAGCAGAATCACCTCCACTAGTGCTTGTGCATCCTCTTCTATGGTGAATCGTTGCTCGAATTTCCGACTCAGCTGCATTATGGTCACGTTCTCGCCGTTTGCTGGTGGGTTTTGTAAGTAGTCCATGGTGAGAGACTTTTCGAAGCTGTCGTAGAGAGAAGCGATGAATACTTGGGTGCGAAGTGGAGGAGTCGTCGTCGTCGTCGTCGTAGCAGCAGCAGCAGCGACAACGCCTGATGGTGATGAAGTTTCGAGCTGTGATTGATTTCGTTTGGAAGAGAATTCTAAGTTTGTAGTATTGGCGGCGGTGACCAGCTGCAGCTGCTGTTGAGGAAGCAAACCGTTTTCGAAAGCGCACTGTTTGATGCGGGATTCCAGTCCACTATGATTCTCAGAGTCCCCGGGAAAATAGCGAATCTGAACACCCACACGCCGGTCTGGTTGCGGCTCTGGTTGCACCGTGTCAACCTCTTCAATGGCACGCCAGATGGTATCTACGGGGAGCATCAAGCTTCGAAGGATGTCCGTGAGGACCATTCTGGTGGGAAAGAGCGATTCTAGCGTGGGACGGAAGGTGGGAATCGTAAAGAGCTTGGGAATGATGTACTGACAACCCACGAGACCCACCCATGTCACGTTGCGCAGCAAGCTCTGCTCCGTGGGACAGTAGAACCGGTTTGCAGGTTGAAACTTCATTCTGTCGCTCAGATCTACCGCATAAAGCATGTCAGAGACTTTGCTATGATCATGATCGTCATGACCGCCATCTTTAGCTGCTGTTAGAAATGAATCCATCGACTGAAACGAAGAGTTTCCCACGGATCCAAGACCAAGGACATGCGGATCCGGTAGTCTCCAACTCGAACCCTCGAAAGGTTCACACATGATATCGCAGAAAAAAGTCGAAGCAGGTACAAGAAAGACACGTTGAGTGAGAACCGCGTAGAGAAAACACGAAGTGACCAGCAAGATTTTGTTGCCAAGACCGGATCCTGCTGTAGGATCACACAGCACGAACTTGCAACCCGTGCTAGTATTCTTCTCCTCGAAATAAGACTCTATGTTCTGGATCTGGCTGGTACAAGTCCGATGCAGAATCCCGTACTCTCGGAAGACTAATTCCCAAGCAGGATTGGGATCCGCATCTTTCGCGAATTTCCGTCTCGTGTACATTGAAGGCATCTTCTCTCGACTCACGCACGGATTCCTGTCGTGCCACTCCTTCTTGGCTGCTTCACTCAGTGGTTTGACAGCATTCCCTCCATTCGCTCGCATTGTTGCTGCTCTTATCTCCTGGATCAGACCTTGGACACTAGCATGCAACTTCGTAGTCTCGATGACAGTATCATCCCTGTGCTCAAGCATCTCATGAACTGCGACTACTCCGGCCTGAAGCATGGACCTTTTAGCATCCATTTCACCACCTGCATCTTTCTCCATGTGCGTTGCAGTTAATCCTTGCTTCGCAGTATCGTCGTCCGTCTGCAGTAGTTCAGCTGCTGCAGGTAGCTTCGAATTACTCTTTGTAAAATCGACACCAGCTTCATTCCCAATTGTATCTGCTTCTAGCTTCATAGAAAGATTTGCAGAACCATCCTCCTCCATCTGAATGTCAGCTGGAGCTGCTTGATCTGTAATCTCCTTAGAGGTTTTTGAACTGCCATCCTCTGTGTGCATTGCATGAGGTGCCTGATCTAGCGTCGGAGAAGAATTCGTTGCGATGGCATCATCGTGCACCTGATCAACAACAGCTGCGCCCACGTGCAGTTTAGAACAATTGGTAGTACAACCCTCGTCCAGCTGATCATCAACGGCTTCAGCTGCTGTTGAATGACCTTGTAAAGTATTTGCAGCGGCGAGTTGAGCTTCTGAGGAAGCAGCTGCTGCAGGCTGCATCTCCTTTAAATTGGTACTTTCTGAAGAAGCATTGATTTTGATGGACTGAGCAGGTGTTGCACCACCAGCTGCTGCTGCTGCTAGTTGTTGCTGTCGATCCGGCCCGGCGGCTGTTGAGGTCTTGACAACGTACTCGAGTTTGATAGTACGCTCTTCACGGCTCATTACATTCCTCCACCGCAGCGTCAGCCAGAGAATCATGGTGAAGACGACCACAGGTTTCCATAAACTTGGCCAGATGGAAACCGTGCGGGCGTTGCTTCTCATATTCATAATCTCAACACTACCTCCACGCTTGTGGATTGTACTGGACTTGACCCGAGATGGAGCCATTATTTCAACTCCTGGCAGCTAGCTAGCGCTTAATCACTAGTAGAAATCCTTTGGTTCATTGCATATTTTCCTGCTGCTGAGCAGCTACTCCTGCACGTAAACCTCGACAACTTTAGACTTCAATCTTTCTTCCAAAACTCTGTATTTTCTCAAAACCCAATTAATTTAAGGTGATTGAAAGTCAGAAAAACATGAAGCGATATTCATGACAATTTTCAATGCACACGGTAAGCGACAATCTCCTAAAATTCGAGAGGGTATAAACTCTTTCAATTGATACTCCTGTTGGGAAATCATCAAACCCCGGTTGGATCTTCTTCGTGCATTCAGATCTTTGCTGGAAACTAGGAAACATGGACACCAAGCAGGTGTGTAATTGGTGAGTAGAGAAACTGGAGCAAACGGATCTTCTGAAACTGCTGCACATAATTTCTATATCATCTACAAGTTCTACTTTTCCTTAGATCTAGTAGAAATTCCTCTCGCACCTATGACTGACATCGACTATTGAATTTCCGCACGGACAATAGATATCAGGTAAGACCAGGTACGTTCAAAGCTGTCCATTAAAGCTGCTGGTATGCTAACTTGTTTGAGATTGATGATGAATATTCTGATCCAGCTCCACCTACTTAATTTTTGCAGTGATATTCAGATCATGTCGAGATGATCTGAGAGTTGCAAGTTCTAGAAGACATGATCGACTCTGTATGCTAGGACAACAACAAACCCGCTGCTGCATGTCTTAGACTACTTGCAAGCTGATGACTTCAGCTCTTATGCAGACGTACACTAGAGATGTGCAAGTTGAAGTGCAACTGGCAACCCAACGAACTTGAACAAGTTGTGCATAATTATATTATATATTAATCGATCTCTTTAATGGGTGCGTTCTTCATGGCATGTCGTGAATAGTGGCCATGATGTCCACAGTTCACCTTTGACATAGAGCTTGCTCTTTCTAGTACATGCGCAAGTTCCAATAAATGACAATAAATATTTATTTGGTTTTTGGGTAAACCTTTGCTTTGCATATGTGAGGATTTGCTCGACTTTTTGTGGTCAGTTATTATTGATTCTGCTGCACCTGAACCAGACTTCCCATGATCTCTAAAATCTGTACAAGTGTTTCTTTTAAACTGAAATATTATTCATAGACCTGCAGTTGGCAGCAGCAGCAGCTCCTCATCATGAAAGGAGGAGTCGGTGCATCTGGGGTCGACGTCAGGAAACATCAAGTCTATTTCAGTTGAGATTAATCATGCCATGATCTGATTTCTCCGTGCTAATCCCGGCCGCTTACCTAGATGATCACGGCGGATGTTCCCGCCAGCCTTTTGATCTCGGAGTGTGATCAGCCAAAGCAAAGTTTTGATCCATATTGATCGACTGACAAAAAGAGAGACCTTGCAATTGATCGACTCACAAGATGCGGGAGTCCTCTCATGTACACTGTATATGTTATTGATCATCTGGATTGTGGACAGCTACATTCCAGGAGTGACCAGTGAATTCATACGGAAAAAACACAACTGCAGGTGCCTTTCCATTAGACAAAGGAATTTCACAATTGTCATGGGTATTTCTCTATGCTCTTAGTGACAATATTCCCAGTTTCGACTCTCTCACAAAAAGAGAGTCCAGACTCTCTCACTTGAGCCGGATTGCCAGGAACTTTGGGTTCTGGAAGTGTGTAAGCTCTGATCAGACTTACTAGGGTTGATCAGGCTCAAGAAAGGTACTAGCTGATTGGCAGCAGATCGAACTGCTTGCTGATAGATGCACCTCTGATTGGAAATCATAATACCAACTTGTGTACATTTGTTTGGAAAAAAATATTGGTCCTTATATTCCTAGGAAACTTTGCTCATGTTCGGTGCAGATGGCCCAGGGTTAGTGCAGTTTGACCAAGTGTTGGGCGGGTGGAGAATTAGGTACTCACCTCCACTGGGGCAGACTTCAAGCGAAGCAAGTAGTTGAAGAAGAACGATGGTACACCAAGAGGCAGCCCATCACAGCCTGGACACTACAATTGGATGATCTCAAATATTGATGCAGCTGGTGCAGGTAGAGAGGTTCTGAGCAATACTGTACTCTAATGATGCTTACGAAGGGTGACTTGAAGGTAAAGCACTTGAGCTGTAAAGTCTATTGAAATTCGATGTGTGAGAAACAACCCGCTGAAGATCAATGTTTTCAGAGTAATGTAGAGAATCAATAAAATCAAGCACATTCTTGGGCTCCACCATGGCAAAGACTATGAAAGCTCACAACGAGCTTGTACTACATGTATATGGCCGACTCATGATCATGATAGATCAGGTTTGCACTCTCAGCAGCACAGTCTGGTGCTCAATGATACCAGCGTTCTGACATAAATTTAATATTGTAAACTTTTGTACTCTGCAGCTTTGTTCCTCCTGCATTTAGGTGCTCACCACTGGGGTAGTGTTTTTTTCAGAATCATTTTGGCTCCCATATCAATGGGGTTATTGTTGATCACTTTTATCC
This sequence comes from Sphagnum tenellum, assembly GCA_963921925.1. Classification (NCBI taxonomy): domain Eukaryota; kingdom Viridiplantae; phylum Streptophyta; class Sphagnopsida; order Sphagnales; family Sphagnaceae; genus Sphagnum; species Sphagnum tenellum. The sequence goes on from OY998156.1 coordinate 6,820,574, forward strand.
ACTCCTAAATGAGTCCACCACTGCTCAAAATCCCTTCGTTCCTTGTGGAGTTCATCACTCCCCTCAATTGTGAAGGGTACCTCCTAATTCTAAACTCAAAACATGCTTTGCGAGCTAGTCTATTCATTAGAGTTATCCGTAAAGTAAGACAAACACAGTACCAGAACCCTGAGTTTCGTTATACACAGGGTGAGATGACCCTAAACCCTCCACTGCTGCTACATATATTTTCACTGCTCTTACTGGTACAACTAGTATAATTAGTCTGGAACCTTGTGCATTAAATGCTGAGTTTCAGCATTTCATACTGAGATTTAATGAAATTTCCTTACTTTGCAGATACCATTGAAAGAGGGGATAGGGGGTGAAAGGAGGAGGCCCAAAGACAGGGTGAAGACAAGGTTACTTCACGAATAACTCTGTTGTCTAGTGGAATTCTTTCTGGGAATCTAGAACCTGTTCATGAGATGGGATTTCGTCTGTGCATGAAAACTAGTAAGAAGAGATTTTGTCATTCTCTCCACTTCCCAAATATGAGTCAAAAGGTGAATGGTGAGACAAAAGGGTGGGTTCCATGAAGTACACTCTAGATAAGGTGCTGCACTCATATTTGTCACTCTTGTTTTCTTTTTCTGTGCTGGTCTTGCTAAGGTGCATGTGAAACTCATTGAGTGTTATAGTGAAGAATAAGTCAACTGCTAAGGAAGGAAAGCAGGAGTTCTGTGATAAACAACAAAACACAAGAACTTTTCAAGAGGAGAGTCAAGATGTCGGTGATGCAATTAGGACGGCATTCATCAAGAAATGCAATTGGAATAACAATCAGCAAGAAGAAAGTGGAGGCTTAGAAATCCTGGTTGCTATGCTATGAGATAGTGTTTCCCATTGCTTGAGTGAGTATGTGCATGGTACAAAATTGTGGCAGGAACCATTTTTTTGTTTATGGTGCCTGTTGCTTGTTTGTTGACAGCTGAGAAACTTTATCACACAGGCTAGGGTAAGCATGATAGTGCCTTGTTATGATTGGAACTGTGCCCATCAGCCTCTCAGGAGCCAAAATTTGTGTACAAAGTTTCAACACTTCTCACTGCTGTGTCTTCTTTTCACAGGTTGCACAATTTTCAGGTGTTGTGTGAGAGCATTCAGCATAGCATTGTGGAGAGCACAGCTTGGCACACACCAGCATCATTGGAACGGCCCAGAACTTTGTGAGCAAGTAACAACATCAACCTGCTCTTTCCTCCTGCTGAATTTGGCAACCATGATCAGGTAAGATGTTCATGTCTGCTATTGCATTATACCACTTAGTAATAGGCTCTGACATCAGGTTGAGAATTCCATGAGACTGGCTTCACTTATCAACCATACTGAAATACAGGGTGGGATGAATCATGCAAGTGCCTGATACATTTTCACATGTCTGGCTCCAATTACTCAGGCTGATGATGTTCTACAACTTTTGCAATATTTGTCTCCATGCTGCCTTGTAGCTCCAATTTTGGTACCATGCCAACTCATCTGCGGGAGATAACCACTGCCAGTATAGAATTCACAATGTAGGTAGTCAAGGGAAAGAGAAGTGTATTTAAGGTTGCTCAATGTGGACAACAAAAGAAAGCGAGCCTATAGGGTGCACAATGTCGGTGGCAAAAGCAAGTTTTGTGTCATAAGACTGTCGTGTAGAAAAGTTCTCACAACTCCATTCCACATTGTCAAAGCACAACAGGATGATAGCAGTATTGAGGGGCTGATCAGAGTAGCCATTGACGTAACATTTAGCAAAACAAGCATCAAAAAATTCTCCTCAACAAATGGTACAGCAAATCCAAGGAGTAGTTATACTGTCATTCAGGTTCACAGACCTGGAAATATACAACAAATATACATGCAACGAGAAAAGGATTAGAAAGAGCAAGAGATAAGAACCGCATAGTGAGTAGTGCCGAAATTGGATTTCTTTGTCTTACTAGTAGTCACTATACTTCGAAACAAAACATAAAACTCTTAGAATATATCTATAATCCTCTCCCCACCTCCCCAAACAGAATGATTCTTTTCAACAGCATAAGATCTGCACACATCCATCCTCTTGGGGTCAAGCAGTACTTAGTGATTTGCTTAGTGCAGCATAATACTGCACTTTCTTCTCCAGCTCATCTTTGTTTGCACCAACAATCTTGTCAATCTGCTTGCCATCTTTGATGAACAAGAATGTCGGCATTGCACGAATTTCCCACTCTGATGTTACATCCTGCACAAATCCAGCAGTCCAAATTCCTTCCAGATTCATAAAGACCTGCCTGATAGTTCCTTTTCTAGTTTAAGAGTGATTGTCAGGCGTGTGTAATATCCCACAAGCGGCTTCCATGACATAAGCTGTCCTCCTCCAGGGACAAGCTGCGATACTGATACAATAGGCAGGTCTTTATGCAGCAGAAGGGCAGCACTTTTAGGCATTCCCGCCCTAGTCCACGAAGGACAAGTCAAACCAACCAGGAATGCCAAAAACTGCTATCCTTCTGCTATACAATATTACCTCCACTTTCTCTTCAATGAATTCACGGTTCTTTTGTCCCACATCCATAACTACTTCTACTATCTTTTACACTAAGCAAGAAAAATCATCCTCCCAAGGAAACACATCACAAGTTCATGACCCAAATCTCCGGGTAGTCATCCCAAAGAGAGCTAAGATTTTCATGTGTTCTCAAACACCAACTGCAGAGGACAATAATAGTGGAAAGCCATAAAAGCTTACTGGCACTTCATCGACGTCCACCTTAAGAAAGATGAGGGATGGATATTTCTTGCTCAATTCGGTGAAAATCGGAGACATGAGGCGGCACGGTCCACACCAGGTGGCCGTGAAATCCACCACAACCTGTTCACAATTCATAACCATGGCTTGTCGTTCCAGTGTCAGAGACATCTGACTTTACTCACAAGCATTTGTGACGAAAGTAGCCTGCTTTGTGAGAATTGAATCTGCACTCAGAAATGGGCACATGATCTTCGTGAGTGAAGGATCAGAAAACACTTACAACTTTTCCTGTAGACTGGGCCTCGTCAATCTTGGAGTCCCAAGCACGCTTGGAATCCACCACATGCACATTGCCATGATCTCCAGCCATACCTGAAATCTCTGGACACAGAATTAGAGGAATGACAATCAGGTTCCAAGATCACATACGGGTAGTATCCTAAACCCGACATTCCAAACGATAACGGCGTGATTCAACAACCTTGAATGCCAGAAACCAATCCTCTTCTCCTACCATGTCGAGCATGCATCCTAACCCTGTCTGCATGTCTGGAAAAAACGAATCCTGAACCTTTCCCTCCTCCTTCACTCACCTGTAAGTAAGTAACGGCGTGCTCTCGCGAAAATTTCTACGCATCAACGAATTCCGGTGATGATTAGAAATCTATCAAACACAATTCTATTCAAGCAACGAGTTGTAATTCTTCGACGATGATCCGAACGCGACTGCGAGTTTTGTGTTGGAGATTTTCTTGGGAGATTTTGTTTGCGGCGACGCCGCCTCTTCTTCTTCTTTTGCTTCTCCTCCCACGGCAATCTACCAGACGGCAGTGCATTAGACGCCGGTTTCGAGTCACCGGGAACGTTCTCAGCCGATCCCCTCTTGCCGTTGCCTTCGCCTACGGGTCGCTCGCACTTCCCGGTAACCGGTTTGGGGGGGTCTTTTTATTATTCCGGTAGTTGTCGACGGGTTTTTTCGGAAATGGCTACGAGAGCCGATTCTGCAAATTAACACTGCCCGAAACCCTGTAGAATCGACAAATACAGACCCTTTACGCACTAGTCAGCCAGCACTGGGTGTCAGTTATGGCTCCTAGTGAGCTGAAAGGCAAGCCCAGTAGGGCGAGCCATTTGGCGAACTGGGAACCATAACTGGCACACAGTACTGGCTCCCTGGCATAAAGGGCTAAATGTTCTGCTTAGGTAGGTTCTAACGTAATCTGGTAGGTAGGAGAAGGCAGAATCTGCCGCTGAGACAGTTTCTGGAAAGAAATTAACAATGCCTGAAAATGTGCAGAATCAGCAGGTTCAGTCCTTTATGTTATGCGTAACAAGTTTAGTGTGATGTTGGTCAGTTCTTCCTTTCTAATGAAACCTCTAGTCTGTGTTTTTCACTTCACACTTGTAACAATTTGCTAGTTGCTTCTGAGTGCAAGTTTGAGTCCATTTCTTCAAATTTCTCAACCCTTTTCAAGTTCAAGAATTCATCAAGTTTAGTTCAAAACTCAAGTCCAGTTTCATGTACACATTCCACACTCTCCGTGACTGAATATTGTATAGATACAGAGTTTGAAGACAAATTGAAACTAGATTGTTTAGGTATGAAATTTTACAACTAATTCATTACCTATAAAGTTCAGCTTATCATAGTACCTTTATCATTTCAGCAACCAATTGTTGAATAATTATTTAAATTTGAAATCTTAACCTTGGCACCCAGTTTTTTAATTCTGAAATTTTTGACAAGTAATATATATACAAAATAATAAACAAAATGATGCTTCCCCTTTGCCCTCCACCAGCCCCCTTCCTGGTCTATACATGGAATTTGACCTTGGCCAAACAGTATCAGAACCAAAAGAATGAGGTGCTCGGGTGAATATCTTAGGGAACACATTGAGAACTTGGGGAACATTTTGAGAACCTGACATGAACAGATTGGAAACTTGATGGGAACACATTTTGGAAACAGACCCAAAAAAAAACTCAACCACTCCACCCCTACCCCAAAAAAACCTAAAAGAAACAAAACTAAGCCCCCCGGAGCCTTCTCATTGGCTCCATGGTTTGTCAGCGTTTTAATAATTATAAACTGGGGGTACTTATTTTTTTCAAATGATCCATCTTTTCGTGGATGAACTTGAACAATATTTGGGATCCTCTACTTTCCTCCACAACCGCCCTCCATTAACCCCTCATGCCAACTTATAGTGTCTTTTGTGCATATAAAATTAAGTGAAGTAAATGAGTTTCAATTGTGCCTAGTGTTTTCTTAACCCATACTAATTAACTTACAACTTATTACCCACCTAATACATGGATGAGTCCAAAATAAGTCCTTAGATCAAAAATTGCAATGCCATAGGGCTCATAAGTAAACTCCTTTACTGGCCTTGCCTACCAAGGCAAGGATAGTGTGTTTAGATATCATTATAGAGTATACTAGCTTAAGGCATTTTGGCCCCTATGTAGTAGGTGTATTTTTATGAGGATTTTTGAAAGATTAGTTATAGAGTTATAATATCACAAAGGATTTTGGTTTCTCTTAGATGATTTTTTTGATGATTATATTTTTGCATGGTGAAATATTTGAGTTTCCATAATTCTTCTTTTGCCTTAAGATACTTTTTAATGTAAATGGCAACACCACACTATGACACACCCCTTGTTTGTCATGGTGCACATATTTACCCAATCTGTACCTTGAAATATATGTTATTCCATAGAAATTCTAATCTAATTAGGCATTTTTGGGTGCGGCACCAACAAGAACAATTTGATGAAGTTGGGTACACAATCCAAATAAATAAATTAGGAGTAGTTGAAACAAAGAATGAAAAATCCATGTGCATGCAAGAACAAGATGGTGGGTTTCGGAACTTGAGCATGGGATTGGACATGAGCAACATATGAGAGTAGTAATGGAGCACACAACATTGGGACAACATCGAAGTATAAAATGTGAGCTTACCTGATTAGAAGGCTTTCTTTCAAAAGGAATGGAGCAATACTGAACAATCCAAACTTGTAGGAAATGGAGCAAATCCAATCCCAAGTTGATTGAAATGGAGTGATTCTTCAACAATCCATCCAAGCTCATATGAAATGGAGAAAATTAGACCCCATTTCAAAAAAAAAAGGAGCAATTCCTTGACAATCCAAGATTGTAAGAAATCGAAGGAATCAGATCCCATTTTAATCAAAATTGAACTTTGAAATTCTTCAACAATCCAAGCTCATATGAAATGGAGGAAATTAGACCCCATTTCTTCCAAAAATCGATCAATTTTTTAACAATCCGAGCTTGAATGAAATAGAGGAAATTAGATCCCATTTCAGTCAATCTCATACAAGCTCTGGATTGTTTGAAGAATTGATGTTTCTTTTTTTTTCCATCTCATATAAGCTCTGGATTTTTGAGGAATTTCTGCTTCCATTTTCCATTTCATACGAGCTTGGGATTGTTGAGGAAATGCAAAGGTTTAAACGAAAAATGGAAAAGCTAGGAGATGGCATGATAAGAAAAAGAAGCTTTGGATTCAGACGCTCTCTTTGATTGTAAATGTGAAGAAGAAGAATTATTTCAGAGAGGAGCGCTGGAGCTCTGTTACTTAGCATGTAAAATATAAAGTGATAACTAAGAATCACCACCGGTATGTCTATGTACATCTCCACAAATTTCCTAGATGCAATAGCACAATCAACTTCCACAGAAAAGCTGCAAACAGATCTTCAGAACCTTTTCCTTGCATTTGGTATGGTTACTGCTCAACAGGAAGATGGTAAAAGAGTGGCATTCCAACCTGCGGTCCGTACGTGAGACAGGCTTTGATCAAATCCTTTTTGGATCCGAATCGCTCCTTCACGACTTCAAGGATGCTTACAACATTTGAGCGCTCTCTATAAGGTTTGATCGGATCAACAAGAGAAATCTAGTTTCAGTAATCCTACAGCGAATTCACCATCAATTGCATGCCACAAAATCTGATGCCAGTCTCGAGTTCCTTGTGCTCTCCCAGTTGAAGCTCATAGGTCTCAAAGACGTGATCTGCAGTCTCAGTTGAAGAAGCTAGGTGACTTGCAACCATGGTCATGCTCTCCTCGGCTATGGTGTCAAGAGTTCTCGGTCCTGGTGAACATATTCTTTCCACCGTGATGATCTGAGGTGGAGCAGCTTCCAACCAAAGTCCCATGGCTGATACTTTCTCTAGAATAGTCCCTAGAGTCCTCTGCTTCGGTGAGCACCTCCTCTCCACGGTAATCATCTGAGAAGGAGCAATCTCGAACCACGAGCTTGACATCCCCGATCTTTTTCCCACCCCGCAAAAAAAATACAACTGCCGCCTTTTGAACCGACACACACGATCCGTCGACCGTCCTCGCAGAAATTGAATATTTACTACACGCTCACACTCCTCTGAATTAATGTAAAGAGCAAAACCAGAAATGAAAACAGCAAGCAAATCCCAATCACTTTCTTCAGCGGCCCCCAACTCAGTGTGTGTAAGCAAGATCCAACGGCAAGAAGAAAATCGAAGCTACTAAAAGGATGAATTTCTTTCGAAGAAACGAAGCCTCCGTGAAAGAACGCAAGATTGCTCCAACCCCAAAAACCCTGCCAGAGACCTCAAGAAACGGCCACTAGTGGGTAATAAGCCGAAAGAAAGCTCTACAATGCGGAAGACAGACAAAACAGAAAGTTACAAGAAGTAGAGAGAATCAAACAGATATGAGAGCAGAGCAGAGAAGCAAGTTGCAAGCAAACAAGCAACGATCAGGAACTCTTTCTCTCAGACGAAGAGATGAGAGCAATGCGGCGGCAGCTTTGAAGGTCTTGTGTGCGAAGAAGAGGAGAGCAAGCGAAGAAGACGAACAAGGCAACGTGGGGTGGACGGGGCACGCGGCCGGCCGGGTCCAACAACGGCGCGGGCGTTACGGGCACCGACGAAGGGCCGGGCTCCGGGGCCGGCCGGGCCGGGACCCCGCCAGCATGGAAGTATCCTCCAAAAGATTCACCCGACCCGCGGATCCCGTTGGCTGTCACAGACAGGGTAAATTTTTGGGTGTCAGAAATATCAACTTTTTTCAGCCTGGAATTGTTTTCTGATTGGCATTACCGGCCTCGGGCACAGATCTCAAATCACCTAAGGGCCTTAGTCACCATAGTAAATTTCGGAGAAATGTTTGTCTTTAGCCTTTGAACCCTCAAAAAACAAAATTTCTCATATATCTAGTGGGAAAAATATTAGGTCAACGAAAAAATTAGGATTTTAACAAAAAGTAGATGATTTATTAGAACCTCTAGAGAAGTGGTTTTCTTGGTGATGTATTTTCACTATTTTGTGATCTTTTGGGAGAGAAAATTTTGAAAAAATAAAGGTTTTTTTGATGGCAAAATGTGTGTTTTCAGGCCAAAAAAAAAAAAAGGTTCACTTTTGTGAAACCAAGGAATTGTTTTTAAAAATAGCCACTAGTGAACTTGAGTAGAGGCTTTTCAAGTGGCCAATGTAAAAGTTTACCTTACCTGTCATGCACTTGATAGTCCAAGCAATTGGCTCAAATGACATGACTTATGGGAGGAGGCAAGTATTATGGCCAACTGAGGCCAATAGCCAAACAAAACAAGGGGTGTGTCAGAGTGTCTCGTTGCCATTTTCATTAAAAAGTATCTTAAGGCAAAAGAAGAATTATGAAAACTCAAATATTTCACCATGCAAAAATATAATCTTCAAAAAATCCTCTAAGAGAAACCAAAATCTTTCAAGATATCATAACTTTATAACTAATCTCAAGTTTCAACACAAACCAAAATATCATCTTTCAAAAACCCTCAGATAAAAATAGACCTACTACCTAGGGGGCCAAAATCCCTTAAGCTACTATACTCTATAATGAGTCTAAACACAATATCCTTGCCTTGGTAGGCAAGGCCAATAAACAAGTGGATGGTTTTTGTCAAGGATCCACAAGAGTGCTGGTTCATGCTGGTTCATTTGGACGTTTGCAAGTTGGCAAGTAACTAGTTTCTTCACAATCAAGGAATTTAAAAAATCTAAAGATATACGGCCAAAGAGATATGACATCTTAGCTTCTTTAAGTGTAGCCATTCTCTTTGTGGGGAGTAGCAACTTCCAGAGGTACATTTGCTTCTTCTCTTGTATTTCATTTTCATTGGAGAGAACCCTATGACCAAGCATCATACACACTTTGATGGGGGTGGGGGGTCCTGATATTTTTTAAAGTACTCAATACAAAATAACTAGGAGATGCGCTTCTGCATTTGTACCATATTTCCCAAAATCCCAAAAGCTTGTATCCAATTAGGATTCCAAGTGAGAGCATATCCCCCCTTTTTTTTTCAAGTGGCCAGAAATTTGGATGGTCAAGAACAACAATATATGTGTTAAATTCAAGCCCAAAACTTCATAGGTTAGTCTTTTTGGGGTGGAGAAAATTTTTGTTTGGAAATGTGTGAGCTACGAGGAAGAGTAAAAGAACAACAATACTGGATTCTTGGGGAATGGAGTCAATTTGCACCAAGGGAACGTCATGATTAATGACCCACACTCTTTAACACGCACTCTTTGAGGGGCTCATCCTGCTGTCCTTGTTTGTTAGGTCTCTTTTGTCTTTCTCAAAAGCGAAGAAAACAACAATACCATGGACAAAAAGTTTCATTTGGAAGCTGGAGCACTGTTAGGCTTTTTGTTGTAGGGGAGGTTCCAGTATGAGTGAGTTCTCCCCCAGGGACGTCATCCGAGGGTGTGAGCCCAAGGGTGTTCACAAACCTCAGGAGAATGCACAAGTACTGGAATCTCCCTTGACATAAACAACTCTTTTTTATTTCCTCACTTCTTTTCTGTTAACATAAAAGAGAAATGTTTTCACAAGAACATGGGAACATATAAAATTGGGAGAGCTCCCCCGGCATAACACCCTAGGGTTCTTCTGCTTAGGGAGATCCCTCAAAATACACATAGAAATAAGAAGGGAGTTGTTTATGTAGGAAGGAAGGTTCGGACAGTAATTAACAAATTGCTAATATTTAGTAAAATTCTTGGTGTGGGCTTGTTCCTTCTCCTTGGAGATCCTCCAACACAATTTTTCAAGGATTTTGGGATGGTTGTTTGTTTGTGGAGCTTGTGCAGAGCACAAGTAAAAGTTGTGGGGCCTGTTGAAAAAGCTTATCTTACAGTGTTGTGATATAGAACTGTTCTGTCACCTGTGACCCCCATGAGAACCATTCTCCCCCCTGCATTGGGTTCATGTTTCTCAGAAGGTTTTTTTTCTTATGTGCAAATATTTACTTGACATTCAAATTTTACACCGAGACTGCCCAAAATATCTGCCCCTGGGTTAGTTCACAGGCATCCCAAGATGCTAAGGGCTAGCTAGATCACTGCCCGTCCATAGTTCCAATGACTAAGGGAAAACGGGCAGCCTGCCAACTCTTGGTGAATGTGCATCTGATCAAGTCTTTGGCACAAGTTACAAGTAGCCTTTTTTTCGCTGACTAGAAATAGCCGAATTACTATACTTAAATAGGTTAGGCTAAACACATAACCAGAAATTCAGGAAGAAAAGTTGTGATTTATCATCACATTAACCTGGGTCTAGAGTTGTGTTTTGCCATTCCAAGCAATGAAGAGCAACATAATGATGAAACTCTACCAATCATAAAATAAGCAAAGCACCCAAAAAAGGGGGAATACAAGGAACAAAATGGGAGGAACCCATCCAAAAAGACAAATGAACCACCTAGAAGGGCAGACCACAAGGGGAACATCAAGTTCTTGAACCTTCTCTGGCTGCAAAAAGCATATCAAATAAGGAAAGGGGAGGTGTCCATAAAAGGATGTCGAGCCTAAATGAACCTTCACCTAGAACTACTACACATTTCAAAATAGAGACTACTTGCACATGTTGTAACACTAGTAACACCCTTTGTCTATAAAAATGCATGCAAAATTGAAAGAGGGCTTTTAGTGCCTTTCACTCATGACGCCATGTTTTGATGAAAAAAACCATTTACTTGCATGTGTAAATAATCAAAAACCTCTACAAAACATGTCTATCAAAAATTGATTGTGATAAAGATCGTCTTTCACTTAAGTTGTGATCGTTGCATCAACCTCATGAAAAAAAATAGCATGTGAAAACAAATCAACTTGAGTGGGGTCAGCAATGACAATGTCTACCAACATGCAAACACCATCAACTAATAACACAATGTCAATTCAAAGGTGCAAAGATTGCAAGGCAATGGGCAAAAAGACATGGGTTTATTCTCGCAAGTCATGAATTCTTGTGTCTTTCACAATGGCTTCAAAAACATTTCACATAACAACATGCAAAGTTGTTCTCTCCCCACCATGAGTGCAATGAAAAAGATGGATTCCCATAAGGTCCAAATGTTTGCTACAAGTGTAATGTCACACACCCCAAGGACTAAAGGATGGGAAAGACCCAACTTAGTGCACAACGTGGTGGATAAAATATTTGAAGCCAAGTGGAAAAAAAAATGATCACACGGCACCTAACCCCACACACAACTTTAAACACCCCCAATGCGAATTAGAAGGTAAATAAAAAATGATGCTAATAAAAGAATGGTTATGCAATCCTTATGAAATATTTTCCTAAAGGCAGTTTATGCCTCTTTCAACTAATTGTTCAAAAAGGGACACACATGCTATAACCCCCAAAGGAAAAAACTCTCACATTAATCTAAAATGCGCTTGGAAAAGGAATGGCCCTAAATTACTCACACCTATCGCCTCCAGAAAAACGAATTAAAAGCCAACAAAAACCTAAAAGCTATGATAAGGGTAACTAAAGCCCAACTCCCCAAATAGGCAACTGGTGCAATGACCTTTGAGGAAATCAACCTTAATCCCTAATGTGAAATGATGAAAACCACTTGCTAACAAACTAAAGGGGTATCAGGGCACTCTAATGAATTCGGACCTAAAAGTTTTTCAAAAACTCCCATTAGGTTTGAGTCAAAAACAATGAGTTGATTCTGAAATTTTGGAAAAGGGGAAGCAAGAAAACAAAAAGGAAACCCTTTTGGTGAAACATCAAAATAGAATACCAAAAGCCACTTAGACATCCCTTAGTTTCAAGAACACATTTACATGTCGAACAATCTTATGTAAAACCTCTTATAAAAAAGAAAAGCTGAAAAAAACAAAACCAAAAAGGACACCGATGATCCTAATGCCATTAGGGGCCAATAGAATTCAGTAAGGGGGACGAACCCAAAAGGTAAGCTAAAAGGAGCCCAAGCTGAACATTTGTGAAATTGAATAAACAACCCCATAGAAAACCAATTGCAAAATGATTATAAACGAAAGAAATGACATGAGTAAGTCCAAGGATATGGGTGTTGTTGGCTAGGGGAAGAAAGAAACACAAAGGGAAAACCCCCAAAAAACAACGCTAAGCGCAAAAATTAGCAAGTGTAAAAAGAAAACTTATAAACAGATCACCTTAACATGTGCCCATAGTCGAAAGAATTATAAACAAAACCCCCAAAGAAGAATGATGACTAAAAAACAAAAGGACTTAAAAGCCATAAAAAGAACAAACAAAAAGGAAAAATTGGGACAATTAGCCCCCCACTGCCCCAAGCCCTTAAAAGATGGCCTTAAGTGAAATGGAATTGAAAGCATTTACAACATCATCTAAAACACCACTCAATTAAAAGATGCATCTAAAGTGACCTAAATACCATGGACCACAACTTCACAACCTCCTCTAACCACCACCCCAAACTAATATGGTGACAAATGAAAAGTAAATGCATCATGAAACTATAGGCATAAAACCCTATTCACCAACTAATAAAACAATTCTCCCATTGTAATCTGACACGTGCCACTAAAAGGCTTGGCTAAAGCCAAAAGCCGACTAACGCCAAGGTGAAAACATGAAAAACTGAGTTAGTCGCACCAAGGTTAAAGTCTTTTCTAAGAATTTCATTTTCCACATGGCAATTTTCTATTGGTTATATTGCATTTTTCACACAATTTTTTTAACTAAATATCAAATTTGAAGCCAAATATGACATATAACATGATAAAAATTCAATTTTTGTTACATCAACCTTTACATTATAGTAGAAACTATCACTTTACTTTGAACCATGATTACAAATTCAAAATTATAATAATGTAAAAGGACAATTGAATATTAAAATCTAAAAAATTATATGTATTTTTATTTTTTGAATGTTTTGAACAAATGGATCCTTTCTTGTGGAATATATTAAAATTAAAAAAAACTTGAAACGATTTGGTGAACATTTGATAAAGGAAAAGGACTTTTGATACAAAAAAACCACTTGTCCACATGTTTTCTTGCATGCTTTAAACATATAAAAGACTCTTGAAACATGCTGAATTTTCATGAAAATTTTGTAAATGCAACCTTGAAACTATAAGAACTTATTTAATTTCTTTTTTAAAAATTGATATATATTGTTCCCATGGTGATTTTTCAAAATTTCAAAAAATAATTTTTAAGGACTATCCACACATTGTTTGGCTCTTTTCCTTCCTACTTTCACCCACCAAAAACCTAAGCCATGGACTTAAAGATGTAAGTAACAGCCACATGGGAACACTAGTGATGAAGCTAAATGAAGCCACTAATTGAATATTCAAGGTCAAAAGAGTATCAAAGATACTCAAAGACCATGCCAAATGAACCACTAACCAATAAGTGAAACATGCCCAAGGATGCCAACTAAAACAATTCATAGAAAGCTCAAGCTTAAATTTGGTTGAAAATCCAACAAGGAATTTGAGCAAGGGGAGTATGTGTCTAGCAAGTGTAAAACTAGTAACGTGTTAATTATCTTTAGGGTGTAAGCAAAATAAAGTATGCCAATTGGTCATCCCTACTAACAAGTAAAAGTAAATTTGGAATCTTTTGCATTTTAGGCACTTTAATCATGCCATAAAATTTAGGATGTACTTATCATATTAAATAAACCATATATGGTCATTTTGAATGTATGTTATTACTTTCACTAATTTATTTATTTACTGCAAGTTTATTACCTTGGCTAATATTACACATTTTCCAAATCAAATAATTCAAATGATGTGATACTACGTTTGAACCATTCTTCATTTTGATACACATTTTTTGGAATTTGAATTTTTGGATTATGACAATGTGAAACCCTTCAAAAGTAAATTTTCCATTAACTCAAATTTAACATCCAAAACATATTTTCTAATATGATACTAAAGTGCATTGCATGTGTTTAATTCATTAAATCATGTTTTAAACCTTTCAAAATGCAACATATGAATGAAATTTCCAAATTAATTTTTTGACCTACTTTTAATCTATTTTTTCACAATGTGACCAATTAGCAAATTTTGAAAAGTAGGTTTTAAAAAGGTTGATACAACTTTTGAACTTTCAAAAACTTCAACATATCACATTTGATGCCCTCATGTAGTTCAAAAGGACAATCTCATAAAACATCACCTATTTTCTAATCTACTTGTCACAAATTCTTTTTTTTTTACATTCAAGGTCTATTTTTTTGGCCTACTTTAACATGTTTTGACCCTCTAAGGATGCCAAAATTAAGGCAAGAGGGGCAAGAGCCCTAGAAACAAGCACAAATTCTCCAACGTGCCCCAAGGTTAAATTTTGTTTTAGCCGGCACAAAGGGGCTGCCATAAGGGGAGAATCAAAATCAAGCAAAGTTGTTGACATGCCCATAACTAAAGACAAAGTTGTCACTTACGCTTGCACACATAAAAGGTGTTCCGCTTGAAATTCTTCCTAATCACCAAAAAATAATTGTCAAAAGCATGCCCTAATCTCTCTATGCTTATGGGGGAAGATAAAGACACCATTGAAGGTACAACACAAATAAGTGCCAAGTTGCCACAACAAATAAATCATGTGCTAGGTAGTCAAGAGGAAGATAAAAAGCAAGAGCTTTGCACCTTTTGCCAAAAAATGGAATGGGATGTGCGTGTACAAACATGATCAAGAAAGGCCCAAATGGAAGACATTCAAAGGATGTAACACCAAAATCCAAACCCAAGCCATTAAAGGGAGAGGGGCGAAAAGGGAAACAAAAGAACCTAGAGAACCATCTAGAGTTTAGGAACTTGAAAAGCCTAACAATGCTTCTAATGATGAGCCATTCCACGCTAGGAAAATAAGGCTTGACAACCAAAACACAAAACATTGCGAAGGGCCCCATTCTTAACAGCAAGGGATGATGATACACTAGAAGGGCCATGAGCTAGTTGAAGAACCAAACCATAATGAGGTCCTAGGGGAGACCCAAAAGCTAAATAAGGAAGGGTGTCCATCGTGCAAAAGGATAAGGAAGAAGAAGGAAAGGAGAAAAGAAGGAAAAAAAGGAAAAAAAGAAGAAAGAAGGGGAAAAAAGAAAGAAAAGGAAAAAGAGATAGAAAGAAAAGGAAAAGAAAGAAAGGTAAAAGGGGTAAAAAACCTACCTTACATTACCACACCACTCCAACCCGCAACTGCCAATGCATCACTCTCCCTCATCTCCCTAATGCATTTCCTACCATTGCTAGGACTTGGATTTTAACCCATCCATCTTCATTGCGACACAAATCATATGATTACACAAACAAAAAAATCAAAGGGGCCTAAACCACTCTGTTGTTATCCAGGAAAATACTTCGTTCCCTTTGTTAATGTGTCTTGTGTTGGGTTTGGCAAGTTGTTGCAACAATGATGGTGGCACACATTTGTCTCATAGGAACGCCTTTACCTTTGCACTCCTACTTCCTTCCCTCCCTATAAGACACCCCCCTTCACCTTCTCATGCCATAACAAATACTTAATAAGGTTTGATGGGTTTGTGAGAATTTTAGAGGATCACTAGAAATCATCCATTGCCATGTCAAGCCAATGAATTCTATTAATCATATTTGTCAAGAACACCTTTTGTCCCCCTCCCCCCCTCTCATGTCACTATCTAGTTTTCATCTTTTCCCTACAACCTATTAATATTGCATGAAGTTAGGCATTCATTGACCTTAAGATGATTCAACCTTAAAAATTTTGATTAATTTTAATGTTGGTAGCATAATTGGAAAATTTGCCAATTCATTATAATGAATCTCAAACTCATAACCATGAAATTAATCAATATTTTATAGGTGTAACCACATGAACTGTACGAAATTTTTCTTTGTAGCTTATATTCCATGGTTTTTTATTTTTCTATTATAGCTAGTTAAGGTTTATTATCCACCAAATGAAAATTTGGAATGTAGCCTCTTGAACATAATTTGAAACTTGGTTTTTGCCATATGACTTATATTTTAAAATGGATGGAAAAAATGTTGGTTACAAGTGGCCCATGGTGTTTGACAAATGAAAATTTTGATATTTACAAAAAATGAAAGATATCAAACATCCATTAATGAGCATTATTTGACACAAAAAGTGGTTGATAGTGTTTTGTTACTTGGTTTTTACCACATGGTTTTGACTATTTTGACCCTATTAATATGCTTACAGTGAAATTTTTGTAAAGTTTATTTTCAAATTTCAAATCTATGTTACTAATTGATACTCTTTATTTCAAGAGAGAGGTGTTAGGCTGAAATTTGGCCCTAGATTGTAGAATATGCAAACCAAATTAAATATTTTTCTTGTAAAACATGCAAAAAATGAAAAATTGTTCAATATGGTTTGACATAAAACCACAAGAGATGTAGAAATACAAGCTTGAAAGCGGAATGGACAAAGTTTGTTAAGCATTATTAATGTTTCACCCAAAAATCTTGCCCACATTGGACTCAAATGTCCAAATAAGTCGATTTATGTGATTAACACCCATTAGTGCACCATCCATTGAACACAACTTATGACTTCATTGTGCATGAACACCTATTTTGCATTACACACCATTGCAACCTGTTTTGTAAACCCTATTATTTTCCCCTATATAACTAGGTAGATTTTATAGGTAAATGGGTAAGGAATGTAAAAGGTTACTATGTAAGTAGGTAAGGCATTTGTTTGCTACCAAATAGCTAGATGCATGTGAATGGCTAGTATATAATTAATTGCAATGTAGGTTATTTATGTGACATGAATATAATGAAAATTTGTTTACTATTCACAAATCATCCATCATGAAAGTGTGTTAATTGATGTTGATTTACTCTCTCCCAGACCTTGTTTTTTTGTACAAGAAAATAAGTCATCCACAATGGACTCTAGGTCTTACAAAGGCACTAGGTAAACCCCAACAATGTGCCCAAGGAGATGTTACAACCCATGATTTGCCATTTAAATTTTGTTTTGGATTTAGCTTCTTTGTCAGGGTCTAACTCCAAAGTTCAAATGTTAGTCTCTTGGACAACATTTAGTATTGCCTTGCTATGAAAGGTAGTGAACAACTATAAGAACTAAATAAAAATAAAGAATTGAACACAACTTAGTCTTTGATGAAGAATTACCCATGTTTGTCATCAATAGCCCTACCTTTTGGATAGACAATTGTGATACAATAGTTGAAAACTTGTTCAATTAATGTGAGGTTTAGGGTTCAAAGCATTTTTACAACCAACCTTTTTTTTTAAAACAACTTTCATCCATTAATAAAGATGATATTTGTCAACTAGAAATGTTTGGTCCAAGTTATTTTGAAGCAATTCATTTCAAGGGCAAAATTTGGGTTCAAGTTCATAAGGAAATCATGTTTGTTACGCTCAAAATATGATGTTCCAAATGGAAGTTTATATGATTACCCAAGGCAAATGAACCCAAGTTCTTGAAGAAATTTATGTTTCTAAAAGCAAATGGGTTCCAAACATGGTTGCCCACAACAAATGGGCCCAAAACGTGACTACTTGAGGTAAATGGCCCCAAGTTCTTTTTTTTTTTTTAAATTTGCCTAACAAATGGGCCCAAGTTCTCTAAGCAAACACAGGAAAACCATGTTTATTTATTGCCTAAGGTAATACAATGTTCCTCTAAAGGTTTGGGCCCAGTTGCAAATTCATTAAGGAAAAATAAGATGTCAATTCCTTTCATTTCTCCTTGGAAAACTTGCCCCAACCTTTTTTTTTTCTTGGCAACAAAACTTAAAAATTGGGACATTTGTCTTTCAAAAGCATCCAACCCAATGCTATAATTAGTTCATTGTTTCTATTTAATGCATGTTGTAACCTTCTTACTACATAATGATTTTAACCTTTTGGAGCATGGGTTCTTTCTTCATTCTTTTTAATTTACTTAAAAGTTTTAATTACAAATTTCATTAATCTACCTATCCACATATGAGATCACAAAACAAGTCATTAGATCCAAAGTTTACACATTTGAAAGTTTTGACAAAAATTTCAACCAAAATCAAACAAGGATACATAGCAAGTTGAATTA
This sequence comes from Sphagnum tenellum, assembly GCA_963921925.1. Lineage (NCBI taxonomy): Eukaryota > Viridiplantae > Streptophyta > Sphagnopsida > Sphagnales > Sphagnaceae > Sphagnum > Sphagnum tenellum. The sequence continues at coordinate 6,838,743 of OY998156.1, forward strand.
GGTTCATAGGTGACAAGGTAGATGGTTTCCAAGGGTGGATCTAAATTTTTCATTGGCCCAAACAAGATTTAGACATGGCGCTCATGCTTCCACCTAATATGGGCATTCACAATGACCCAAATTAAGTATTCATTCAACAAAATTCATAATATACATTGTTTTTTATATACCTATCATAGTATTTTTATGCAAATGAACTTACATACTTATGAATTTGTTGGGGTTATTATTTGAATGACTTTGCAAATTCCCCACATAATTTCATATTTCAAGAAAATAGAATATTATTTGGACACCAAAAACAATGGAGCCCTCCCCTTGGATCTAGCATGCCCTGAGCATTTAAATGTTTGATCATTGGCCAGTCTACCCTAAAAGCACCTTTGTGTAACATTAAACAAATATGTCAAGGCTTTTTCCATAGCTACCTATGAATCCTTTGATAACCATGAATAACATTGAGTGATGTCATTATCATCCCACAGGACTAGGTCATTTTCAAGGTTTGTAAAGCTTCCAAGATTTTCTTTAGTGTATTTGGAGTATGTTTATAGAGTGTAAAATCCCATGGGGCACTTTTCCAAAAAATGGAATGCCCACACCACTGGGCATTCCATGGGTGTTCGATTCTTCAAAATATCTCACATTGTTTTTAATTCTAGTGATGAGAATTTTGAGGAATTGTTATAGGGTGGTTTTTTATAATTTTACAATGGCTCCTTATTGATTTTGTATAATCCTTCGTATGGTCTAGTCGTCATCATGTACAATTCGAAAACATTCCCAAATATAACTATCTCTTTTCCAAGCTACTTCATTTCCTTCCTAATAACTATCTTTTATCTTTATAAATATTTCATTTCTTTTATAATAATTATCTATTATCCTATGACTATTTCATCCCCTTTTTTTATCGACTAACATGGATATGAAAGGACAAATTAATTATGTGTTTATTCATGTCCATGAAATTTATGTTAATTAAAATAAAATTTGACATTGATATAAAGAATGATGAATTTATGTTAATCATATGGAAACATAACAAGTAAAAAATAATTATCGCTGGTAATGTGTAGCAACACAAAGCCCAAGTTTTTTTCATGATACTAAATGGGTACCCACTAATGTCATGAAGTTTAGTGTTGTAAGGGTGTAAATCCATAGTAAAATTTACTAAACAAAAAGACTAAAACCAATTAAAGGTACAAACTAATCAACCAAAAAAAGATGCACACACATATATATACAATGCATAAGAGGAGGCTGAGATGAAATTCTCATGTATTAAATTGAATGAAAAAGAAGGAAATAAAATGTAGTGTGTGTAAATGGTGGTTGTGTAGTAGTTGTTGTGAACATCTATAAATCTAGTCTGATTATGGAATAAACTCTTTTTGACAAAGGAATTCTAGAAAAACTAACAAGAGAAGGGAAAAACTTGGCCTTTTACATAGTTGGCAACAAAGTTGAAACCCTAAACAAGCCATAACCCTAAGACACTTAATAGCGTACAATAATTTAAGAATGTACATTAACCCTAAAAGCATGATTGGCATGCTCGTAACTGGCCATCATGTATAAGACCATGCTTATGGGCATGACAATTGTCATGATGTGTAATGTCGTGACATTTACTTTCATAAGGGTGTAAATCCATAGTAATTTCTACTGAACAAAAAGACTAAAGCCAATCAAAAATAGAAACTAATCAACTAAAAAAAGATGCACGCACATATATATATATAATGCACAAGAAAAGGCTGAGATGAAATTCTCATGTATGCCCCCCAGACCTAAGTTTTAAAAAGCATGGCATGGTCTGAGTAGAAATCAAGGTGCTACAGGAGAACATGATGAACAAGACCAAATGTCGACAAGAATTTGAGTGAGCTCCAACTTGAGGTAAAATAGATGGTATCCACCATTAGAATTATCGCAAAACAACATCTAATCAGCATCATTTGTCTTCTGACATACCTGACATGGATAATCAAGTGGAGGAATCCAAATTGACATGATGATGGTAGGATCCAAGTTCGACACATGGTAGGATGCACGGTTTTTGGAGTGATCTTGAATTATGTGTCTGTTCACGTTTTGTAACTCCAACGCACCTAAAGGCCTGATTGCCTTAATCCTCAAGATAGTGTAATCAAAAAAAGTGTTTAGAGTATCATTAGGTTGTCACTAGAGATACACAAAGTCACCAACATTAAATTGTTTCACCTTAGGTTTATAATTACCACGTTGTGTGTGTACATATCGTATAAGGTGTATCGATGTTGTGCAATGGACAAGTTCTTGATGGCCATGGGCATAACCCTCTTGAATAGAACAACCTTTTTTGCAATGACCTTAGCCCAAGTGGCTGGGGAATCCAAGTCCACAACATGGTCCATTTAAACAACAATGGAAGAAGGTGGAATGGGATGTCTCCCAAAAAGTAGAAAGTAAGGATCAAAATGAGACAAAGAGGCATGTTTGGACATCCTATAACCCATGGCGATGTAAGGTAGGGCTAGGTCCCAATCCTTTTTGTTCCTAGTGAAGCAAATCTTTTGAAGTCCCTTTTTACATGTCTGAACCATCCTCTCTATAAGGCCATTAGCTTGAGGATGATCCCTTGAAGTCCAACGATGGTCAATGAGAACATGATAAAATAGGTTTTGGAATTGTCCTATGAATTTTAATCCTTGATCAATAAGGCACTCAACACAAGCCCTAAACCTACTTAGGACCTATTGTAAGAAAACATGGCTGGTGATGTGTGATGACTTGTCCGATAACGCAACAAGTTCGACCCATTTTGAAAAATGTTCAATCATAATCATGATGTAGACATTACCCCTGGAGGTTTATGGTAACTTTCCAACTAAATCACATGACCAATGATAGAACATGCCCTGAATAGGGAGTGGAGAAAACATGAATTGTCAAGAGGAGAAGGAATTCGAAGTTTTCACTCTATCACATTGTTCACATTTAGCAATGATGTCTTGGACTTGAACATACATACCTCTCCAATGGTAATGAAGAACAAGAAAACTATAAATACACTTAACTCCAAAGTGTCCAAGTTCCAAGTGTACCTTCTAAATAAGACCAGGCCGTTCATGTGGTGGAGGAACCATTTTGTCGCCTTGTGGTAAGCATCGAACGAAGTGATTGTCTTTCCATGAGTAGTGTTTGGACCATTGTTGTATGCAATCCCGATGACTTGATGTAATTTGGGGAGGGTATTCTCCATGTTGAAGAAACCTTAAAGTGTCCAAGTCCTCCCATATATCCACAATGGGATGCTCAACTAGGTTACATTGCAATAGTGTAAAATAACTACATGTATTGTTGAAATTTGGTCAAAGTTTTGCCTAGCTTTTAAGAAATCTTTAGAGGTAATGAGGGGTTTCTGTGACATGGTATTCGTGTTTTAATGTGTAATACCAAGTTGGTGAATAACCTTGAACTCATACTCTTGAAGTATAAGCGCACAATGAACTAACTTACCAGTAAGCTTGTTGTTGGTCATCAACCACTTGATAGGCAAATGGTCGATATACAAAGTGAACTTGGTGCCATAAAGATAGGGCTTGAAATATATGATGGCCCATACAACAATAAAACACTCCCCCTCGTATGAAAAGTAGTTGTTTTTAGCCTTGTTGTTGCTTTGGGATGCATTGGCGATAACATATTCCTTGCCTTCTTCATCAAGTTAGCCAAGAATAGCACCAATACTAAGAGCACTCTAGTCAATGTGTAGAATGAGAACTTTGTTGAAATCAAGTCTTTTCAAAGTGGGGAACTGTGAAAGTTTTTCCTTGAGTGTGTCGGAAGCTTCCTAAGCCTCTTCACTCCATGTCCAAGTAAGATCCTTTTATAACAATGCATAGAAAGGATGAACAATAGTATTGAAGTCTTGGACATAAATCTTATAATAATTACATAGTTCGATGAAACTTCTCCAAGTGTGACCATCAATAGGATTTGGCATTTCCAAAATGGCTGCTACTTTGGCCCAATGAGCCGTAATACCATTTGGCAAAATTTTGTGTCCAAGGTAGACTACTGAGGCGACAACAAACTCACATTTTTTAAGATGGATCTTCATATTAACTTCATGGAGCCTTTTGAATAACTCATCAAGATGAACCAAGTGCTACAAGAATCCCTTGCTATGCACAAGGATGTCATCTATGTAACATTTCATGAAATCTACCCTTTCGAGAACCTAGTCCATGACTCACTAAAAGAAGACATGTACATTCTTCAATTTAAAAGGCATCACAAATCGTTCCCACAACTTGTTGCTTCTCTGGAATGTTGTTTTCTTGAAATCCTTCATAACGAGCACAATCTGGTTGAAGCCTTGCCTCATATTCACAATTGTGAAAATGTTTAAGTTTCCAATGTTATCAAATAGTTCTTTAGGGATGGGCATGGGGTACTTGTCTTGAAGTGTAACCTGGTTCAAAGGCCTATAATCCATGCACATCCTTTTCTCAATCCATAATCTACCTAAATTGTTCTTTGTTGACATTATTGTAACGGTTACGAAATCAAAACTTGATGGTTGAATGAGCCTAGCCTCATGGAGCTCTTTGCATATTTTATCTACCAGTTCCCATTCATGTTTGCTCAACCTATGCCTCCTTCGATAGATGGGTGTTTCATCTGTAAAATTTATAAAAAATTGCATGGTCTTACACCTACTTAAGTCTTGCATTGAAAATGCGAATACATCCTCATATTTAATTAGAATGTTTGTGACCTAGTCTCTCTCCTTCTTGGTGAGTTGAATCCCCATAATGAAAGGATAATTGGAAACACATGGAATCGAATTAGAAAATGTGTTTGAAGAACTTGGTGTATTAGGTTCTCTGTTATCCAACTACGAAGATTTGTACAAGGTTGTAATTGTTTTTCTAGAAATTGATGTACCTCTCGGTGTATAAAAAACAACTTGAGTCAAATTACATGGTACTTCCTCCCCTCCAACACTAAGAGTGAAATGTAAAGTGTTGAAAATAGGCAAGTGTATTTGGTTGAAGTGCCATGTAGTCACATCGCCAAAACTATAAGCTGATTGAATCGGTGTTAATGTTGTGTACATTTGAAAATAATACACAGGTTACCAACAACCATGTAAGGGAGTTCAGGTCCATGCCTCTTCCTAGTAGAACATTAGGCTCCAATCTAGTCACCTTGGTGTGACTAGTAGTGCCAGTTTGGAACCCCATAGCCCTTTCTCTTTCTTTTGGGCTTAGTTCATCCCAAATGGCTACAGCATGACGATACACCAAACCTAGTCCATCTCCCTAAAAGGCATGTGCTCCTGGGAAGGAAACAAAGGTGGGCCAAGCACCTCTTGGTTTTCCTATTGTGTTCATTAGAAGACAAGGAGATTTCTTTTGCCTTATAACTGGTTGGTAGGAGCTCTGATCATCCAATATGTGAGAAACCTGCAAGTTGGGGTCTTTGATGGTGTACCTTAGAGCCAATTGTAGAACTGAGAGTGGTACAAGGTTGGTCCACCAGTTGTGCAACCAATGCGCATACGAACCGCATTGTGCCGCATCAAGTAGGAGAGACTTTCCAAGGTAATGTTTGACCATCATGTAAATGTTCCTAGATTTTTTCCTTCTAATCAAACTTAGAAGGGGTGTTTTCAATTACATAACCAAGCGTAGGAAAAATGGATTGAGCCCAGGTGATTAATTGTACCATGTCCGTGAAGAGACCGGATCTTGTGTCACTCAAACCTTCTCCAAATCCAGTCGTTGAAAATCCTTGACACTCCCAACCTAAAATGATGAAGTCCACAGGGCCAAGTAATTCCATATGTTTTTCTTTTGAATTGGTTATGTGTCAGAGGGCAAGAAAATGAAACTAGCCTTCAATGTAGTGGTTGCAAAGTGTTGTGAAAATTTGGTTATGAGGTCCATCATTCTCGATGCTACCACTTGCCTTGCAATAGGATCAATGTTTACGTATAAATATCTCCGAACCACCATCCTTGACTATAATACGGCTTCAACACCTCTACCAATACCACCAAAGAGTTCTAGTAATGTAATCCCTTCCTTAGGCAATGTCTAGCTGATTAGTTGATGAAGTACTAGCTTAATCCATTCGCCATGGCTTTCCACGTTCTCAAAACTAGATAGAGCTTTGACCAAGGGCTCGTGGGCTACTTTGAACCTATTTAAAACCTTTGGTCCGTGTTGAATATCAATAGGAACCACCTTCAAGCTTTTAGTAGCTTGGACATAAGCTGTCTCCTTTTCATCTCCCTCTATCTATTCGTGGCTAACTTGTTAAATGTAGGAACTGGTGTGTGTTTCCTTTAGCATACAATGGTGAACCATAGGACTATGGTTCCCATGTAAATCAAGGGGTATGTATCCCAGGTGGTGGTCATCAATCTCCCAATCCACTCAGTAATACGCATGTTCGGACTAGTTGTTAATTGTGAAACCTAGTGGAAACAGGGCCTCTTGCCCAATGAGCACATCGTAACTGGTGGCATTGATGACTAAACATCTGACCTGTAAACAAAGTTATTGATTTGTACCTTCATTGAAATTAAGTGCAATCACATCCGAGCTCTCCCCAAATACCTTTTCTCCACTCCCATTAGCGGTGCGAATTTGCCACATAGATTTTCGTAGTTTGGAATTAAGCATGGCCATCTTCTTAGTGAATTGAACTTTAAAAATCACTGGTTGGGCACTTGTATCAAGAAGTACCACTCTGGGTGTATGTCCTCCCACCTAGATTGTTGATTCAATATTGTCGACAAGGCAACTCTGGTGGTGATGGAAGTTTTCTTACTAGGCACCACTTTCGAAAATGAGTGAGAAACTTTGTGGAGAGAATGGTTATCCACAACGCCTTTGTTGAGTAACAAACCCTCAAGTGAGGTGTTCTTAGCTCCCTTCCAATATGTGCATGTAGAATCAGAGGTAGGAAAGCCCATTAGTTTAACCATGTTAAAATTAATGACCAAACTACAAATGCCATCTACAACACGTGAATTAATTGAATGTCTTTCCAATGTGTTGGATGGGACCCTTGTAGCATGTGGATTAGGGATTGGTAGAGGACCTAATGTAATGTTTAGGGTATCCTATAATATTGCAATTATGTTCCTAGTGCTTATTTTCAAATCTTGAAAACTAAACAATGGTGTATTCACAAGCTTTTATGCCACTTCATGCATTTGAAATTGACACTCCATAAGCTGATCAATGGAAAATTGTGTGTTTTCCTGATGTACATGTATTATTGGGCCATGAAAATTTTATGCCCTAGCAGCTTGTGGTGTAGTAATTTCCTACCCCTTCACCAACAAGGTGCATTTTTCTTCCATGTTGAGAGGATGAAAAATTGTGGCATGATTGTTCGAACTCCTTTAGCCCTAGTAATAGGACTTGAACTAGATGCAAATCCATCAATCTAAATTACTTGCCTAGTGGCAAAAAATTTAGGTGCCACACTAGCCTTTTGTGTCGCGAAGTAGGAAAGGGCAAAATAAGTGGTAAATTCTAGTGTGAGACTAAAATTGTGTGTATTGAAAAGAACATACTCCCTAATCATGGCATCATGTGAAAAGCCATAGAATGACTTAGGAGGTCCCTCTCATGATCCTGAACCCTGTACATGTTGGGCATGACTAGCTGGTTAAGAAGACTTACCTTTCAGATTAGCAAGTTGGGCCTCAATGATTCGAGTTCATTTTGTAAAGTTTGAACTTGAACAACATGGGCTTGAAGCACCTCCCTCTTGTCAGCACTATGCTCTTTTTTCTTAGCATTCTTATTGGAATTACTTTTGGTGGGGAAAGCTTGAGTGGAAGGCTGAGGTGCCTTGGTTTTTGGTTGAAGGGCAATAGAAGATGTTAGCAGATTTTGTCGTGGCAATCAAAGCTACTTCCATTCCCAGAACTTGGTAAAACAAACAACTTCCTGATGTCCCTCTTTTCTGCAATAATCACAAAAAAGATAGTTGGAAGGAATGTTGCATTCACTAGCTTTGTGGGCAGGATTGCCACAGTAGTTATAAGAAAGTAGGATGGGTGCAGCGGAGTGAATCACTTTAACCCTTGAAGAAGAATGTGATGATTTGGTTGGCGCAACTAGTGGAGGTTAAGGCATTGAACGTGATGGAGGCCTCATAGTACCTGCCTCATAGTGTGCATGAGCTAGTTCCAACTATTCAAAAAATTTGTACACATCCAACAAAGTGTACGAGTCTCCAAATTTTGCAAAAACCTGTTGTAAAACCTTTGCATGGAGTGTTGGAGTACCTTTTAATGAACGAAGATATCAATGGGTAGCTTCCAGGTCTATGATATTATGAGTATCTTGTTTAAGCTTGAGAAACCTCTTGTAAAACATCTTGAGGGTTTCATCTTTTGCTAAGAGAAGGTGGCGAGCTGTAGAATTTTTTAAGAACTCGTAACTAGAAATTTTGGCTCAAGAACTCAAAAGAATTCCCTCAATAGATTAACAAAAGATGGTGCATCAATGGTGGGAAGATTATTTACAATACCAACAATGAGTTATTGAGGAGAAAGGTTTATTGAAGTAGGTGCCGGATCCAGGTTATTGGGCATAGTCAATGATGTGTAATGGCAGCTTGTAGTGTAGCCTGAGAGGCGATGGCGATGGCAGTGGCATAAGCTAGATTGGGGATTTGGGTGACACCCAAAATCCTCGGAGAATGTTGTTCATAAACATCCAATGCCTCATAATGCACATGGTGTATATGGGTGTAGAAGTAACGGCTTGTCATGGAATATATGGTGATGGTGTGAAAGCTGTTACAATAGCAAGCTTATCCCACTAATTAATCCCTCTAAATGGACTTTGATGTATTATTGATGTAGTGTAACTTGAACCTAAATTTTTGGTAGAAGTTGTACTGAATGATGGTCGTGTTATAGACGTTTGATGGTATCATGGTGAAGATCTTGAACTCAAAGAAATTGGTTCAAATGATTGTGTGTTATTTCATAGTTGATACCTTGGCTTTGGTTGAGCAGTAGTGTTTTCATCATCCAAGGACATGGTGTTGTCCCATGCCCCAAAATTTTGTAACAATACAGAGCATTAACTACAAAGTTCTAACACAACTTATGCAATTAAATGCAACTGTAATGGAAAAGTATCGGATCTGTATTGAAAAATACGATTTGAAAAATATAACGCGTTAACAAAGATGAACAGTGACAGTCGAATGTCGGTGGACGGAAAGGGCCAAATGGACGAAACTAGACAAAAGTTCATGGATGATGACTATGACAAACGAGGACTACAATAAATGGCGACTATGATGGACAATGGACAATGATTTTGATGACGACAATGGATGACGATTATGATGACGACGATGGACGATGGCTACGACGACGAACATCAACTATGATGACGATAATGGACAACGATTGTGATGACAAGGACGAATGGTGATTGCGACAATGGACGGTAACTATGTCGGCAATGGCGCTATAGAACAATTTGCATTTGTGAGCTTTGAAGTGAGGGCGTGCAAAAGATAAATTTCTTTTTTAAAAAATTTATTATTATTATTTATTCTCTGCTTCTTCTAAAGCTACTATAAGGGCAACTCACTACATGATAACAAGCTCAAAAACACACAAGAATGCACATCCGAGATGCTAACCTCAAAACCCATGTACAAGGAAAGCAAGTGTGTGTGGGGTTGCATCACTTGGTGCAGATCTTGTATTGTAATTAAACCTTTTGTGTGTGTGTGTGTGTGAGGGCTTTTTCGATGTCCCTTCTCCTTTGCTTGTGTTGTTGTTAGTTATGGTTGTTGTTGTTCTTGTTGTAGCTACAGTACAAGAGTAGGAAAATAAGAAGTAACGACAATTTAAGAAAACTAAAAACTAGCAACAAAAGAAACCCAAAAAACTGAAAGCTAAGAAGGAGAGAGAGACCACGAAAAATTTGTCATTTTCAAAATTAAAAAATAGAAAGCAATTTTTTTAAAATTAAATTGAATAAAAAAGAAGGAAAGAAAACATTGTGTATGTAAACGGTGGTTGTGTAATGGCCACCGTGAGCATTTAAAAATCCAATCTAATTATGGAGGAAATTTTCCTTAATAAAAGAATTAAAAAAAACACTGACAAGAGAAAGGAAGAGCTTGGCCTTTTATATAACCGTCAACAAAACTAAAACCCTAAACAAGCCATAACCATAAAATATCTAATAACATACATTAACCTAAAAATGTACATTAACCCTAAAGGCATGATTGATATGTTCATAACCGGTTATCATGTATGAAGCCATGCATATGGGCATGACACTACATATTTGACAAACATCACAAAAATAAATAGATAAAATTATGTCAATTGTGACCAAACTTTGAGTTCTAGTGCTATGTTTGTTTTATTTTACAAATAACCCTATTATCTCACTCAAAGTGAAAAGTTATACTAGAAGTAAGTACCCTTTAGCTCCACCTTGGGTACTTGCTTAGTTTCAAAACCCTTACTTCAAGGGTGTTTTAGGTGCTAAACTACACATAACCATCCTTAAGGGGAATTTCAAAGCTTCGATTGACAACCACCATGCCTTCAATTACAACCCATAACCTTTGATCCCACTTCATTAAAAACCTTCTAATTAGCACAATGTACCACCTTCCGTCGTCATTAGCCCAATGATTCCATAACCCTTTGCTACTTCAATGAAAATTTTGTAATCTTTGCTTGCATGGATGAAAAGAGGGCATCTTTGATTCTCACAAGGGATAATTGTGTGTTCTATCCACAACATGCACACTACTGTTCATTACCATGTATGAAATCATCATTACTAACATTATTTAAACTAGTATTTTTTTGCAAAATTTTGTCAAAATCTGAAAAAAGAACAAATATTATGTCAAAATATTCTCATTTTTTGGGGAAAAAATCACCAAATTTATGGTTAAACAAAAGAATTGAAATCTTTTCATCACATTTTGACTTTGATTTTAGTTTGGTAGAATTAAAAATTAATTTAAAAAATGGTTTAAACATGTTTTTAGAATTTTCCATTATTTAATACTAAATCCCTCTTAGGATGCTAATCAATGAAACAACATCAAAAAAATGAAAAAAATATTGATTTTATTTATGTGTGGAACTAGAACCAAGATGTTTTTTTTGAAATAATTAATAGGAATTGGAATTGGGCCTTGAGGCAAGGCCTTCCTGAAATAACCATCCCTTGGTACCATTGGGGTAGATTAAATGAATTTTGCCTAAAGACAAGTTAATTGATAACAATGAAAAACGATTTTCTAATTTTCATAATTTTTAATTTACACCTAAGGAGGTAATTTTTCTAAATATAAGGAGATATTTGTGTCAGCCTATCTAGTAAGGAAGGAGATAAATATGTAGCAGGAAGAAGTTTGGTGCAATTCAATTCAAGTATGAAGAGGTGCTAATAGAGGGGAAAAAAGTAAGAATGTAGGCTTCACCTAAATGAACATGATTGTCATATGATAACGTTAATTATGTTAGCTAATGTCATTTGGTACATTTTGCAATGGCCATCCAAGTTTTATGTTATGTTTGAAGAGAAGGTGCACCTCACATTGGAAATGATGATAATTGACTTCGATTCAAAATTGAAAACTTGACATTTTTAAATTACACAAAACATACATGAATTTGAAGACCATTTAGATCAATAGTCAAAGTTGTCTTATGCACAATTAATTTATTTGGTTATGGATTTTATCTTACATTAATTAGTTAACATTTTGCACTTCTATATCACATGTAGATTATTTCATTGTAGATTTTTTCATTTATCACATAAGAATTGTCCATTTCTATTTCATTTGCCAATTTGCATTGACATGTGAAATCGATGTAAATGACATCTAACAATTTAGTTTGTTGATAGATGATCATTAAATTAGACAATGTTGATAACCTTTCTAAAGCTTTTGAGCTACAAGTTTTACAGCATCGGATAAGGTGACTAACACTCTTGCAAGTGTGGCAATGTCCTTGGGTTTATTTTCCATCTGTGCAACTTCTTGTCGTTTATCATTTCGTTCCAAAACCTTAATGAGACAATCTATAAAGTCTTTAGATCCATCTTTCATGGCATGTACAAAATCATTTATCATTGCATGGTTGTTTAAATCAATGTGTTGTTGTAATTTTTTCCTTCTCTTTCGTTTGGTGCTAGAGTTAGTGTCCATTGACTCCATGTCATTAGCCCCACTACTACCAATCTTATCTTTCAATGAAATGCCTAGAGGTGGAGAGATTTGGCCAACTTGTAAGGTTGGTGCTTGTTGCTTGCAATCCTTATCTTTCCACTTGGCTTTGTCTTTCTTTTCTTCCTTTTCATTTTGAATAGCATGCAAATTAGAAAAGACAATTTCATCCATTTGAGGTGGTAAACTTGCATCTTTCCGTTCTTTGTTGGTCATATCTCTGAAATAGTTTTTAGCCCCACCACCACCCACAAATTGCCATTCTCTCACCACCTTATAGTCTTTCATCATATTCTCCCATTTGTCTTGGCATTGACTACCACTACGTTCCATGCTTTTGGTTTCCATGTGTGTAGCAACTATGCGCCACTTTTCTGCAGCAGGAAGCTTGACACCTTGGATTTTGTATGAATGACATCTTTCACGCTCCTCTTTCTTGGCATCAATTAGTGTCAACATTTCAGACACACTCCACGGGGCACTTCGACTCCGTTTTTTGTTGAGGTTACTATCTCGCCCATTCAAACAAGAATCACCATTTCCAATTGATGGGCTGAAGAACTTATTATGGGGTGCACTCATGGTTGCTACAATATCCTCTTGAAATGGTTCAGAGGCTTCATCTACACCATTCTCTTCCATCTCCTACATTCACAATATAACAAGAGTTAAACAATATATTCCATTCCTATTCTGTGTACAAACATAACAAACATATCAAAACTTGATGACAAAATAAGGGTTTGGTGATCTTGTATTTCAATTCAGTGTATTAAACGCAAACAAACATATTGAAAGTGTGATTATGAATGAAGAGTTTAGTGCTCTCATATTCCCTACTTGGAGTCAAACAAAATAAACATATTTAAATGTGATGACAAAGTCAAAAGAGAACAAGATCAAATTAATTATGCACTAATAGAGCTTTAAATTGTTGTTTTTTGGCTTTCTATTATTGAACTTCTTGTGTTTCAGATGCAAGAGATTTGTTACAAATTGAGGTACAATTTCAACATATTGATTTCTCTGTCATGAAATTATGTTGGATTTCGGTACTAACACATACTTGCTCAAAGATTGGAGGTTCTTCACTTGCAAGCACGCACATCGTTGCCTAAGACGCTGATCCTGATGACTCCGACAGTCCATCCAAGCTTGCTGCTGCAATGTACTATGCTGCGAGTACTAACCAATCCGTCCTTTCGCCGGAATTTCATTTCTTCAAACAAAAACTAACTAATTACTGCACGAAGGCAAGGCTGAAACATGCCGAATGGAAATTGTACGCCAAGAACACGCCAAGCAAAACGAGATTCCGATCCCTTAAACCCCACTTCATGTATGTCCTCATAGAAGGAAGAAAACACAGAAAGTTGTAGGGCGGGAAAAAAAAAAGCTTGGCTCCTAACTGGAAAATGAAAGACGAACTCTGAGCCAATCCTTCAGTTTTTTCGGGTTTGTTGTTGTTGAACTTGGTGGTGCAGGAGCCGTTTCCGGGGGTACGGGACGGGAGGAAAATAGACAGCGGCAAGACAGCAAAGGGAAGAGGAGAGATGGAGGGAGGAGAAAGGGGGAGGGAGAGTGGGCTTGGAGCTGTTATCGGTTAAAGGAAGCAAGCCAAAAATGTAACGATAACTGTAACGGTAACTGCCAATCTATGAAGCTCTCTGGTATATTTGTGCATACAGCCTGTTAAACTTAACTGCTCTAACTGAAGGTTCCCACTTCCCGAATGTGCGTATACCTCTGTATTAACTCCTTGTTTGTTCCTTTTTTCAAGATTTAAACGAATCCTGGTGTGCCACGTTGGATAATCGTTTGTATTTCGGGGCCTAGTATTGGATTCTTGTTAGCGGCTAACTTAATGGAGCGCTAACAGGGGGGAAGATGTAATTAGGGTTTCATGCACGCACACAGTTAGTTGCTGTGGTGCGAAGTTTTTGTATCAGAAGTTGGAACTTCAGCTCTGTGAGAGAGTTGGAAATGATTTTTCGGCGGATGTTTTTGTTACTTGTATTGATTTCGATGAGATAGGTTGATTGCACGTGGTTTCTTGCTTCGATCTGGTGCAAATCTGGTGAAAATTGGGCAGCATTTGATCGAGATTTGCATAATTGGGGATGAGTTTCAGTGTGCTGGAGATTGAGTTGTGCGCACCAACACCCTCCTCAGCAGTGCAAGAAAGGGCCAGCTCCAGAACAATGTGGCATCTGAGCTTCTTCAAGGAGCTGACTAGCTGGCTAGGTGGCAGGAGAACAACATCAAATGCTCAAGGTGCTGAACCCTAGAATGAAGACCTAAATTTTGCTTTGGAAGAAGAAAGGAAGTCCTTCAATGGACACACATGGGGGGAGACAACCAAAGGTAAGTCTCCTTGAGGACCAACATCGAACAGGACAAGATGGAGCTGCAAGGGATGCCCCAACTGGCTCTTGGGCAGGGCATCAGCTGAGTCTATTGCATCCAGTACAAAAATCCTTTCAAGATTCTGCACCATCTAGAGTTGGATGTATAGGGATCCCTGTCTCAGAATTTGGCAGCTCGAGGGAGGACAACTAGCCAGTCTACTGCATCACCTCATCTTCAAAGCCAGTCCAAACAATTTCTATAAACCAACCTGTTGTGCCACTTTCAGCTGCTGCAGCTGCTCAACAGCCTGGAGGTTCGAGTGTGGCATCCCAGACCAAGATGAGGTGCTCCTCCTGCACAGCCCCAGACCAGAATGTGTCAGATGTTGTTCAGCCTCAACTACAGACATAACCTGCTGGAGCTTCTGACATTGGTGTTGGTTCAACGAGACCCAACAGTTTCATTTCCTGAGCCCCAATTTTCAAGCCTCAGGTGGGTTATTTCCATAAGCATTCTGTGGTTCACTCTCTTCTCTTGTAGTGAGGATGTATGGGACATACTGTGAAGATCTAATTGCAAACCTGCCGATTGCACATAGAACAGGTCAAGAAGGTGTTGCAGAAATCAAATTTAGTGAATGAAAAATCCTTAATTATTTGGCATTTTCCTTTTGGAATCAAACATGGTCAATCTAGTTTGATTCTTGTTCATGTCCAACGTTTTTGTAACCTATAACAAGTGAAGTAACATATATCTACCATTTTATTAATTACTTACTCCAAATGTATCATGAATTTCTTAACAACTTCAAACATATAATATGGGGTTTTTAATATCTAGATTTATTTATATGATAAATGCTAACATTTATAATATGGATTTTTGTCTTCAAATGTAAATTGTTGACTAATTTATGTTGACCTTTTCATTAGATATTAAGTTACTTTCCTCCACATTAAAATGAATGCATTGAAAAATAAATAAACACTTTATTGACATGTGTGGTGAAAAGCAATTCAAAAATATTTTTTTGAAAAACTTTTGACCGTGATAATTATCATATATCATGACCAAGATTATTTCCTTGGATTTTCATTCATAAAAGGCAATCAATAAACTACATGATGTTTTCCTTCTTGTTTTTTTTGGGCTTTTTGTGGGTTTTTTGTTTTGAATATTATGTGTTACGTAATGGTCAATCTACCACCTATTATGTTGCATAAGGTGGCAACAAAGTTTGTATAAGCACATATCCAATAATTTTATTAAATTATCAAGATAGGAGGTTGTTAGGTAGAAAATAAATCATCAAAGTGCAAACACATAAGAAAAAAAGGATGACCTTTGAAAAAGTGATCTTGTCTTCAATCCAAAATCAATTAATAAAACTCCAAAAATGTGGATTATTATGAAATACAAAATGAAGAAATGGGAGGGAGTTTAAAAGGTAACTATCTTCCAATCCATGGAAAATACTTCCTCCAACCAAACATATCATCATAGTTGTTTGTCCACTTTGTTAGAACTAGTGGGTGCCCGTGACCTTCGGCCACTTGGTTCATGTTTTAGTTTTTTTTTTGGAAACTTTTAACCCAAGCCCCAAAGTTGAGATCTCAAGTCTTGAAAACCATGTCTTGAAAACCATATGGGTGCCCATGACCTTTGGACATTGTTTTCAGGTTTCGGTCTTGGAAACCGCGAGTGTGAAAATCCAGGCCCCAAAGTTGAGATCCCAAGTCCTGAAAACCATGTCCTGAAAACCATATGGGTGCCCATGACCTTTGGACATTATTTTCAGGTTTCAGTCTTGGAAACCGCGAGTGTGAAAATCCAGGCCCCAAAGTTGAGATCCCAAATCCTGAAAACCATGTCCTGAAAACCATATCTTAAAATTTACCAGGGCTTTTTAGGTCTTGGAAACCCGAAGTGCAAACTCTAGGCCTCCAAAAACTGAGGATCCCACGTCCTGAAAATCATTTCCAAAAAATTTCCAGGTTTGGGTCTTGGGTCCTGCCCTGCCCTGCCCTACCCTGTTTGTCACCACAGACAGGGAACGGGCTCCACAGGGAATGAGCAGTGACTGGAAGAATCTTCCAGACACTGCCCACACAAACAGACACCACCCAAACGGTTGTTGCCATGTTTGTCACCACAGACAGACAAACAGACAGACAGACACCATGTTTGCTTTTATATATAGGATGTTCAATTTGTTATAACTATTGCATTCCACCAACTACTTGCAAATTGTTCTTACCATCCTACTACAACTACCTTCTAACAAGTTATTTAATCACTTACATTTTCTAAAGTCGCATAATAAGGACAAAATAAGTCTTCTTTGGACCATGTTGCTAGGCCTTAAAAAATTTCACAAAATGGTGAAAATTTGTTACAAAAACAAATCATTAATTGAACCATGTTAAACACATTATATATATATATATATATACTAGTGGGTACCCGTTAATTGTTTCAACCAATTAATAACTCTTGTTGTTGTTTTGTCTATGTACTCCAGCTATAAAATATTTTAGAATCTTTTCGTGCATTCAATCTTTTGCCTTCCAACATGTTATATTTTTAATATTGAATAAAATCTCATTACTTTGCAAATTAACGATGTTTTTAGAGATCAAAAAAGAGGTTGGGGTTGAAAGAAACCCCCCCCCCCCCCACC
The DNA here is from genome assembly GCA_963921925.1 of Sphagnum tenellum. Lineage (NCBI taxonomy): Eukaryota > Viridiplantae > Streptophyta > Sphagnopsida > Sphagnales > Sphagnaceae > Sphagnum > Sphagnum tenellum. The sequence goes on from OY998156.1 coordinate 6,856,030, forward strand.
CAAAGGATCATTTTGATGGATATCTCTATTATATAAGCAAAATTATATAAGCAGTGTTGGGCGGGTATTTGATATGTTGAATAACCTCCACATCTGGGTATTTGTAAAATGGGAATTAAGAGAATTAAAACTCGGAATCAAAGAATCATAAGTTCCGGGTATTTGAAAAAAATTCAGAATCAAAGAACCGCTGCCGGTTCTGGTTATTTCAAAAAAACCTCACAAAACTGCCGGGTTTCACGAAAATCTGAAAAAGAGGATCCAGGCAGGTTTTTGGGCAATTATTTTACTTTTACAATTTGGGATCTGGGTTTGAGGACCTCGATAGACGGACAGACAGGATCTAGGTTTTAAGACCTCGACAGACAGACTAACGGAATTAACGAAAATTCTGAAAAAATCGCCCGTTGCTTCACTGGCCTCTCCCTTCCCCCACCCCCCAAAACCTCCGTCACAGACACAGAGACTTACTAAATTAATATATACTAGTGGGTGCCCGTGGCCGAAGGCCACTGTGAAGTCCCCCGTGCGTGCTTTTAAACCAAGAAAGACACACAGAAAGGCGCAAAGCAGCTTTTATTTTTTATTTATTTATTTATTTTTTTGAAAAGTCCCCCATGAAAACATACATGGAGGGAATGCCTGATATATATAAAAGTCCCCTTGGACGAAACCAAAGCCGAAGCCCTGGAAAAAAACTGGGAGTCCAAAGGAGACCCCAAAGAAGCATGTACCCACAAGAAGAATCATTGCAGCACCTCGCGATAGACCACATTACTGGTGTTAAATGCCAATAGCGGCCCCATTTAGAGCCGCCCAGCTGCCACCCCGTACCAGCACCCGGACGCCCCGCCGTGAGCTGCATCGAGAGAAAGCCACGTAAAGTTGCCCGTGGCAAAAAACAAGTTTGGTTAGGTACACCCCCACTGTCTGCAGTGTTTGCCCCTGGGCCTTGTTGATAGTTATGGCAAATGCGGGCCGCAATGGGAACTGTCGCCGACGGAGAGTAAAAGGCATCCTTTCGGTGTCAGAGGGAGTGATGTTGAGGCGGGGAATGAAAACGCGTCTGCCCTTGTTTGGTCCTGTGGCAATCTCAGCATCAATTATGTGCTGCATCAACTTGACCACAATAAGCCGAGTGCCATTTGCAAGGCTGCCCGGCATATTCCGCAGCAAAATCACCGGGCAGCCTTCTTACAAGGTCAAAGTGTGGGGTGGCACCCCTAACATGCTAAGGGAGTTTAGAAACTCGGTGGGGTAAACCCCTCTCTATTTGCCTTGCACAACAGAATCAGCGCTCTGGTACGTGTGACGCTGTGCTGGTGGGTCGTCAGGTGTGCTGAGGTCAAACCGATTCATGATAGTGGTGTTGAAGTCGTCCTCGTTCACTGGAGTTAAAATGGCCCTTTCAATGATGTGCTCATTCCGTGACTGCGAGTCTGTGAAGCGGCCAAGGTCACCGTAAATTTCATCGACCAGGCTATCAATGGTGTCACCTTGGCAACACATGTCTTCTGGGATCAAAATAGCTTACCCCCCAACCTCAGGAAAAACTTGCTCCGTGCCCTCCCCAATGCGTTACAAATAGTCTGCCCAAGCTTGCTATTGTTAGGCATCGACCGCGGCAGTGGTTCTGCCCTATGCCAAAAGCCTCTGAACACACATGTTTTCATGCAGGTGACGCACTTTAACATTGTGCCAAAGGATTGCAGACCTCTTGAGACTGGCATCCATAATCTGGCCTCTCGTGCCCCGGGGAACCACATGCAATAGCTGCCTAAAATCACCTCCCATGACAACAACCTTGCCCCCAAAAAGGATGTCCTTTAAGGTAGGGTGTTGCAACCCTATTTTGGCCAAATGTGGGGGTGAAGCCCAACACTTGGAAAAAGTGAGGATTTGAAGTCCTCCGGGACTCCCAAATGTTTAGAGCTCAACAGCAAGACCCAAAACACCTCGCATTGGGGTGTTCTTGGTGTCATTGAAAAGGTCTTGAAGCGTAAATATTGAAAATGGCCTTGCATTGGCCATTTCAACATATGTAGCCCAAGTTATGGGCAAAAGAACGGCCGGGAGTCAAACTGGCAATTTGACTCCCGACCACTAAAAGTCAAGAATCAACCTTTTTCCAACCTCTCAATTGAAAGTGTGATACGTCGTTGAAAAGATCTCAATGAGGGCTACAAGTTTGGTTTAGATCTTGTTGCAATCAGACTTTGAAGTTGGGAGTTATAAGCTCTCAAAGTCCCAGGACTCCAACCGGGACGATTTCGAGACAATTTCGAGACTCCAACTTGAGAGTCCCGGGAAAAAGAGCCATTTGGATGTAGTCTCGGCGGGGCGTCGCAAAGAATACTATATGGGGGAAGGTGGTGGCTTCCCCCGAGTTCGGGCCGTGGTGTGTCTTGTGGTCGAAAGTGCCCGTGGTTTGTCCCAACACCCAAGGGTGTCCCGGAAATGTGAACTAACCACTTTGTGATATGTTTTGATGCAAATTCACGTTTGATCAACTAATACCTCTTCCTAGTCTAATCCCTAAGCTCCCAACTCGACCCTCTAACCCTTTCTAGAGTTGGAAGTCAAGAGCGCCTTCCGAGTCCCAACTTTCCGCAACTACACTTTGGTGAACCCTCAAGTGGGTTCACCCCGGGACTTGGGAGTGCGTCACAAGGTCAACAGCACCCAGAACATGTTGGAGCATGCGGTTCACAGCCTCAAACACATGCTTGTGGGCCATGGGTGCCTCATCCCACACAATGAGGCGTGTGACCCGAATTAAGGACGCTTGTGAACTGTTCAGGGGAACATAGCAAGTAGAGGAGCCACAAAGGCCTACTATGGGAATTTTGAAACGTTTATGAGCTGTGTAACCGCCCCCCAAAAGTAAGGCTATAATGCCAGAAGATGTTGTCGACAACGCTATGTCACCAGTAGAGCGCACGTTGCCGAGTAGGCACCCGGAGAGGAAAGTCTTGCCAGCCCTTCCCAGCCCATCAACAAAAAAGGTTTTGTCCACCGGCCTGGGGTCATGGACCGCATCAATGACATTGTCGTAAATGGAGCGCTGGTGCTGATTTAGCAAAGGCACATATCGAGCAAGTTGTTGAGCTTGCCGCGTCACATTGTAATTGGCCCGCTCTTCAGATACAACAGTGCCCCTCGAGGCAGCCAGCTGTGTAAGGGTAGGCAGCTCAAAATCCTCTAGGGTTTTCCCCCCTTGGGCTTGCAGCAACTGTTCCACTTCCCGCAAGCCCTAGTCAAGGATGGCCTGGTCTAGCTGCCGATTAGGCGTTACATGTGCGATGCAATTAGGGGCGGGGGGGGGGGGGGGGGGGTATAATCCAGAAGTGCACAATTATTCATGCTTACAACTACTAAGGAAATCTGGTCTGCAATAGGATCTAGCAGCTCGTTGAGCACCACCTGGAGGAAATTCGCCTTAGGTTCAATAGGCACATTAAATGAAATGTGTGGAATGAATGCAACAATTGGTCGTTTAATAGAGAAGTTTCTAGGCAGTACTTCAAAGAAAACACCAGAGCACAACTTACACCATCACAACCCAACGAAAGGCAGACTTGCAATATACACTTCCTTTGTGGAGGCCTTTTGGTCACTCACCTGGCGTGCTTGGTGTAGGAAATCCTCCGTAAAGGCTCCCTTATGCATGTCCCACAGCTGCCCAAGATTGGTGACGTTGTTGAAGATGAGTAGGCTGACAAAAAGCTGCCGCAAGCTTTTGGGGAGTTGCACGCCAACAGCTTCTGAAAGGCACTGGTCCCATCCAGCATCATCTTGTAGCAAGCCACGGGCAAGGCAGGCAGCTTTAAAAGTGGGGTGCACAACTGTGGTGGGCATGTGGGGCCGGTAAGTAGTTCTGAGGTCCTCAAAACATGTGGCCCCTGCAACGTGAGTAAGCAAAACTCGCAGATAATAACGTTCGCCCTCTGAGGGTTGCACAAAGTACATGCGCCCCACAGTTCCCAATGTCACATGATTGTTTTGCCCTGCACCCCACCACCCCACTACCCTTTTTCGGAGGTGCCACGCCTTTTTGGATTTGTTCCACACAGCGATTTTGGGATAATCTAGGTATAGTGTGGTCAGCGAAGCAGGCAGCGGCAGTGCAGGGTCGTTGTTGTTACGTGCCAAAGTGGCTACAGCCACGTATTCAGATTTGGCTTTCCGGTTGAAGTCACACCAACTGGTCAAAGTGGTGGAATTGCTACGCATCATGGCTTCCCCAACCGTGGTCCCCTTAGGAAAGTAACTGGTCTGCTCATAGGCAGATGAACAGTCAAACGGTAAACATTCGAGTGCATGCCGTGCAAGTCGAAGGCAAAAAGCCGATGGCAAGCTTTGCTGGCACTAACATACCGCCCATCGAGGTAATTTTGCACTTCATCCTGGGCGACAAGCACATTGTTCCCATCGGCCCCACTTGAAACCGCTTAAGGCGCAGCAGCCGGCAGAGCCCAAGCTTCCGGCTGCACCACTGCCAAAGCACGGTCGTGACCTTTGTAAACATACTTGTAAAGGTATTTCACAGCCGTGATGGAGCTGCAAACTTCGACATTGATGTGGCACTTGTATCGCATGGTCAGGTAGGGGTTGTACGGGACGACCCAACGATTGTCAAAGACAAAGCCCGAGCTGCAAGGGCAAAGGGGCAGCAACAAAAATTTGTCAGTCACGTTGGCGTCCCAAACTTCACCTCAAGCATGATGTTGTGAAAGAAGGGCGCAGAATGTGGAAGAAATGAATTTCCAGGGGAAGCTCAAACAGAGACACTTATGCTCAAATGCACAGGACAGCAACTCACTTGCCAAATTTCCAACCGCTCCACTAACATGGGGTGGGTGAAGGTCTTGCCGTCGTCCCGTCGTTGGTAGGTTGGATAGCTGCCGCTGAAGTCTTCAGTTTAGGGCTGGAAAGTCTTAGGATAACCCTTACTGCAAGCACATGAGGGATGTAAGGCCCCACAAGGCCCATGCAGCATGCGAGATGTCACAATGTTGTAAAGCTCAGGGTAGGTGGATTTGTCTGGAAGCTCGGCACACACGATCCAGTCATACTCGCTATTGTCACGCGGCTGGTCCTGGCTGCGTAGAATGATCAAAATGTGACCGTGCGACAAGCCCCGCTTCTGTCATTCTACCACATGGATGTCCGCCACCGCAGTGCCCAAAACACCATTCTGCAAAAGGTCTTTGAGGAGGGCATTGAGCTTCATGTTGAATACCCTGGATGTCAAGTGAGGGCGGTAGTTGGTTTCCTCCCCACGCCTCAGCTTGTGCAGAATCTCTGGCCAATTTGGGTTGCACGTCACGGTTATGAATAGGTCAGGTTTCCAAAACTTTCTTACAAAGGCCATGGAATCCTGGTAAAGCTGGTTCATGTGGCGAGGGCTACCAACAAAACTGGCTGGGAGGACCACCATGCGCCCAAAGTTGGTGTTGTTAGCCCCGTCTTGCTACATGGCATCTATCATTCCTTTATATTGGTCAACACGCAGGGTGGTTTGGTTGAGGCGCACCCACCGCAGCCGTTGCCCCACGACCTTGGAATACTAGTCAACCACCCACTCTTGATATAGTTTCTTGCCATAAGTGAACGTGCTATTGGTGGGAGGGTTACAATCATGCATGAAGTAACCCGCATATTCCCTGGCAGTAACCTTGCGAGCAATGTGCCCTGCAGCAACGCCTCTGTCTCAGCCCCTACCCTTACCACGACCCTTGCCCCTACCCCTGTCGCTACCTCCACCACGCTCGGAGTCCACTGCCGGCTCCACATCAGGTTGCTGTTCATTTTCAGATGGTTACTGTTGCTCGTCCTCAGAGCTTAACCTATCCACAATCGCGAGGGTAGCACCAGTAATATTTGGGTGTCAGCCAGGCTCTCCGTGTGGGTGGAACAGGACAAAATGCAGAGGGTCATAAGCACAATGGGCATCACTAATCCTCCATAACCCCCCACCCCTAGCCCGCACCCTGATGTCTCGTGGATTGCTACCTTCAGGGTCATCATCGCCTATGAGCACGCACAAAACGAAAAACAGATCAGGCACAGCTGAGACAGTTGCTTGGATGATGGAAGGAACGTGTTGTAGAGGAACATAGCAATTAGGATGGCCAACACCATAAAAAACAGCACAAAATGGGGCACCAAAAAACAGACATGCAGCCACCCCATACACTCACCAGGCATCAGGTCGGCCACCTCGCTAGATGTGGGGGCGTTGTAGCGACGGGGGTCAACGCTACCGTCAACACAAATGAGAATCTCATAGTTAGCTAGGTCTTGAGGGGGCAAATCCATGGCCTGCACAAAGTGCTGAACATAGACATTACTCCCCAAAAGCATCTGCTGCAGCTCTTGTAAAAGTGCGACGGTCCAAGTCTACGTTGCCCTAACCGAGAGTAACAAAACGGGCAGCAACCTGAGCATCCGCATTGTCTATGATATATAGTTGGGCAAACTAATGGGGGCTCCTTTGAAGAGGTGCCAACGGCCCTAGCAAATGGTGCACAGCGCCCCTTATGGCAATCATACTGACCCCATGTACAGGTGACTGGATGTTATTGCCAGAGGAAGCCATTTGCAAGGAGGAATTGTATTTTCGGATATGCTTGCGAAAAGATACGGTGGTAGGGGGGAGGCGTGCACCAGGGGTAGGCTCAGAAGTGAGCAGGTCCTGCAATGGTTGAGGAGGAGGAATGGGGAAGAGGGCCTCACAGCTGCATGATCTGCCTTTAGCGCAGCAAAGGTTTGCGTGTCCCCGAGAAGCCTCATCAGGCCATATTGTAGTTCGGCACTGCTGGCACTCAGCTGTCCTACCCCCTATGTCAAGCACCGGAACACTGGCCTCATCAAATTCTAAAAGGGGGACGCAGGCTGTTGTGTGCAAAGCTTGTCGGTGCCACTCGCGGTTGCAATCCCGCTCCTGCTGCCGCTTTGGGTCTGTCAACTAAGCACGGGCCTCTGCGTGTTGCTCGCGGTCGCGGTCCCGCTGCTGTTGCCGGTCCTGGTCTGTTAGCCGGGCACGGGCCTCTACGTGTTGCTCGTGGTCCCGGTTCCGCTACTGTTGCCGATCCTGGTCTATCAGCCGGGCACGGGCCTCTGCGTGTTGCTCGCGGTCGCGGTCCCGTTGCTGTTGCCGATCCTAGTTTGTCAACCGACCAAATTGATGCATTTTGATCTTATGGTTTTACACATGAATCTTCATCTTCATATAATCCTCTGCAAATTACATAACAATTTCAGATGTTACAAATTCATATTACATGACAAATTTATAATTTTAAAAAAATACTCGGTAGTTGGAAATATTTACAGGTTCAAATTGAGTTTTGGTGTTTCATTTGATTGTTTCTTAAGGTCAACACACAATAAAATGAAACATTAAAAATATATTTATTGGCCATGGCATTGAAGGTGAAACCCTTCGCTCCATTTTTTTTATTCAAGTTTTGTATAATAGATTCTTTGTTTTCAGATTTTTGAATTATGAATAAATTAGATTACAAATTAATAAAGTTTCAAAAGATGGTAAGACCTTGTTTGGGCTTATCAACAAAACCTTAAACCCTAGACCCATCTCTTAAATTGTCACAAATCTCAAGCCTTTATAGCCTTGTGTCCATATTCAACCCATATGAAAAAATATGACCAACTCAACAACAAAATTCATTGTTTTCTTACTTTGGAACAAAATATGAATGGAATTGAAGCTTGATGGTATAAAAACAACATCTAAAAGAAAAGATGGGTACTACATTTCTAATTCATATTTGGGGAGGTCAAGTTTCTCCAAAAATTAGAAGATTTATATTTTGAAACTTCATGTCCTTTCATTACATAATGGAGCCAATAAAACCCCCAACATCACAAAACACAACACCCACCCCCCCCGGAATGCTAAACGTCAATGTCCTGGGTGTCCCACATCCCAACTCCCCCTCTTCCCTTTTTCCTGAGCGTCTACACTGTTGCCGCATATAATTTCACTGCACCTACCTACCTATACAACTACTATAATTACTCTCGAACCTTGTGCATTAAATGGTAGGTTTCAGCATTTCAACCCCTGCAATTCACGCCCGCAACGTACAATAATCACGACACCACCATCGCATAGGTACCTACTTTCAAGAAAGAAAGGGTTTAGGGTTTAAGGTCGATTTGAAAAACACACTATATCAGCAATCAAGGACAAAAAGAAAAAGAAAATGCAAAGCAAGCGCAAGAAACTAACACGGAACTACGACAGAAGCAAGCAAAAAAACGGAAGAAAAAGGAAACGAAAGAAGCGTAAGACATACCAATCCGCGTAGAAGCTCAGATCGCCGCGAAGAAGCAGATGCCAGCACAATCCTCTTGCTGGAAAGGAGAGGCAGATGCTGGATCAACATAATGCCAGTCGTGCTCAATCACACACTCTCTCTCGCAGTCCCTTACTCCCTCCCTTGCTCCCTAAAAAAAAAACCCTAGTGCCAATCGCGTTCGTTCACTCCACTCCTCACAACGCAAACACCCACCACACGCGCTCGATCGCTTTCTCTCTCTTTCGCAGTCCCTTACTCCCTCCCTTGCTCCCTCGAGAGAAAAACCCTAACCCTAACCCTAGAATTCAAAACCGGTTCTGCCGGGTATTTGAAAATTAGCAAAATCAAAAAGAGCCCCCAGTTTGGGTGGGTGGAAAAACTTCAAAGAACCGCCAGGTTGCAGACAGTTCGAGGTGGATATTTAGTTTTTTTTCAAAACCCATTTGAGAACCACCGAGATATCAACCTTGATACCCACTGTCACAAACTGACTAACCACTCCCAGACAGACTGATCAACGAGCTGTCTATCCGTTCGTCCAGCTGTCCGAGCCGGTTCTGCTGGTCGATTAAAACGTAGAACCGTCGCGTCAGACAGACAGACGGACTAAGTGAATTTATATATAGTATATGATGTTTGTCTACCCATTATGTTGTCAATTTGTTTACAAGTGAAGCAAAATAATTAAAGCTTGACAAAATCAATGAATATTTTGAACTCAATATCCACAATTTCAACATTTGTCACCTCGTGCATAACAAATGTCACCAAGTTCCTTTTGTAAGCTATGTAAATAATTAAACAAAACCTTTACAAGGATATGTAATTAATAAATATTTTTAATAGAATTAAATCACATTAAAAAATAATCTTGATTTCTTTCAAAGTTTCATTATAAATAATATAATAAATAAGGTTAACATTATTTAGGACATAAATAAAATAATACTTTAGCATTTTAAGTTTATAGATAGGCTCAACATTATGCATTAATAGATTTGTTTTCAAATTTAATAATGCACATTTGAAGTTTCAATGATATGTTTTAAAATATATTTTCAAACATATAATCTAATTTGGTTTTTTAATTTTTTTTCTTGAATTACTAAAGGCCTTTAAATTAATCAAACAAGAATCTAGACCTCATTTTTAAAGATTTTTTATTTTATTTTTGAAAAATATGAAACAACCTATTGGAATTTTTTTCATTTATTGAACAATTTTTGGTTGCTTGCATGATTATCCTTCATATTGATTAAGCAGAAATTATAAATTTAAACTTGAACTTTTAGTCATGCAACATCTCACCTTACCATTTATGAAATAAAATTAGCATAACACATTTTATTACAACCACAACACATGCATTTTAATTTTGCAACACATGTGACAATGATATAATAGTAAGGTTGGCATGTTATGAGGGAGTAATATCACATGTTGTATAATTTAAAATAGTGTTATAATAAAATGAAACACATGTCAATGTAATTTACTCAATTTCATCATATTTGAAATTCCAATGAACAAATGATGCCTAAAAATGTTATGCACTAATGCATCTCATCCTTTGATAAATAATGTCTATTACATGACAAATAATAAGCCTTTGAAGTTATTAATTGTACCCATCTTTCATGTTTAATATTTAACAATTTTACATTTATTTTTAAAACCAATTTAAATTTTTAATCAATCTCCAATTCCATTTTCAAGCCAAAATACATAATTGTTTCACCTACAATACTATGAATTATAAATGTAAAGCAATCGTTTTGAATATTGTGGGGGAAATGGCTTTTAAAAAAAACATTTAATAATTTAAACTATGGGCAAATAATTAGGAATAGAAAACAACACATACACATTTGAAGTGAATATAATTGAAAATAAGCTAGCATAAACTTGAAATAAATGAGGAAAAGAAAATAACATACCCATCGATGGGGATATTGTGACAATAAATGAATTGCTTGAAATTGCCCTTACAAATTTTCAAAATATTGCTTCAAACCTTTATAATATTTTTAAAGAAAATCTTTTATAATTAGTCAAATAAAGTATATCACATTGAAGGAATTTTATAAAACTAGTGGGTGCCCATGGCTAAAGGCCACTGTGAAGTCCCCCGTGGGTGCATGTAACCTTCGGCCACTGTTTTTTATTTTTTCTTATTTTTTACTCTTTATTTTTTATTGCCCTGGACGCCCTGCCCTGCCCCGCCCCGCGCCTACCTTGCCTTGCCCTGCCCCTACCCTGCCCTGCCTTTGCCCCTGCCCTGCCCTGTTTCGAATTTTCCTTTTGCTGCCAGGGACAGGAGGAGGAAGTTACACAAGGAACGGCCAGTGTTTGTTTTTCCTTTTGCTGTTTGGGATAAGAGGAGGAAGTTACACAGGGAACTTTTTTTCCTTTTGCTGCCAGAAGGTATGGGTTTCAGGACCTAGACGGACAGACAGACAGACCCCAAAACGTGTGAAGTAAATGAAAAGAAAAGTAAAAGACGGACAGACAGATACACACACACCATGTTTGTAATTATATATAGGATGACAACGTTATCAAACAATTGCAAAACCAACAAATTTTTTTTAATTAATTTTTTTATATTTTATGAAATTGAAGGGAAATTATTATTTATATACTTCAATTTTTTTCCTGTTATAATTCTAAAATATCAATTACATTTAGATTATTTTTATTTTTATTTTCTCAATAAATTTCAAAAACAAATTACACGTCATTTGGAGAAAAATTGGAAATAATTTTTTTTGGCAACAAATTTTTTGATGAAAACATCATAAGTATCCAAAATTTGGGTGGAAAAATATTTTGAAATGGGAGATCAACATATAAGCATTAAATAAATCATATAATGTTAAAAGAGAAAAATGAAAACTAGACAACTTCCATTGGAAAGTTGGGTGAAAGTTCAACATTCACTATTCAATATTTTGTTAAGGATAATTTCACCAATATGAAAGAAGAATTCATGTAATCACATCAAAATCAAATGACCATAATAAAATATTATTGCAAGTTTGATGAATACATAATTATTTAATATTTTTTTTGGATTTGGGATTGGATTGAATTTATTATTTATTAATAAATTAATGACCTCAAATTAAGGACATGGTCAAGGCCAATGACTTAAGATTATGTTTTAAGCCTACATGTTAACCATGAATTTTGAAAGTTGAGAATAAAAATAAAACTCACAAAAAAAAATTTGGAAAAGTTGAAAGGATTTTAAAAGGAAAAATAATAATTTTCAATGTTCAAGTACAATGTGTGTGTGTGTGTGTATAAGGTGTGAATATTAGGACAAAGGACTAAACTAATTTCAAAATGTCAAAAAGGTTCAACAAGAAAGAACAATTTAAGAACATAATTGTAAAGGATTATGTTGACCAAGTTGAACATCATTTTTTTCAATGCCCAAAACGTTTTGACAAATGATAACCATTGAAATGTTGAAGTTGATAAAAAATAATTAAGAAAATAGGGAGGCAAAGGAGAAAAAAACCCATCAAAATATTTATAAGCACTTTAAACATAATAATGTTACGAAACTCCATCATGAAAACATAAAAATGGGTTCATAGTATACCGGTATTGATGTTACTAGACCTAAGTACTAATACACACAACTTGATGTCTTAAAGTTTTGTACCTTCTTTAAACTTACCATGATTGGGGACCATGGATTTTTAAAGGATCATGATATTTAATCATTTGTAACACTACTCATTAATTGGAAGATACATAAATTTGATTTTGAAATTTGAAACATGCACATAAATTTTGAAATGTGGCATAGGAACATTTACAACATTATTTTAAGCATGGTGTAATTGAATCCAATGGTCGTTTGGATAGTACGTAAATGTGAATTGGTTTCTTACACCAAACGTATTATAACACCTTTTGAACTTACCAATATGTGAACCTTGCCCAACTTTTATTTATTATTTATTAAATAATTGAAAAAAATGGATGTGAAATTGATTTTTTTTAAAGTGCAAAAGTTGATGAATGATAATGGGGATGGAATGAATTGAATGGAAAGGTGAAATTATTGTTGGATTACTATTCACATTTTTTCATATATACTTACTTAATTTGCAACCTATTGGGGAAATGGATCATGCAATTAATTTGGTATCAAATGATAAATCAGTTTTTAGAATCCCCTATCATCATTCATTCACTAAAAATAAAAAACTAAAATAGTACTTAAATAGACATCTTAAAAAATATGAATAAGATTTTGTGAATCTTGTTGGGATTTCCCAATACTATTTGAAAAAAATAAAGATGGGTCAACTTTCAACTTTGTGAATTAATTATGAAGGTCTAAAAAACGTCATCATTAATTCTTTTAAAATCTTTCCAAGGACAAATGATCTTCTGAATCACATCCATTCATGGTTAAATTGGTTTTAAAAATAAAACTTGTGAATGGTTACCATCAAAGTAATGTGAAATATCCAAAAACAAATTTAAAAATTTAGAAAAAAATTTGGGCATTATGAATTTTTCATGTTACCATTTGGGTTCACAGACACCCTATCCACATTCATCTATACATTATAAAATCTACTATTTCAAAATTACAAAAAAAAAAATTGTGTTAATGTCCCTAGATGACATATTGGTTTGTTATAAATCTAAAATAGAACATTTTAAACATTTCAAAACTATTTGGACATATGGAGGGGGTAGAGAGAATACTATGATGTGCATAATCAACATAATGTACACATTCTTACATCAAAACTAAACATTACAAAACTTGAATTATCTCTTCAAAAACACCAAATCCTAAACAACAACAAATTATGCAAGCATTGAGCCTTGTACAAACAAAAATCAATAATAAATAATTTGCATGAAAACAACCCATATCAATACATTATATTTGTAGCAAATCACATGAAACAAATAAAAAAATTAATGATTAACAAAACTAACCATAAATTAAAAGACAATGTTATTTAATTCATGTAACAGAGGTTTAAAATGCTTAACAATGTGAATGTGATTTTAATGCCACTACTTAACAAAAAAATTAGAGTATATGTGTCATAAGTGTAGACATTTTGAATGATTAGAACTTTCTCATTTTTGGAAACCTCTTCCATAATGCACTTTTGCATCATTTCTTTCCAAAAGTGTGGGCACAAGGTAGGTTGTTAGGGACAATTGAATGTAAGTGAACCAAATTATAAACCAATTGAGTTTGATTCAATGCACATCAATGGTTGTCAAACTAGGAGTGTGGGTTTTGTGCATTGAAATTCTTTAAAAAATATTACAAATGTATGTCAAAAGATATTGCAATTTGCATTGAAGTATGATTGTCCATTTACTTACATTTTGGATGTTTATGTTAGGCATATTTACATGTTGAATTAAATATTCTCTTAGTTGCAAATGGTTACATGGTTACATTTTCTTAGTTACATGGTTTTTGATGGATGAAACATTTCCAATTTGTATGACTTTTAATGAATGCAATGATGAAGACTTTGCATGAATTTGATGTTATAAACATAACATGGGTGATTGAGTTGGAAGAGTAAGTGAAAGGTATATAATTTGTTCAGGAACACCTTCCAAAAGTTTTATAAAAGTTTGAAGAAAGAACAAACTTAGGAAGTATGTGTTTTATGGCACCCATCCAATCATAAAATCTTAAAACAATATAGCTTTGACATTTATGTGAGAGGGCACTACACATACCCTTTAAAACATGTTCATGTTTACTTTCTCAACACAATTCTAAATAACCTCACATCATAATCCACATAATTCTAGAAAACAATTTGCATTGGATTTGTTTATGTAGTTTTTAATTTACGAACATGTGAAAGTCTATTTAGCTATTTTAAACAATGAAACAATTTTCAAGTTCAAGATGTTTTGGTTACTATTTGAACTTAGTTTTAGATATACCCAATATGGCCATACTTTGCATAAGCAAAACATTTGTAATTTAGAAACTTTCAATATACTTTAATTGGCTTTTTTGTTTTACTTCATTCACTACCAACAGGAATTTACAGTTGGGTAAGGAGGCTCATCACCTTCAACTCAAAACTTGAAGTTATTAAGATCAATCGCGAAGTGGAAATTTTTTTAAAATAAAAAAATCCTTGTGAAATTTGGAGTTTTAATCTGTTCATGAGTTTATTTCGTTGTATAATTGCATCTTACTATATATATTATAAATCTCAGTCACCAAGTCATTAAAAAAAAATTCCTTCTGAAATTTGGAGTTAAAAAACTTGGGTTTCTTCGATCACATAATTACACCCATTTACTGTAGCACAATAGAAGAAACCATGAGAATGATAACTTGCAGCTGATCTCAAAACAAAGGGGATTGCCACTCACTGGCCAGCAGCTTGAACTGTAGACTATATTGGTTCTGTGTCTGCCAAACCAACTGCAAATCTTTCCTTGCTCCATACAAAAGAGAACTAAAAGTAGGAAAGTAGCCCAAAAAAATCCTCTTTCATATAGGTGTTCAGATCTTACCTTGCTTGTCCCTCATGAGATCAGCAAGAACTGCATACCTTACTGAAGACCTGTGTTTAAAATCAAACATCTTCCAAGTGCACAGACTGGGGAATTACTACTCAGAACAAAACCAATAGCTGAACAGTCAAATCATACTGGCTAAACCAGCTAATACAGCTTAGCACAATTGGGGGTAATGATGATGTCCTGGTAGGATTTGAAGTGCAAAACTTGGATTACAGTGGGACCCTACATTCCATTATTCCATACATGGTCCCTGCTTCAAGATGAAGCTATCCACTGCCAAATAATAATTTGCTATGTTTGCAACAACAAGCTGTGCCTCTAACCACATTTATGTGAAGTATTCCTCTTGATGATGGTCCAGCAGTTATGCAGCTTGGGCAACCTCAGTAGCAAAGTTCTTCTCCTCTCTGAACATGTTACCAAGCACAAAAGAAGAACTGATGAACCCATAACATCACTCTCAGATGTCGCTTCAAAAGGAGAATTATTAACTCTAAAACAGACAGTACTCCTGAGTACTTTACTAATCCACCCCCAGTGCCTCTACAAAAGGAATGACTTTTAAAACCACTATGAAACCTGGAATCTTCGACAACATTTCTACACTCATTTGGCTAAAACCAGATATAACAGAGCTAAAAGCAGAATTTGATGGTTACCTTTGAATTCCCTCCCCAACTTCCATTCGCAAAAATCTGCTGATGCTAACTTGCCTTCCCAACTGCTTAGAGAGTTGATCAAGCACTGCCTGTTTACACATGTTACCAGTGATCACAGCCAGAGATCATCAGTACTGAGACATCTACAAAAATCAGGCCTACTTATCACAGTGCATCTAGCCTGCTTAGCTCCTGGTTGTTGGCTTCTCATGCATGAACAAACTGTGGATAAATACTACCATACACAAATTCATTGAACTCTTCCCCTAATGATTGGTAAGGTACTTGAAGAGCAAAGTGCCAGTCATACGCACCCGTACAGTCATAGAATCATTCACCACAAACTTCTGCTCCAGCAAGGCAACCTCTTCTATGTACTTGCGGAGCCGACCTTGTAGCATCTTCTCTACAACAGCAGCTGGTTTACCTGTTGCAAGGGCCTGGATCACTTCCCACCTCTAGCATTGGTGCTCTGTGATATCACTCAATACTACAACTCCTGCTTAGGACACCAGGAGAACAAAAGGATGCAAAACTCTGTCACTGACAGGGGCAACTGTGCTCTGGGCTAAGGCAGAAGTCCAAGAGCAATTCATGAGTTGTGCAACAATCTATACTTGTCACACCAACACATAGCAAGTGATCCTGTAAGGATAAAACCAACAACCAAAGCTCAAGGAAAAGAAATGACCCTAAAACCTCCTTAGTTATATCCACATTCCATTTATTTCAAGATATAAGTAGTTTAGACAAAGAAATCATGAAGTACCTGTGACCTGAAAATGTCCAATTCCTGTTGTAGTGCAGTGCCAGCAACAAGTTCCTTGGACAAGAAAAGGGGCTTAGCTGCCACCACATGCATGGCCAAAGATGCTCCAACTTCTACCTCCAGCTCCTGTCCCTCCAGTCTTTGCCCTCCCTCTTCTGGTTCCAGTGTCACTAGACCTACAATCCTTGCAACTTCTGGAAACAAGGCCACCAAATGTGTTGCTGTGAGGAATGGCAACCTAAACCACCATTGCATTCAAGGTTCAAACACTCATGGATTGCTGAACTAAAGACAGGCATGTGAATATCACCACCTAGGAATCACTCCTCTTTTTAGATACAATAAGTCTTTTTGCCACCACAGAGATGTTAAAAAAAACACAGAGATGTCCATTCCTGCCTACACAAAATCAGAGCAGACCTGGATGTTGTGAAGCATGCAGATAGGAGGACACAATGCCTGTGGAGGATGACATTGTAAAACCCCGACGAAGCCGCACATTTTCCCCCATGATGGCAGCCACTTCAGCCACAGCTTCTTGAACTGTTGCTTCTCCATTCAGTCTTGAGTGCTCCATTTTGATCTTCACCGCCTGCAAGAGAAAAAGGACCAACATCACAAGTAGCTCCCACCTTCTTGAGTGGTCTGCAACAATAATATGACTTTGCATGAGTAAGAAAAAAACGAAATGGTTTCACCTCCAACAGTGGAAGACTGATGGCAGTTGCAGATGATCCCATTGGTCCCTCATGTGGTTCCAAACTTAGTGCAGCTCTTGCAACTCTCACAGCCTACAGAAGCAGCATAAAATTACAGATCCTTCAATACAATGGTAGCTTCAATACAGCCATAGAGCAAAGAGCCACAATCCAAAATCAAAACCCAAATGACTAAACCCTAAACCCTAAAACGTAAAGAAGCAGCGTGAAAGGGTAACAACCAGGTGTTGGAAGATATCATTTCGTGCAACGAAGTCGGTTTCTGAGTTGATCTCCACAACTGCAGCTGCAGCAGGACCTTTTGCCATTGCCAGGAGTCCCTCTGCTGCAACTCGGGTGGTTTTCTTGCTCGCAGCAGAGAGGCCCTTTTTCCTCAACTCAACAAACGCCGCCTCTGCACCATCATCCCGCTCAGCCAGTCAACACTCTATTGCGAACCAGCGGGCCTGCTCAACTGCAGCATAGTCCTCCACACTCGGCGAGTAATGCAATTTCCATCAACAAAAACTCCATATCCTACTCTCAAGAGAAACACAGAAGAGAAACACGAGGAGCAACAAACAAAACACCGGCTCTTCCAAGGATTACAGCAGCTGAGAGAATCCAATACCAGAATCCCATCCGCATTGCTCCAGTACAGCCTTCACGTCCTTGATGGGAGCACCAGTTCTCTCCCGCAGTGCCTTGATGAGAATCCCTGATTGAGAAGAGCTAAATCCACGGCCAAATCCTGGGGATGACCAAGAAGACGAAGTAGCAGCAGCAGCAGCTCCTCCCCCTCCATCCGACCACGAACCAAAGAAGCGTGCAGAAACCAAAGTGGCAGTCTCAGATCTCCAGAAGCAGCGCGACAAGCGATCATAAGCATCGGGGCGAGAAACATTCTTGAAAAACCCGAAGGTGTGCAACTTCCGCACCGCGTTCACCATCTTCCTCTCAATGCACACACACCCTTGCGCGCTTGCAAGATCGTTGCTTCGGGATGCACTTAATAGATCGTCTCTCTCCGTGAGGCATGCGACGGGAGAGAGAGAGAGAGAGATTCGTGCCGGAACGTCGACGGTCTCAGAATCACGCTTAGGGTTTTTGAGGCTCTACTAGGGTTTTTGTTTTTGGTCCAGGAGCCTCAAACCCTAAAACATACTGCAAGGATTCTGCAGCAGAATAGGTAGTAACTAGTAACTAGTAAAAAACTAACAAACCAGGCGTCTGGCGGATTATTCAGAACCTCCGGTTCCGGTTCTTAAAAATAACTTGGAATGGTTCCGATACCGCTCTGATATCTGGAAATCGGACCCGGATCCGGGTAACCTGGCTTAGAGAACCAGCAGTTAAATGTGAGTTAACCTGTGATTAGCCCCTGGTCAAAGTCTTTCCTTTTCAATAAACAAATATATATTTATTTATTTATTTATTTATTTATTTATTTATAATCTATTTTTTAATTTATTGCTTTTTTGTTGGTTTCCATTTAATTTTGCTATGTAGCTGAAGTGGTGATCATTCTTGAACCAATTTTGGCTAATAACAAAATATGATATGGGGTAATTTTTAAAAAGTCCTTATTTGTTTTTGGCTACCTACTTGAAAGCATGTATCTCTAGTTATTTTTTAAAACATTTTTTGAAATATTTGGGGAATTTTGGCAATTTAGAAAAAAATAAATCATTGAATTTGAAACAAAGAAGTTTAAAATTTTCATTACACTACAATTTTTGCATTAAAAATGTTGGTTATGATACACAAGAAGGGATTTCAAATTTCTTAGACAAATCAAATAAACATTCACAAAACCATCACTTCTTCCATGAAATTTGTCAATTCTTTCATGAAAATTATTGGTTTTTGGATTTTTAAAATAAAAATAACCAAAATTTATGATTTTTTTGAAGTTTTTAAACAAGAAAAATTGGTGGTGTCCACAACAATAATTCACAACCTTCCAAAAGGTTGACATTGATTGTAGTGGAAATTCACTTTGATTAGAAACATGAAAAATGAAAAACGCATGGTTATTTTGGTTGGTTCTTTTGATTAAAGTGATTTTTTAATCGAGTGTTATGTCATACGTCTAGTCAAAAGGGACAAACAAACAAAAAGATCCCTAATGATGGCCATGATTTAGTTAAATAAGTCATATTAAACAATAAAAACTTAATTAAATTGGTCATATTAATTTGGTTAGTTACTTTAATTTTTAAGTTTAAGTTGTCAACTTAAAGTCTAGGCTATTATAATTTATTGTAAGTTATATCATATTATCAATAGGTTAAGGTAAAATAACTGAAAATATAATAACATATATATAATAGGTTAAAATAATTTATGAAATTTAATAATATAATTTTTTTAAAGGTAAAATAATTTAAAACAATCTAAAATAACTTTGAATATACTACAATAACCTAGGGATAAAATAATTTATAATAGTCCATAATGGAATAGTCTATAATAACTTATATCAAGTTAAAATAATTTGGGGTGGGGTATCTTCATTAAAAACTTAGTGTCTTATGACTTAATAATGGAAACCTACAAAATTCGTTCATTTATAATTCATATGGTACACATATTGATATCATGCATTGAATACATATTTGACACACAAATCCTATAAATTAATTCAGTAAGTTTGTTTGTCAGTTCGTTTGTTGAGGTCCTGAAACCCATATCACTTTTAATAAAACTATCCCCTCGAACTTGAGGGCCCAAAAACTATTCAGGACCTCAAGTTCTTACTTCTTACTTTTATTTTTACGTTTGTTTTCGTCGTCGATGGAGGAAGTATTTTTGGGATTTGGAGGGTGGGTGAAGAAATTTGGGTGTGTTTTTTTTGGGCTAAGGGTTTAGGAGGGTCATGATTTTTATTTTTTTCGTGGAGGGGGAAAGGGGTGGGGGTGGGGTTCTAGGGGTCTTAATAGGTGGAAGTGAACCGGAGTGGGAAATGCGAAGGACCGGGTTGGGGGGATCAACGGGGTGCATTATGCAACGGGTTCACACTAGTTTATAAGAAGATGCGAAATTCGTGCGACATTTGTTCATTTATAGGTTCATATTTCATATATCAACACATTTATCCATGTGTCAAATGCGTTTTCAACACATGATATTCATGTATAAATGAATGAACAAACATTATTTTAACAAATGACAAGCTTGTTGACCTCATATCGTAAAACTCATTCCATTGATAAAACAAGACGCATGAACAATACACAACATGAAAACCTCATGAACACCATTTAGTTTTGAAATCCTACTCATGAAGCTTTAACAAATGATGTTCCAGGAATTTCATAAAACATGTTTATTTGAAATAAGATAAAACACATTAAAACATGGCTGCATAACACATTCAAATATTGTTTATCTTTAGGCTTACGTTTTGAACATAAATTTCATTATTTCTATGGTGATGCATATGGGCAAGGTAGGAAATAAAGTTGTTAGCTTCAAAGAATTGGAAAGAAGTGCATGCAAGTTAGTCTAACAAAAAAACCTATCTATGCTTTATTTTTCTTTTCACCTTATTATTTCACCCATTAGACCGCAATTAATTGACAATACAATGATAGCAAATTCCCCCATGTTGAAACACCCTTATGTTTGTTAAGTGATATTGGGAGTCAATCATTGGTTTTGCATTAAAATGCAAATTCAAAGTGTGTTTCTTAACTCCCACAAAGAAAGAAGGCATGGGAGTTCTAAATGGGATAGGGACAAATTCACAAGCAAAAAGTTCAAAGTGAAATCATTTTTCATTACAAGAAAAAAGATAGTTAGTGAAATTTGAAAACAAAATCTTGCCAAATGAGCCTCAGAGTAATCCAACTCACAATACACATCATGGCTTGAATTTGTGAGGAGCTTGTGCTACTTTCCTCCCTAAAATATACCATGTGATTGATGGAGGGTGTTACATCAAAGTGGAATAAAAACCTAGGATGTTTGCGAGAGTTTTGAATTTAAATTTTTTTGACACATTACATGAATCCAAAAAATTTGGTCCTACAACTCCCTTTAAAACTCCAAGTGAAGATCTATTAAAGTTGTAATCCTTGGAAAGAACTTTCAACAATTTCTACCAATTGTAAGTGGTGGGTACATTATTGCAAATTCATTTCTTCACAATTTCCTTAAATAATGGTTGTTGAAATTTACAAGCCCAAATTCACATTTTACTTTATTAATTTAGGTAATATGCTTTTCGCCAACAAATGTTAATGTTGGGATAATTCTTAAAATTTTCATTTTTCTTTCTTTGTTTCTCCTTTTATTTATTCATTGTTTATTTTCCCCAAGCTTATATCTTTTTCTTTTTTAAAAATCAAATACACACAAATTAATTCAACAAAAGCTATGTTAAAATCACTAAACAAGCATTAAACATGGTGTTAAGTGAACCTATACAACCTTGCTTCAAAAGTTGCATAATATAATATAACTTTTTTATAAATTCATATAATTTTCAATAGCTCTTGTAGATATTGTCTGGTAGACTTGAACATAAACACATCTCTACATTGCACACCGCCAAACCCAACAATTTCTAACGCCCTAAGAAACACTTTGTCGTCAAACCCAATAGTTATAACTTATAACCACCTAAGAAACACACCATCATCAAACAACAAGTATTGACATTTGGACATTGAAGACGCATTTTGAAAACATACATCAATCTTCAAAATGTTCCTCTTTAGACTAAAGTCAATAGAGACATGATGAGACACAATGTCATAGTGTCAACAAATTGAAAATATGTTCAAGACCCAACTAGTTTCAAGCCTTGACCTCAAAGATTATGGCATACTCTATCAATGTATGTTAGTGAAATAGGAAACCTGAATGTTAGTATAAATGAATGGAAATCAAAGTCTCAGCTCTTGAGATAGAGGTACAGTTAAAACCTCACGCTAATGCTTGTCTCACATCTTGCAATATCATTTTGAATATTACACTAATTGCAACAAGCTGATCTATGTTCCATCCATGTATGCTTGCCCTTATACATTAAAGGTTGACTAGGCTGTGGGTATCTCTTTGCTCAAGAGGTCTTCAATAACCAGTAACTGGGGCTACAGCAAGTGATTTGCCCCTCGGGGACTCATGAAACAAAACTGTCTATAGTTTGCAATCACACATACTGCTGAGGATTATCTGGTAGCAAAGATTGAAGACCTATCTTGTCCTTGTCCTTGATAGCTATACCATTCTTTGTTGTATTTCCAGCATTGATAAATTGCAGGGGAGAATGTGCTGAAAGCACCCTTAATTCCCTATCATTCATAATCTCAAGAACTTGAGGTTCTCCATCCCCACAGCCCTTTGATAAACCCACATCAACCCTAATTACAGTGTCATTGCAAATGCTATTTATGCCCCTTCGATGTTGTATTGTATGCCCAACTACCATTCTTTGTGCTCCTGGGATGGAAGCAATTGCCTCATTCAGAAGCTCACAATCACAACGACTTTCTTTAACATCTGAGTACTTTCGCAGCCACACAATAGCATTCGCCCCATGTAGGTACGAAGGGCCACGCCATCCATTTTTGCCCAAAATCCAGTCTCTCACCTATGATAATCATCACAGGAAACCAACACAATCTTGTGAGTCTGGTGTCTCTCAGTATCTCTCTCTATGTTGTTGGCAAAGTAAAATTGATCATGAAGCTTTTCTTGTGCTTAGGTTTTGATTATTTGTGGCAATCCATACATATCAAATTGAAATGACTTAAAATAAATCAAATGTGATTCACTCATACACTTGTTTTTCAGTTCTTGTTATTTTGTTTGCATTCAAAAAGCATATTGTATCTCTCCATACCTAAATCATCTCATAGTGCACAAGATTCTAAACACATCTCTAAAGCAACACCTTAAAGCCTCGAATGAGAGTTGATGAGCCATCACTGACATGATGATTACCTCCTGATTGATGTGTTCGAGCCCATAATCCATGTGAGCAGGCAAGAGCCCTCCGTGAACAAACACTGAGCTCCCAACCACCAAAACAGTGCGATGATTTGCCAAAAAACGTGATGAGATTGGGCCTCCAGGTCTCAATGCAGCGATTCTTGCCCTCAAACCCTCTGGGTAGCTCACTGGAATGCTATGAAACAAATCAGGGGTTTTTGTTAGTCCTCCACACTTGTCTTTGAGCAAATTTCCAAGAGTAAACCAGTGAGCCCAGTTGCGGAAGTCATTCAGCCCAGCTGGTGTCACATACCGGAAGTCACCCTCCATGTTCATGATCTCATGGTTTCCATTCAAGACATGGACATCACCTCCTGCAGATTGTGCTTCAAGCTTCAGCTTCTCAAGCAAGTAAATCACCTTCAATTCCTCTCCTCCTCTGTCTAACAAGTCACCAACCTGCATACAGACAAAAAGATTTTGTTCACTTTAAATCTTAAAGCTTAGCAGCTACTTCAGATCTTTCTGTCACAGAGTATCAACTTGTACAGACTCATGCTAGGGAGAAAAAATTGCCATTATCTTATGTTGCCAACCTGCATACAAACAAAAAGATTTTGTTCACTTCAATATTCAAGCTTAGCAGCCACTTCAGATCTTTCTGTCACAGAATATCAACTTGTACAGACCGACATGAGGTAAATTTTTTTTGCTGGTATCGTCACGTGGTCACTCTCTCTCCCTCCATTTCTTGCAATGGTTTTTGAGGTGCTTTCCTACAACCCATCTGCTTCCCGAACATTTGCAGATTCAACAAATGAGAAAGAGACTGAGAGGATCATGGATGAACTTCACTCTATTTGGTACCCTTGGAATTGTGTATACCTACATGCAAGAATTCAAGGCCTGAAGAGCAACAACAGATCAAGGTTTCTGACTCACTTGGGTCCTCTCTTTCTCTCCTAATTTTGCTACTGCAAAAAAAGCCACATCTACTCGTCCTGGACTTTGCAGCAGCAAAGCAAGCTTTCATGACAGGACTACTACTTGGGTTTTGCTGCCAGTAGCAAAACAAACTTTTGTGACAGGACTACTACATGGGTTTTGCTGTCAGCAGCAAAACAAGCTTTCATGACAGGACTACTAGATGGGTTTTGCTGCCAGCAGCAAAACAAGCTTTTGTGACAGGACTACTAGATGGGTTTTGCTGCAAGTAGCAAACCAAGCTTTCTTCCTGGCTACTAGATTGGCTTTGCAGCAGCAGCAGCAAAAAGAAAGCTTTTGACCTGGGTACTAGATGGGGTTCTTCGCAGCAGCAAAAATTAGGAGAAGAATAAGAAAACAGAACCAAAAGCAAAGGTCACAGGATCATCATGTGCATGGATATGGGGGGAGCAAGAGAGAAGTGGACAAAACCCTACCTGAACAACGACAGTTTTGCCTCCAATCCAGTGATCATTGGCGTCCAGAACTTGAGCAACTCGTAAAGCCGCTCTTGCTTTGGACAGATCACCATGAATGTCTCCTATGGCAATCAATCTCTCAGGTGCAGGTAGCCATGTGCTTAACATTCTTCCTCTTCTTCCCATCTCGCTGCTCTCTTCAACCTTGGAAGAATTCTTTCCTTGTTGATATCCATCAACCTCCTCCTCCTCCTCCTCATCCAGTCTTGTTGTTGCCAAGCTTGCAGAAGAAGAAGAAGAAGAGGTTCTCTGGTTCACAGAAAAAGAAGTGGCAGACGACGACGACCCCAGAAACTGACCTCCCACTACAAAGTCCACAAACGAGTCCACAAAATCCGAAACTAGGGCTGGCACGTTGCTGCAGAAGGGGGCAGAAGAAGAAGAAGAAGTAGAAGAAGAAGAGTCTGGTGCAGCAGCAGCTTCTCGAGTTTCTTCTACCTTACCTGGCATGGCTTCTTCTTCTTCTTCTTCTTCTTGTCTCTGGATATCCTCGTGCGTTCATGCACAAACTCTTCAAAAACAAAAGCGTAGATGCACCACGACGACGACGACGACGAAGAAGAAGTTTTCGCATAAGAACAGACCGTAATTGCGGCCTGCGAGCATGGGACTTGTAGACTGAAGATCAATGCAAAATGGGGACAACACAACAGACGGAGATCGGAATGCTGCACGAACGCAGGCTTGGTGAATCCTGAGAATTAGGGTTTTGGGGGTGGGGAGAGACAAGAAGCTCTTGAGCGCAGCGGAAGCAAGGAAGGAAGGCAGAAGGAGCAAGGAAAGGAGAGCGATCCTTGGGAGGAGGAGAGAGAAGAAAACGAACGAGCGAACGAACGACGATGGGAAAGAGAGGCGAGAGGCAGTCGGAGCGGACGCTGGTCTGTGTGATACAAGCACTCATGGGGCTGGAGTTGCTGGTGGAGCTGCGGAACGACCTCTCCATTCGGGGCTTCCTTGACGACTGCGATAATGCAATGAAGTAAGTCCATCTCTCCATCCTCCTCCTCCTCCTCCTCCTCCTCCTCCTCTTCTTCTTCTTCCTTTTTGTTGTACCTTGTTGACATGGGGTTGTTGGGGTTTTGGCAGTGTGATCATAAAGGATGCAATGATCGAGGATGTAGAGGTGATGCTGCATCTCCTCCTCTTCTTCTTCTCTTGATCTTTATTTGCTTCTGGAAAGCAAAGTCTTCTTCCGAATTCTGAGGTGTTTTGAGGAGCTTCAGAAATCTCTCTATTGTCATGAGAAATCTCCTTCCCAACAAGAGAGAGATTTCTGAAGCTTCAGTTGGAGCAGAGCATCATCATTGACTCTGAGAGACAGACACACACAAAAGAGCAGAGGAGAGAAAATGGACTAGTTTCACCAAATTGTTTCTACAAAAGCTTTGTGTCAATGACTTAGCAGGCATTTTGAATTAGAAGTGGCAGCTTTCCTTACAAGTGAGAATGCTTTTTTGCTTCTGTGATGAATGAACAGGGATGTCAGAAGCATATGCCACTGATTTTTGTGAGGGGAAGCAACATCCGCTTTGTGCACATTCCTGACAATGTCAATATTATGCAAGCAGTGGAAGAAAGGGTAAGTGAGTTCTGTGTGTGGAGCCAAACTTTCTGTACTGGAGAGAATTCATTGGCAAATTTTGTTTATGACATGTTTTCATCAAAAAAGAAAGAGTGGAAGCTCTCCTGAATTTATTTTTTCTCTTGTTGTAATTGATTCTTTTTCTCTAGGTTTCTTCATCTCTCAGTCTTCCAATAACAGTGGTTTTCAAAGACCCACTTGAGCATTGGCAACATTCCTACAGACAATGTGATGATGTTGTTGTGTGGTTCCTTTGCTTTCTTAATGCAGTGCTTGGTACATAGTTACCTGAGAACAATGATGATATTGTTCTGTCATCCCTTTGTTTTCTCAATGCAGCAGTTGGTACATGGTTACCTGAGAATGATGATGTTGTGTGGTGGTGCTGTCTATTTTCTTGGATGCAGCGGTTGGTACTTGACAGAGCAGCACTTGCATACATGGGTGGAAAGGGTTTAGCTCCTATGCCCAAAGTTTTGGAAACTCAGATTCCAGACACTGCAGATGCAGCAATTTAGCTGGTATTCAAAATTATGGGTATTCAATCAAACTCTCAGAACAAGATTGTTGTCCAAGATAATATGGGTCTGAGATAGTAGAAAAATGCATGCAGGAATGAAGTTGATTCTGCATTGCAATACAATAGAGTTGATCATGGTGGAAATGAAACTCACATGATTGTAGTCCAAGTCCAGGCTTTGGAACTTGAAGCAACTGCAATGTGTCATACAGTGTATGAATCAACAAGACAGATCAACCTATGAGACCAAATCCTGTCTTTGTAACTAAAGCGATTGCAGTGCATCATTTTGTGTACAAATCACAAGACACATCAATACATACAACAATTGGTAAGGATTCACGAACATAAGAGCAGAACAGTTTCTTTGTTTGTTGAAGAGTCTTTTGGAGTGAAGTCAGAGTGAATATGCATGTAATCCCAGCATTGCAGGTGGTTTCAGGGTCACAGTCAATGTCAAGCTTCATGTCTCTGAAGTTTGCAGAGAAATCTCCCCCAACAACCACTAGAAGCTAATGGGACAAAGATGTTGTCATACTTTATATTAGTCACTAATGAAGTGTCAGACCATCACCTTCATCATGGATAGAAGTGATGAGTGAGAGAGATGTCATCCAATTTAATAGTTTGACCACCTTATTTTGCTCATTGTGTCTTCTCTGAAATTTATTCAATAATTACTGAAAGTTATAGCAGTTTTGCACCAAGTTTGACCTTGCATGGCATTATGCCAAATCGTTTGAACCACCCAAGATGCAGAATCATGCAGTGTTTCAAGCATTTGGAAGGGATAAGCTAATGAAGATTAGAAAATAACATACCATGTCCACCGGTGTTCATGTTCAAGGAATCTTTCAAGTTTGATGAAGAATTTATCTGGAATTGCAGAATCACCTTCTGCAAGGCTGTTGTCACCTGTACAACTCTCTGCATCAATTGCTTGCAGCTGTGAGTATGGAGTTCTCAGCCTGAAGGCAATGGTGAGTAATTGTGTTAGATGCATGTTAGAAATTGCGCATAATGTTTCTCAGGAATCAATAACCTTTGAAAAAGAAACAAGACAACAGTAGACTGATGAGACAAAACTGTGGGTATGAAGCAAAAAATAGAGCAACCTTGAACTGAAGGGCATTATGGCCAAAGAAAACTTTGTAATTGAACTCAATGGGGGGATTCAAATACCCTTCTTTACACACAGGGCAGAGCAAGGATCAGGGGGGAGAATGCAGACTAAGTGAGGCCCAGCAGGGCTGTGACTGATATTTGGTCGACTAACATTGGCCAAGTGCAAGGCAGGGGGATGAACATGACCAGTGACCAGAGGAACACATGCCATTGATATCACAGTTCTTGCACCTAACTGTTGTGAGAGTGAAATAGATCCCTTCTTTCTCCCAGCAATCATCCAACTCTTCTCATTAATCTTAAGCTCATAAGAAAGCTCCTCTGCATCCTGCAACCAAGTACCAAAAAACATATTCAATCTGGCTGCCATATAGCCATCAATGACAGAATGAGTGCTATGCAGATGATCTTCAGCAAAACTGAAAGAACAGTCATTCACTGTGTCTGTTGCTGAACACGCCTAGAATCTTCCACAGATTTGAGAAGAACAGGAAAAATGACTCTTCATGAGCCCCACCCTGGAACCTCAGATCAATATAGAATCTGTTGCAATTTGACTATCAGCACTGACAATAACAACCTACT
Organism: Sphagnum tenellum; assembly: GCA_963921925.1. NCBI lineage: Eukaryota > Viridiplantae > Streptophyta > Sphagnopsida > Sphagnales > Sphagnaceae > Sphagnum > Sphagnum tenellum. Next base: position 6,884,250 of record OY998156.1, read on the forward strand.
CAGTTAGTGAATCCCTTTATGAAGTTTACCTCATCTTTTGATGTTGAATCACTCCCATGTGCATCACCAGCCTCTCTTTGGAAACACAGTGTTGCACGGCCCTCCTTCAGCCTTTCTACCCTCCACTGGAAAATGATCTGCTGACCGACCCTAAGGTTCTTTGAGAGGATGGCCAGCATACCCACAGCCACAAGCTGCTCCAGCACAGGCATCTCCAGAACAAAACTGCTTGAGTACTCTAACAAATGGGAACCTTGGTGAGAGTGTGCTCCATGTCTGCGGTCCCCTGAAATTTTGTACTGAACATTGAGTGTACTCTTCTGCTGTATTTCAGTTGTACCATTACTGAGGTATTCACTGCCTGAGAAGACATATCCACAAAATAGTTACATTATCACCTAAATGAAGTTCAGACAAGTCGCAACTGTACACTTCCTGAAACACTCTGAGCTAGGTCTGCAGCTATTCCACTAGACTTCCAATTGACAGCCCTGATCCTAACTGCCATACAAGCTCTAAGGTAAAATGACCAACCAGAAATCTGATAATCGTAGGCACTTTGACAGACAGTTATGTCATAGAAGATCACTTCTGTTAAGTAATGTTACATGCAGGACCTCATTCTTTGGAGTAATATGCTTTCTAACAGGGAAAAGCATGTTACCTTCCTTCCTTGCAGCCAAGTCAGATCGGACAACAAAGAGCAAAGCCCCTTCGCGAGTTGCTGAAAGGGAAAGCGGCAAAAGCAAAGATGGACTTGGCCGGCCCTCTGGATCGTCAACATGACTAAAACCTGGTTGAAGTGCCAATTTAGCATCAACAATTGTAACAATTGCCTCCACTTGTGATTTCAAAGTCACCTGCATTTTCATAAAATCATAAAAAAAACTGCTTAAGTCAGCACAGCACTCACTCATCTATCTATAGACGTAGGGTACATGTTAGAAGAAATCTGCAAGTGCTGTCATGATTGTGTCCCCTGGCACATGGGAATACAGTTGGATATAAAAATTGCAAAGGTTCAAAACTTTTACCTGTAGAAATAAAGTGCCATCGTTGCCTTGGCTTACAGTTCGCACAAGCGTTCGGAAAGGGCATGTGAACTGCACTTTGGTTACCCTGGTGATATCACAATAAAACAGTTATATACAAATTACTCCTACGCCACATACTCAATCTGCAATGGATTAGTATAGTATCACAAAAAAGCTTTATTGAACATAGTGGACCCTAGTGTACTAGCAGAGAACATTTCAAATCTTCAATCAGGCTTCCAAACACAAGTATCAAAGTAATGAAATGGTGTTCCATCCACCATTTGCCCATCTGACACCGTAGCAAAATTGTGAATTTTCAGCAATACACGAAGGTTGAGTTATAAGACAGAGGAGAAAAGCACATGCAATTCCATCTGATCAAGCCCCCTAACAGAATACAGCAAGAAACTGAATTGTTAGAAAGTTGCTGACACAACCAGGCAGGCACAAGAATCATACTTTTCATAAACACGACGACTTCTCGAATCTCCAAACTCAATCCTAACATCCAAGTCCCTTGCAACTGCCATCCTCCTTCGGAGCCCACCTGCTATACCCAATGTCTCTTGTCCCGTATTAACATCTACAGGACCTTCGAATGACGACACAGAAGGTGCCCTAGACTCCTGAATACTCCCATTGATTGAGAGTGTGTGGTTGAAACCCAATTGTGAAGCCTTTGAAGAAGTTGTTCGTGGAGGCAGGGCTTTGGGAGAGGCAGGCGGATGTGGGGCAGGAAAGATCTGGATCCCAGTAGATGGCATTTTTTCCTCAGGGTCTGGAGTTGCCATCACTTGCACCCACAATACAGATGCAACTGTGCTTGCCCAATCAGAGAGCACTACTGTCCCATTCTTGATTTCAAGGGGCTCAAATCCTTCAGGTGGAGGTGTACTAGGAAAATCCATAGTACCCTTGTTATCATCAATCTCTGATTTCTCTCCCGACTCATGTGGGAATGCTGAACTGTAAAGCTCAAGCTGGGCTGTCTGAGGGCTTTCTAGGCACAAGCCAGGCCCAACTGAAATGTAAACAACTGCCCTCTTCAGGGAGTAATTGAGAGGCTGGATGACTATACCCACCCATTGTGGCTCTCTCACCAATAGCCCTGTAGCCACTGCTGCCTTGATCTCCACCAGTGCTCGAGGTTGCAACACCTGGGTGGCCATACACAAGATGCAAAGTCCATTATTCTTCGAAAACTGTTCTGGATTTGTAGGGGAAAATGTTATTGAAGAGGGGAAGACTGAAGCAAGACAAAGTTTCCTATTTATGGGGCCAGCAGAAAGAGTTTAAGAGAAGGATAGAGACAGACCTCCAGGACAGGTCGAAGAGGTTTCTCATAGCTGAGGACATCATCACTCCCTGGAGGTCCACCTTTTGAACTGGCAGCACTTGTGCTGCAGTAGGTGTGGGAGCGCAACCGTACTTGTCCTAAGTGGCCTGTCAATGCCCCTAATACATATGACCCTGGCCGCTGTGGAGGTATATCAATGAGCACCCTATTCTTTCCAGGCTTTAAAACTGGTGTTTGAAGGCTCTTAACAACCTGCATACGAGAACAGTAAACATCCTGTAAATCCATTGCCAGCTACATCTGAGTTTGACTCAATTTACATGCCCCACTGGGATAAAATATATCAGAACCATGTCAAAAATAAAGTTATGAAACAAAGTTCTCAAAGATGGTCACAGAATATACAACTTCCACTGAAAGATACAACCAACTCAATTTTTGGGCCCCTGCCTAAAGAAGAGGACAGAACCACACCAAACAGAGGGCAATTAAACAATGAAGTTTCAATGACGCTCAGTGTGTGAGAAGAGGCCTACCTTGGCACCTTCATCAGCAGTGAATGTTGCAATCAACGTCAGACTCAATGACTCCATACAGACATCCTCCACAAATCCACTCCAGACAACAACCTCCAAAACTCCAGGATCACTCTCGCACAATTCAAGGGGTGGACCACCCCTTGCAGCAAATGTGATCAGGGCAGATACATCCAAGAAGACTGGTACTTTCAAGCCATTGTGGGCAAGTTTGACAATTTCAGATTGGAGATAGCGTCGATCCTCAGTGGACAGAAGGAAGGAATCAACAGAGAGGAGCTTGACACAAGAGAAGAGGTAAGCCGACCAATCACGAAGTTGTCTTTGGCAATTTATGAGGCGAGGTAGAACTTCCGCCAGCAATGCATTCCAGCGTTCACTTGCATACAATGCGCAGACCTTCTCTCACATACAAAAATAGACATAGAAAACATATTCAGCAATCAAATTTGCAAAAAGCTCTCTTACTGATTTACTTTAAAAGAAAAGAATATGATTTCAAGGTCAATCCTGGTGGGAACATACATCTTGGGAGGAGGTAACTGCCAGCATCCTCATTAAATTCATAGAGGTTATTGTGCAACCTGCTTCACCATATCAGCATAATCAGCAGTTTACATAAATCAGACCTTCTCATACAGCTTTGCGGCTGCATCCAAGGCTCCTCGATGGTAATGGACAGCTGCAACTTCACCATCCAGAATCACTCCATGTCTCTTGCGTGATGACCGATGGAAATTATCAGCTGATTTACGAGTAAGGTCCAGATAGAACTCCTGCCAAATTGAATCAACTCAATTCTCAGATTGCACACCGCTGGAATATATGTCGAGATGCAACATAATCACGGAGGTTTTAAATAGTACACCATATAGTAGGAACATCAAAGCTAATATCTGAAGTAGCAACAGCAAAGAGTACCTCAAAGTTCTCCACAGAAGTGAGGGACTTGCGCAAGGTTTCATCTGTGATGCTATTCAAAAGTGCATGCTCAGCAGCCACATGAATCTCAAGCAGATTCATTGGCGGATCTATGTTTGACCTAGCAGTCTCTAATGGTCGCGGTTGTGTATTTTCCAATGACTCCTTAGAAGTTGATGGAGAAAGTGAAGCAGGGGCACCACCATCTACAGCTGGGCTGCCATTGATCCCCACATTAAACAGACATTGATGAGCAATCCTCTTGGTAGAAAATTGGTCAGGACAACTCTCCCATTCATAACTAGGAATGTCAGGCTTTAAATTTTTAAGTGACGGAGATATATTCCTCACCTTGTTTCAGAGAAGGAAAGACGATTCGTGTCAACCATCTCAGAGAGGTTGCCAGCTGAAAGAGATGCTCTACGTCGGTTGGCCTCCCGGAGAAGTACACTAGGTGAAAGTGAGAGCTGATTCTTGAGTGCAATGCCTTCTAGATTGTTTTGCTGTGCTGCTTGAAACTGGCAAACCAAATCAATTAGTAAAAAAGCAGGAGTCTTACAGCAATAGCTGCATCTGTCTCAACAGCATGCACAAATACATTAAAAATGAAGGCAAACTAACAACAGCAATCATCTTGTGGGTAGAGATACACATGCATGAGGAAAGACAGGAAAACCCTAAGGAAGGACAAAGTTCCAAGGTCCAAAATCAAAGTAATCAACACTTAAAGAACAGAAGGTACCTGTTCTTTGGCAAGGATGCGAGCTGCTGCATCAGAGGGGACTGCAGGCCAGACTGCTGGCTTGGGCCATGGCAACATGCTCAATGCTGCACTGTAAACATTGACAGTATTAATCTATCAGAAACACAGAAACTCATCTCTTGTAGAGAAATTTATCAATGTTGAAATTGTAACTGGATTCAAGAAAACAGGGCTGTGTGGACTGCAGAAATAACAAACTTGATGCCCTTGATCAGTCAGAGAAGATAAAACTTAGCAAAATGCATTTGTGGGCAGTTGAATACCTATTGCAAGGACTTCTTTCAATAATTTTGCCATATCCAATCAAGTCTGCCAACCTCATAAACTGCATACCCTTCCCATAAGTCATATGTCTTACAGCATAGCCACACAACATGTGTCTGGACAGGAGCGAGAAGAAATCAGCATTGCACACTGACTCAAGAGTGTATACATCAAATTGCTTAACTCTACTTTGCAGGATTGATAGATAGAGGACAATACATATACCTTCGTTCGGGCATAAAAGTACAAGTCAGCCTGAAGCCGGTAAAAGTCCTTCTCCATATCAGGTGCAGTCCTCCATGTGAAGCGTTGGGCAGTCGCTTTCACCAGTGTCAGGCATGCTGTGATCACCCAAACTTCCCGCAGACAGAATGGCAACTTTTTCTGTCACGCACAACATAACTTTTCAGTTAGAAGGAAGAAAACATCATGTTGCTAGGCAGTTTCTATCACATTAAGAGTTCACAGAGTGGCATTGTACAAATCAACAGGGCACAAAAAGTGGACCAACCTCATGGGGGACAAGAGTTCTGGAGAAAGTCATGATGAATGTGTTGCCTCTGGCCGCTACTTCTGCTGGACGGTTCAAACTAAATAGGAGCTGCGACAATGAAAAAAATCCATAAACATATAACAGATTTTGAGGTTGTTCCAAAACAGATATTCAAACCCAGATAGAAAATGCAAAGATATGCTACTTCATATGAGCTTGCTGACAAATCTTGTGAAAAACACAAAGAAGTCCTGTCAAAGAGAAAGAAAATGGCAAAAGAAAGAACATAACACTATGTAGTTGACAGGTTGGTGATGCAATGGACAACAAACACAAAAGAAAAATTCCATGGAAACATCATAGAACTACAAACCAACCAAGGATTCTCAAATCTGCCTGGCCTTCCAGAGTTTGGAATTGAGGAACTTGCAGGCATAAGCAGATCAGCCAAAGATGGGATAGCTAGACACAGCCAGTGGAAACCAACCCTACTCTCAAAGTATGTAGGCCAAATTAAGAAATGGACTTTCAGCTCTTGGAGAGTGGAGAGAGCAAAAACTCTATCAAAATGCAAGACAAAACATTTAAGAACAGAAGAACAATAAAAACTCTACAGTTGACCGGGGGCCAGCAATATATGCCCGACTTTGCTATACCTGGGCTTGTCGAGAGAAAAGGTATTGACGAAAGTCAAACTCACGTACAACACCATCATGTACAAACTGACTGAAAGGTTTGCGCAATCCCTCAAGCAGAGCAGCCCGGTCATCACCTATGTCAGTTCCTCCAAACTCCTTTGCCTTCACATTTGGTGCATTCACTGCCAGCATAACAGGTACACTACCATAAGAAAGCACCATCAATTTCAGAGTTGCAGGAAAAGGGGCATATCCTCCACACCAGCAGGTAAATTTTTTAAAATCTTAACTCAGATAAGGAGCACATATGAGGAATGTTCAATGTGCATGACAACAAATTCTCTGCTTTCTTTGAATCATAAGAGGATTCTAGAGATTTCCAAGAGAAAATCCAGATGAAATATAATAGTCAAAGAAAGGTGCTGATCGCAAGGTTGCCAATCATGAGCTAATGTCAGATCATGTCACCATAAGCTGAGTTTTGGCAAAGTTAGTAATGTTACCAATCTCCAAGTAGATTTGCTCAAGTTCATCGTATTCACGAAGAGCATCCTCTTGCAGCTGTGCCATCTCAAACATAAATGCCAACCTCTCCTGCGAGTCATTTTATTGATCAGTTCACCATACTGCTTTGACATCCAGTACAACAAACTGGACAAGGAATGGAAAGGATACACAATCTTTATTGTGAAAACAGTACCTTCACAATAAAGAAGTTTCCAAAATTCCAGGTGGGGAGAAAGCGAGTTTCACTGAGTTTCCGAACCTCCTCCTCATAGTACAGCACTCGACGATCCAGTGTAATTCGGATGCATTCCACAATCTTGGATTCCAGATCATCCCACACTGCTGTCTCTCCCCCATGGAGCTCAAGTTTGCAGCACCTGCTTTCATACACTGAAAATTAAGTCCATATCAAATGATCCCATGATCAGTGATTATAATACACAGTCCAGCCTTTTGTTCAAAAGTTACTGTTCTTCACTTCTTGAGAGTCTTATGTGCTCTAATGATCCTAGAGCAAACAAGAAACCAGAAGCACCTTTCTCGCCGCTTGGAGCTGAACTCATTTTCAAGCTTAGAATATACCCGTCTGACAAGCTTGTTTGTACTGTCTGCCACAGATTTGAGAACAAAAACAATGAACCATTCACGATCCTCATTTTGCACCAAAGCCTTCAGACGTGGCTTCAACACATTTTTGTACTCATCAAGGTCCTGCCGCAAGAAACATGCACATGGACAAATGTTATTGCTGTTGCTGAACCATTTTCCATTCAATAAGATGGAAGCACTTTCAAAATCAAATTCCCACCTCACACAGAAACCCTGAGAAAAAAACAGTGCCAGTGACAGAGCTTACATCACATGTGATGAGCACAACTGTTGCATATGGGGATCGATACCACAAGGGAAGAGGTAATTGATCAGTTGGGATGCGCGTTCGGAGCCGTGCATCAGTGGTAAGAATATACTCCACTGGGAGCTGCTCAGCTGTCACAGGATTGCGTGCCTTATTGTTTAGAGTTGCCTTTCTGAAAGGCACTCGTGCTTCAAATGGCTCTTTCAGAATGGACCACAGATCATTCACGTCCTCAACTGCATTCAAGTTCATCAAACCGAGAATGTGACATTAAGAGGTGTCAATTACCAAACCTCTACCACCAGAAACCAAAACCCTCAAACCCTAGGTAAGACATTATTCTCCTGGATTAGCATAGGAATTCTCTATTACTTCTCCTGGTTGGGGATCTTCAAAGCTGTGGCAACATATGATTCACACTGCTGCAGAATCAGCAAACAGATTGAGAACTATTCCATAGTGGGTTTTCTACAGCTTGGAATGAAAGGAACGAAGCTCAAAAATCTGATCCTTGGAGGATGATGACTATGTCCCTCCTGCCGTTAAAGCCCCTACAAATGCTTTCTGAATGCTCCAAAACCCTCCAATTCCCAAACCCTCATTGGACAAGGGGATCAAAGATAGCTGAACCAAAACTGCTACAAAGTTGCAGACACATTTCAGAGCATAAAAGTCCTCGTTCACAGTGTCCTCGAACTCTTTTAAGCACCGCAACCCCAAACCCTAGAGGTTCCGACAGCGACCCCCTCACCAACTAGAATGCTAAGTCAGTGACCAATTTTCCTAACAAAAACACAGTAGAAAGAAAACGTATACAGCTCCCCGTTCAACCTCCAAATACCCCTACACTCAGAGTTCCGAGCCAGAACATGTCAAGCATGTTACAATATTCACAAGAATAAGAAGAAGAAGAAGAAGAGATTGGATAAAGCGCATTTACTGGCAACAACGAGACGGTCGGGCGAGTTATTGAGAGGAGCGAACGGAAATGACGAGGGCTTGGCCATGGCTGCTGTTGGCTACTTCCCGCCATCCCTACACTCGTCCCCTTATTATTCTTGCCTCCATCTTCCGCCACACTTTTCTCCGTGTTCTCTCCTTCCTCCACCTCCCTCCAACAAGTAGCATTTCCCCGCCCGAGCTCTCTCTCTCTGTCTCTCTGTGACAAAAACTCTCTCTCGAGCGAGCGAGCGAGCGAGCGGTGCAGTGCGACGAGAGCTCTCCGCGACACTACAACAACGACAACAGAGGAAGAAGACACAATCTCAAACCCGTTGCGCTTTTTTTTTTAAAACAGGGACGATGCTGCCCGTCATCCGTGAGCATGAGAGCTGAGCTTAATAATCACATCCCACTCATCCTCAATCTCAGGTTCTTCATCCATAATCCTTGACCGTCTCTGTGACTTTACAAGGAAGCCAGAACCGTCGGTCAGTGCCTCCACATGCTCATTATTGAACAGTTGTCATCTCATTTTATTTTTATTTTTTATTTTTTTATTTTTATTTATTTTTCTTCATCTTTTCTCTCTACACCACCGCCCCTCCGAAACCCCGCCCCCCTGCGCCCTCTCCTCCCCCCCGCCCCTCCGGCCCCAGAAACTGTAGGATAAAGCCCTATAGGTAGGGCTTTACCGGAATAAGGGCCCCCTAAGGCAGAGCCCAAGGGTGGGCACAAATCCGGGAAAGCCTGCCCATAAGGGCATTACACAGCATAAAAACTGCCATCGGGGATTTTTATTTTATTTTTTAAATTTTAAACCGTGTTTATTTGTAATTATGTTATACCCGGTGGGTATCTAGTGAGTATCCATCGGGTACCATGGGAAAAAAAAAAACCAAAAAGCTTGCCAGGATATTATTGCACATGAGAACTAAAGCTTTTATGAAAAAATACTAGAAATTTCATAGTGTATTCGGAAGTATATTTTTAAGGGTTTTTTACATTTAGTTTTTTGAAATCTTTGCTCTATATTTATTTTTCATTTTCATTTTTTATTTTATTTTTATTTAGTTTTCCGGGTCCAATGATATTTCAACACAATGGGTATCAAGGAAAATAACTTTCAATTTTAATTTTTTCTAAAAATTGTAAGTCTTTATGTCAAGTAATACCTTTGAAGCAAGGCATTCCCAAGCTAACCACGCCCTCTCAAGTTCCACCTAAGGAAGTGCTTTGTTTCAAGAATGTCCTCATTCCTTGAGCATTTACCATATACAAATTTCATGACTTGAAACTTGCACTCAATCCTTCATTGTAGTCACACACAAGCATCAAATGCCCGCATTGAACATGTCACTCAATCCTTCATTGTAGTGACACACAAACATTCAAAGCTGAAATTGCACATGATCACTCAAATCTTTCATCGCAATGACCACAAGTACTCAAACAAATTGGTCTACCAATCTCATTTAGTCAATGTAATTGTGATATAGTTTAAAAAATCTTCATGCTTCCATTTGCTTAACTTTTCTCCTTCATTCGTTCCTTCATATATCACTTGATCGTACTTATTGTTAAGTATTTTGTTGTGGTTTAGTTTTTCATCAACTTGCATTGCTTGTTCATTGTCCCTTGTATGAATAAGTTTTTTTTTCACAATTGTTTGTTATGTTATTGTTGCTTATTAAAAATACTCAATTAAGGTTTTTGGAATGGTGGTTTTTTTGTATTTATTAAATAATGACATCAAATTGGAAAAAAAAAACACCTCTTCAAAATATTTTTCCAATAGTTTATAAGACAACGATCTACGTTTTTCCAAATGTAAACATACTTCAAAAATGTTGTTCAATGTGACTCCATTGAAGGTGCTCTTTAGCTTCTTAATGAATAATTTATTGTTGCATTCCTTGATTCAAGAAGACCTATTCATGGCCAAACTATGCTCCCAATTGGAATTAAAATACAAGATACAAGGTTACAAAATAAAATGCATTGGAAAAAGTCATTTGAATGGAAGGAGACTTTATAAATTTGTATGACAATGTCAATGCCTTTTGCCAAAGTATGTGATGTGATCGCATGTACCCTCCCAAGTTAAAGGAATTCGATGAGTTATTATGAGAGATTTATCCGTTATTTGGTTCAAAATTTAATCACAATCCATAAATTAAAAAGTTATTCCTTTCACATTTAGCTTAGTCTTCCTCACATAAGTCTTCTAAAAAGTAAATGGTTTAAAGGTGTTTTGTTTTTCACCATTATTTCATGATGTTTAAAAATTAATTGACAACCTAATGATTTTACAATTCCTTCACAATTACAACTAATAATTTACACAACATGGTGATATAAAAGTCCTTATACATGTTCAATTATGAAAAGATTAGTGTAAAGTTTTGATTACATAATTACATTACGAGGTGTTGATACTGATGGGGATAACAATGGTGTTTTTAGCAAGACGAAGTTAGGTTACATGTGTTAAAAATTAATTTGATCTTGAATGCAATTTTAAAAACCTTGAAAATTTTCAATTTCGATATTGTGTATGAGAATTACTATAGTTGAAAGCTAAACATTTTATTCTTCTTGAAATATTTAACAAACCTTGACATTAAGGGTTTTTTTTTTTCAAATTTGAGGTTTTAAAAGTTTAGGGATTTTTTCCCATTTTGTTTTTCAAATTTTCACAAAAACAAATTTCTAAAAATTTCGAAAACATTTTTTCACACCCCCCCCCCCCCCCCAAAAAATCATCCCCAAAAAAAATAATTTTGCACTCATCTTCTTAGTCCATAAAATATTAATAAATATTATCATTTATTTTTATTCTAGTTTTCATGTGATTGAAATGATTGTTGAATAAAAAACTTATTAAGTTACAAGTGTGGTATTTGAAGGCCAACACATAAAGACACCAAAAAGGGTTCATTAGAAGTGACCATTAATGTGTTTGAATATCAACCCTTCCCAATTTCATATACATGGGATTAGAAAGCTTCTAAATTTGATGTTTTAATCATAACATCAATTTGATTATTTACTTATCTAATCATATATTATATAAAAATATTTATCAACTCATATTAATGTTCAAAAGCTTAGACTTGGTTAACAATGTTAAGTTATGTTTGAACCTTCTTGAATTCAAAAAGTGACAAATTGGGTAAAATCAAGTAGAAAATTGAAATAGTTTTGAAAAACTGTTGAACGTTTTAAAATTAGGTGATTTGTTTGAATATTGAAACCCTATATCTTGCAAACATAAACATTTCAAAATAAAATAGTAGAACTTCAAGAATGAAGAAAAAGTTCAAAATAATCTTGAACTCATTAGACCCTATACATTGATTTTCTTAATCTTGTAACACATTCAAAATTTTAAATCATTTGTGAATTGAGTCATATACAAGTTTGTTCTCAAAATTAATCCAGTAATTACAAACCTATCATTCACATTGGACTTTTTGAAATTCAATTTACATGGCCTACTACCTTGGTGACTTTCACAATAATTATATATATATTAATTTTTTTAAAATCATAAATAACAAAAAATTGTGAAGCAAAATCTTGATTATTCAAGATTTTTTTTTAAATGAAAATTTCAAATAAATTAATTGTTCAATAGACATGTGTCAAAGTTGTGAAGGTATTATGATCATCCAAAAGTAGATTGATGCACACCAAATATTCATGTTGAATCATTCAAGTGTAAGGTTTTGAACAAGATGAGGACATGAAATTATTTATATCAATTTTACAAAGATGTTTTTTAAAAAAAAATCTATGAAGTTCTTACCTAAGCATAAACAAATTATTTTGAAATTTAATTTTGGAAAATATGCATAAAAACATTTAGACTTGGCGTATTTTTTGTGGCAAAATTTTGCCACCTAATGATGAAAAAAAGGGGCATGAATTGTGCAAAGGATTTTTGGGGGCAAAAATAGCCCAAATTCGCCATTTTTAAGGAATTTTTTTGAAATCACCATGTTTAGACCATAGATTTTTGCAAATCACCAATATATAACAAGGTTTCCAAAATATATACTTACATCTATAACCTTGAACCAAATTTGGTTAAGTCTTTTTATAGATAATCATTGGTCTACCCATCTTTCAAATTCTTTTACCTATCATTAATTAAACCCATTTTCAACTTGTCATTAACAATTTTTTTTCTAAATTACACATTGGTGCAATTAATTTCTTTGTGAAAAAAATTAAATTTTTTTTTTTCCAATTCATATGAATTACCATACAATTGATGACTTTTGGATTTAGAATTTATTGTGTTAATTTAATATTTAAACCAATATTGTGCATGTAAGTGTAAATATATACATTTTATATCTTTAATGTACCCATTTATTAATCATAAATGTATGTATTTGTAATTCATAAAAATTAATTCCATTATATTTGGTTCAATGTTTTTTTGAAAATGGGCCATTTTGATTAACCCTTCACCATATATATATATATATATATATTCCCCCCAAATATTAACATTTATTACCAATACAATATGTGGAAGTGCTTAACCCACTTATATATAACAAAGTATATGGGACAAATTGCATTATTATTGGGGGAATATCTTGGGTGCACATTACATTGAGTGCATTTTGTTTCACCTCATTTTTTAAAATATAATTTATATTCCTAATCTTTTTCATCACCATGTTTGACCTCGTCTTCTATAAGAGTTTGGGTACTTATAATTATGATTAGGTTTTTTTTTTTTTCATTTTTTTCATGTTGCACCAAAAGTGGTGATTAATCACAAGAGGACTTAGCCAAAAATGGTTTTAAAAACAAGATTGGGAAGTAGAAAATCTAAAAATCTTACTACATGTTGGCAATTACATGTTTGTTTTGCTTTCGGTACCACAAAAAACGAGCAACAAGGTGTTGTGCACATTCTGTCGTTTTATAGGTTTTAAAAATATCATGGTGGATGTTTGGAAAAACATTTGTAACCAAAATTTTCAATTAATGGTGGTTTACATCTCAATATATCATTGTATCATGAAATTGGAACAAAAATTAAAAACAAATTTATTATTTGGAGTACATTTTCACTTTGTAATAGCTCTATCACAATGTTATAATTATAAAAAAATACTACAAAGGACTAGATTTAATGGTAGTTTATCCATTAAATTTTGCACATGTAAAAAAAAAACCATGAAGAATTTTTTTTTTCACTAAAATTCTCAATTATTTTTCAAGTTGTAGAGTTCATATCAAATGTTTTAAAAACACTTGTTAGTACATTTGTTATAATAATGATGAATATTGTGATCTTTTTAAATTGTAATTTTTTTTTCATTAAATATGTAAATGTGTTAGGTGTTTTTTTACCATTTTACATAAAAGAATGGATTTTCAAAACTAATAAAAAATAGTAATGTATTGTAAAATAAGGGTTCTAAATCAATGTTTATAAAATTATTGGTGTATTTATACACAATGATACAACTACCAATCAATTGTATATTGATGGTTTACTAACTTACTTTATGTTTGAATCTCAAATTAACTAAAGGTGATTTATAAAAAAAATAAATGTGAGTGAATTCTTACATGTTATTATTTTATATATTATATGTCATCCCAATTTTCCCTAAAATTGTTTACATTGTAATGTGTTTTCACCATTTTGCCAATAACAACATTTACATTATTTGTAAATATTACAAGCCTCTTATTTTGAAATTATAATATCTCATTTTTAACCTAATAATGCCACAAATAAATTTCTTTTAGTGCTCAAATACCATTGACATTAAAAGGGTGTTATTTTGTTATGTGTGATGATTCATAATATTTATTTTTCAAGTTTTCAACCAAGCTTGAAATCCAACCAATCCAAGAATGTTATTTGATGAGCACGAACAAGAAAAAATATTTCGAAGCATGTTTTAGTCACATCATCTAAATATGCCTTGACAAAATTGAAAACCCCTCCCCCATGCCCCTCCCCAAACAAACATTGGGTTGTGTGTGTGTGGGGGGGCGGGCTGGGGAGAGCTTTCAATTTTAAATTTGTATTATGTTACAACTTGGAAATTGACAAGGTTATTCATCCTTGATACCACTTGACAAACCTAGAACGTGTCGATGTCAATTCATCATGCATGTTATTTAATTACCTAATACATAAAACAACTCAAAATTCATCTCTGTAATAGGTATCATTTATGTATGATGTTTGGGGTTTTTTATCAATTGAGTCATGTGTGGAAATGTACATTGAAATCAATTTCCATTATGTACAATCAAAATCATGTTTTAAAAAGTTGACAATGCATTGAACCCATACACACAAAACAAGAAATATTTTTAAGTGGAAAAACTTGACAAGGATGCACCAATGTTTCCATTAACTTCACAATGGGAAAAATGATTCAATAACAATGTTATGTGTTCAATAGTTTGTATATAAGTAATTATTTCCTCATTTTTTCTCAAATCAATAATTAAACTATTTAACAATAGTAACATATGGAAATAATGCTTTTGAAATGTCCTACAAAAACTAGGAAATATTTAATAACCTTCCATTTGCACCAAAATAAATAGAGTTTTCCCAAAAAGAACTGGATAGGGGAGGAATGCATCCTAGGGATAACATGCATAAAACAAAAGAAAGAGTTAGTAAGGATCTTTTAATAAACAATCCTTCATAATCTTGGATGTTATCTATTGATGTACATGAATCAATAAGATGATGCAAACAAAGGTTCTTAAATTTGTAAAAATAGTAAATAGTAAATAAATGACCATACTTGCATATCCATTATGATCTCTAGCAACATGCAAGTTGGATAGTATTATAAAATATAATAAGTTTTGTTCAATTCATATTTTATATATGCTTGAACTATGATATCACAATATATTAGTATCAATGTGAAGGAATCACAATGCTCTTGTGAGAGAATGTGTGAATTGTTGTTATCCAACCTCATTATTGTTATCAAATAATTATTATTTAAATATATTAAATCATACAAATATCCCAATAGACATGTAAAACAACCATAATAACCCATTCATGCAAAATAATGATCTTTCATCACATGAAATATTTTGAAAATGCAAGATTCAACATAAAGTCCATGGAAACAAGCTCCTACTAAAGTTCATATGAAATTGCAAATGGTTGCAATAACCTTGTTTTTTTTTTAAATCATTTGATTTTGTTGATGTGTTAAACAAGTTTTGGCCTATTCTTAGACCATGTTTTTGAATTATAGTATTTAAAAAAAATGATGTGATGCATTTGAGACTACCATGCCTTACAAATGGTCCATCCAACACTTCTTCAAAAGGTTACCACTTAACCTTTATTTTATAACATTGTGTCAAATTTATTTATACCAAAGCAATCCATCTTACAATTAGATGAAACTTGAACCATTTTCATAAGTTTTATATATATCACCACTTTAACCAATTCATCATGATGGTTCACTAATTGAATGTCATTAATACCATAAGCCAAGGTTAGCTTCCACATGGAAAAAAGGAATTTTTTTTCAAAGATTAAATATTTTAAAATTAAAATTTATTATTCATGATCTACTATGATATTGTCATATGAAGAATGTATTTATTTAGATTATAGCTTGCAATAATTAAGATGCTCATCAACATGCCAATTTCACATTGTCACCAGATTTTTTTTCATTATTTTAAATATTATGTAATGACAAAATTGACGTTAAGGTGAAATACACCCCCAAGTTAAAAGGGATATAAATGAGAATTCATGATTACCTATAAAATAAGAAAATTTGTAACTTAAGTTGAACTCTATAACTCAAGTCATATGATGACAAAGGGATGAAAGCTTTTGGATGATTAAAACAATTTGACATTTTTCTTAAATGACTTTCATTTGCTTTTGATTCCACAAAATAGATAAAGGGGACATTTAGTACAATTGGAACCAAAACTGAAACACAAACTCACTTAAACTTCACCATGATTGACACCATTAAATATTGGACATTTGTTTATGAAAATAATTATATTATAATTATTTGTAAAGTAGGGAAAACACAACACCAAAACCTTGGGCTTGGTCATAAACAAGGTGAGATTTTAAAAACTGCAAAAAAACTACATTAACATTCAAGGGGGGGAAAAGAATTTTAAAAATATCAATTTATGTGATAATATGAATTTCATCATATTTTCCCTTTTGCATGAACACCTTCATTGTTGTGATATATATTTTCAATGTTCATATTTGTACAACTATTATAATTATTTTCAAACCTTGTGCATTAAATGTTGAGCTTCAACATTTCACAATGAGATTTAGTAAAATTTCCTTACTTTGTAAATACCATTATAAGAAGGTGAAAGGAGGCCCAAATACAAGGTGATTTAGCACATAAATTTTGCTAGGACTTGGACCATTATTATTTTTATGGTATACAATGTAACACTTGTTGGAAATAACATGAAATGGTAAAAGAAATTGGACTTTCAAATCTCATTTCCAAGATTTTCATGTCTTATAATTTTGAAGCCCCCTAACTATTAAGGGACATAATTAATTGGAACATTGCAAGAGTAACATGTTAAAGAAGGTCCAACAACAATGGCATAATGGTTTGTAATCAAAATTTTATATAAAGTTCATGCTTTAAATATCATGAAATTAAATTTGGAACTATGAAAATATTGCACATGAAACAATAATCTTAAAGTTATAATAAATAGAAATATGATAACTTCAATTGGTTGATATGGTGACATTTAATTAATCGTCATTTTACATAGTTCCAAATTTAACATATATGGGTGGAAATGCAAAAAATAACTTGCACATTACAAGAGGTATTTCAATTGTGGTAGGCACGAATAGACATCCACATAAGGGGGTGTATGGGTGAATTTGATTTTTAAAAATAAATCCCACATTTTAACCCCTAAAGGATGAGATGAACATTTACTTCCATTTTTATAAAAAAATTAGTAAATTGTATTGTATGCTAAACAAGGACAACTACTTTATGTTTAAAAAACCAATATTAAATAATGAAATTTTGTTATTTTGAAGTTGGATTGTAATCATGACATTTGGGTTCTAGAAGGTCGGAAATGTTATTTGTATTCACTTGTCTATTAGGGGCATGTATGTGGTGCGAGTTTGTTATTTTTCTTGGGTAGCCCCAATAGAGGAAATTCTATTTTATTGTTATTTCAAGGGCTAATTGAAGGAGTTATGTCAATTTTTTTAAGAAGGGGTGGTAGGGATTTATTTCAATTCAAAAAAAGTTGGTGATTTTTAAAAAATTGTTTACAATATGAAAGTTGTTCCAATTCTTTTTAATTGCATATTTTAAATACCATTTTATTTGGCTAAATGGTCTTATGGATGAATTTGAACAACATCATAAAGTTAGAAAAAAAACCATATGATGATGAAAGTTTTTTAAAGTGTTGGCCAACACAAAGGTTTGGAAAACATCACAAACTTCATGGATCATGATTTGGCAATAATAATTGTGCAAAATTAGCTTTTCATAGGTTCGTATGGAATAGACATGGATGCCATTCATTTATTTGTACTATTTAAACATCGATGTCATGTGCATTGTTTGGACACGAATGTCATATGCCTATTCATATTGTTTACACACGGATGTTATATGTCTATTCATGTTATTTACACATGAAAGCCATGCACACAACTTTTGTGTTTAAATAATGCATGACATTCATGTTTAAAATATATGAACCCATGAAATAACATATTTCACATAGATTTGGAACGAATCCATGAAGCTTATAAATTTGTGATGAATATATTATATTGATATAATAGACTAAAACAAACAAACTAGCAATGGATGGGATTTTTTTTAAAGAATCAATTTGACTGAAGTTACATATATAAGAAATGGGCTTATGCTATTTGAATTAACCAAAAACAACCTTCTTAAATTTATATTTTCACCCTTTGCCCAAGAAATGTTTTATTGTTCCCCAAGGCCATGATACCAAAATTATGACTAAAATCAATTTATGATATGTGAATTAATTTGAAATAAACTAATTAAATTTGAAATTTTTTCTTCTACGTAGTTGTGTTCATCTACCATTCAAATTTGGAATAACCTTTATGGTTTTTTGCGTCTTTAAAAATAAATCATCTTGTATATATAATTTTGGTGATGCCATGTGGTTTACAAGTGGTGAGGATAATAACGGTAAAGGAGATATGTAATTTATTTATTTTGTAATGATGCATATTGTACTAAAATAACAAGTTTGGCCTTTTTTTTTTTTCCCCCCCCAAAAAGTAAGGTTCCTTGTTCAAATAAATAGTTAACAATTTTTCATGGAAACAAAATAATTTTACAAAATTTGTGCTTGTGATGACTCTACCAAGACCTCTTGCAAAATAAAAAAACAAAAGTAAAAATGGCATAGAGGGGACAAAGTTGCAAATGAGTGATTTTTTGGTTTCTAGAACAATTTTAACAACTCTTAACATTGATTTTTGATGTGCACCATCACTATTTTGACCTCAAAGATTTGAAAATAAAAACATTGAAACTAATATTATGCACTGGCCTTGTCACTTAAGCTTGTCTAAAACAAACAAAAATAAAAAATGAGAACAAACTAAAAATAAATGGCATAAATATTTGATGGAAGATATTTGTGAATCATAATGAGTTGTGTACAAACACACCATAGGCCCATTGCCCTCAACATCTAAAGGGCAATGCTTAGTGTTTTTGAAGGAGTTGTGTGTTATAAGCGAACATGTTACAACATCCTCACATTAGGCTAGCCTAGGTTTCACACTTCTTATTCCATGATGGAACCACTATGCACCCCACAACTTGCCACAAAACAACTTCTCACATCGTCAAGTTTCCCATAACAACTTCCAAAATCATGCAACAATGTGCCAAAAATAACCTACACATAGTTACAAATGATATTGCTATTTTAAATACATTTCAGAACCTTGTTAAAAAAAATTTAAAAAAAAGGTTCAAGAATAACAAAAAGGAACACATGATCAACATTCATTTTGCAAACAAGTTGCAAGCAAGAAATGATGAACTAGAATTAAAGCAAAATTGCTTGTGAGTGTGAAGATTTATTCTAGCTAATAGAGAACATTGAGTTTGGCGCTTTGGCTAACATAAATCATGTTGTTGATTGCGAGTGAGCATGGGATGTGTTTAATAGCAAGGAAAACATGGGAGGTCATGGGTGCAAGAAATGTATACATAATCAAAGTGTGTTGATGAAACATACATAATTTCCTTATATTTTGACATACATAATATTTTTTTAGAATTTCAACAAGGCAATCAAATAATTTTCCAAAATTTTCAGCTTTGATTTTTAAAAATAACTTTTTGCCAAACTTGCTATTTTGGTATTGTAATTTATGTGTGTACAATATAACATTTGGTTGTCAATGTATTGGAGGTATTCCATGTGTATTTTTGACGTTTTAAAATAAATTGTAAAAGGTGTGGGCATTTTTGAATTCCAAATATTAGGGGTATAAATGCATTAGTGATGTGTAGCCATTTACTCTAATGAAGTTTTAAAAAATTAAACATCATCATGATTAATATGACTTTAAATTTATGCAAATTTTCTTTTCAAATTTAACAATCATCATTTTTAAAAAAAATTCAATATGTAAATATGAAAAATGTTCTTTTTTTTTTTGCTAAAACAAATGATGCTTTTAAGGTTTAAGGGTTGTAAATTATTCAAAGAAAATTTCAGCTCTATAATAAAGATGCCCCCTAGAATGAAATAATTTAACCTAATATTTATAGAGTGGTAAGTACAAAGTAAGGGTTTAATTTTCTGCGTTTTTGAATTTTTGTGATATAAAACATTTGGCTAAGTTTTCCCAAAAAATTGAACAAAATTATTCCAATTTACACTAGGAAAAATACAGTTCCAAAAAATTCCCAATTTTGTTTGCGAGAAAATGACAACTTTGTGGAAAAGAAAACATGGGTAAAGTACCTATTTGCTTGACCCAGGCCCCCCATTGAGATCCCGAAAGAGGTCCTGATCGAGATCTGGAAAGAAGTCCCGAGAGAAGTCCCGATCGAGATCCCCGAAAGAAGTTTCGAGAGAGGTCCTGATTGAGATCCCGAAACAAGTCCCGAGAGAGGAGTTCCTAATCAAGAGCCTGAAAGAAGTCCCGACTCTCGAGAGAGGTCCTGAATCAAGACATTGATAGAAGTCCTGAGAGAGGAGGTCCTGATCGAGAGCCCAAAAGAAGTCCTGACTCCCAAGAGAGGTCCTGATCGAGAGCCCGAAAGAAAGTCCCCACTGCCGAGAGAGGTCCTGATCGAGAGCTCAAAAAAGTCCCGACTCACGAGAGAGGTCCTGATCGAGAGCCCGAAAGAAGTCCCGAATCCCGAGAGAGGTCCTGATCGAGATATCTATATCAGTCCCCGAGAGAGGAGGTCCTGATCGAGAGCCCGAAAAAGTCCCGACTCCCGAGAGAGCTCCTGAAACAGGAAGCCTGCGCGATCGTCGTTCCTCTCTCTCGTCCCGTCCGGTATGTGTTTTGCAGCGCACGCTTCTTTCCCCCCATCGCCCGTTGCGCCGTTTTGCTCTGCCTCCTTGCGTAGCTTCTTTGTTGTCAATGCGGAGGTAGTTCAAAAGCTCGTTTGTCAGTTGGGTCTCTCGTCGTTAATTTTTTTTCTTCAAAGAATTTTGTTAGCAAACAGGAGTGGGGGACAGAAAGCGGGTCAGGAAGCAAGGAAGGAAGGGAGACGGGGAAGGCAGAGTTAAAGAAAAGTCTCGGGAAGGAAGGATGTTCAGGAATCAGTATGACACTGACGTTACCACATGGAGCCCCGCGGGACGGCTTCATCAAGTGGAATACGCTATGGAAGCCGTGAAGCAAGGAAGTGCGGCTATTGGTCTCCGATCCAAAACCCATGTAGTTCTGGCAACTGTGAACAAGGCATCATCGGAGCTTTCTGCCCATCAGAAGAAGCTGTTCAAGATCGATAACCATATCGGGATTGCTATGGCAGGCCTGACTGCTGATGGCCGTGTGTTGTCCCGTTACATGCGGTCTGAGTGTATCAATCACCATTTCGTGTTTGAATCGCCTTTGCCTGTAGGTCGTCTGGTGGTTCAAGTTGCTGATAAAGCTCAGGTACTGCAACTCCACGAATAACACCGTTTGTATTCTCTTGCAAATGATCAAAGAAAGTGGCGCTCTTGCAGTTTAGGGTTTTCTCTCAGATGACAATCCAAAGACTGATATATGAAAGAATGAACTCTGACTCTGCAGGAAGAGTTGCCTGTCTCTCTAATCATTTACTTCTTAATTTCAGGAGGAGTTTAAACAGCTTTTTATCAAGGCTCTGACTCTGTGCTTATGTTAACATTGGTATTAGGGTTTGTGCATTAGAGCCTGTGCTTGATCCAATGCATTTTACTT
Source organism: Sphagnum tenellum (assembly GCA_963921925.1). Lineage (NCBI taxonomy): Eukaryota > Viridiplantae > Streptophyta > Sphagnopsida > Sphagnales > Sphagnaceae > Sphagnum > Sphagnum tenellum. Next base: position 6,905,990 of record OY998156.1, read on the forward strand.
TGCTTCTCACTGTGCCTTCAAATCTTACTTATATATGCAATGTTGTTCCTTATATCTTGCAGTTTAGGGTTTTCTCTCAGATGACACTCCAAAAGACTGATGTCTGAAAGAATTAACTCTTACTCTGTGGGGAGAGATTCCTGTCTCTAAGTCGTTTACCAATTATTATAGGGGAAGTTTAAACAGCTTTTTATAAAGACTCTGACTGTATGTATGTGTGTTAACATTAGTATTAGGGTTTGTGCATTAGTGTCTGCTCTTGATCCCATGCATCTTGCTTTGCTTCTCATTATGGCTTGAAATCTTACTTATATGTGTCAGTCCTGGTCACCTTTGTGGTGCAATGCATGCATCTTGGATTGGATTTCCTGTTTGAGAAATCTGAATGCGTATCTTTAATGTACTTGCAAGGTCTTGTGCAAACTAAGGCAGTTTTTTTTTGATCTCTCTCTCTTCTGGTGTGTGTGTAGGTTTGCACACAGCGTTCATGGAAGCGACCCTATGGAGTGGGTTTACTGGTTGCAGGGTTGGATGAAACAGGACCTCACCTCTATCAGAACTGCCCTTCGGGTAACTACTCAGAGTATCAAGCATTTGCCATTGGCTCCCGTTCTCAGGCTGCAAAGACTTATCTGGAGCGCAAATTTGAAACCTTCATGGAGTGCACCAAGGAAGAACTGATACGCCATGCTGTGTTTGCAGTGAAAGAGTCACTGCAAGAAGAAGAGTTGAGCAGTGGTAACTGTGGGGTTGCTGTTGTTGGCATTGATGAGCCCTTTGTTGTTCTTGACCCCAAAACACTTCAATCATATATTGAAAGTTTGGAGACTGGCAAGGAAGAGCAGCAGACAATGGAGGAGACAGGTACCGATGACAGACAAAGCTTACAGGTGCAACATGAAGGCACAGGCTCAAGAGGTATTTCTGTGGGAGCTGGTGATGACAGCCCCACTGATATGGAAACATAAGGATAGCTCTATCTTGTGGCCCAGTAGACAGACCAATGATGGTGGGTAGAGGAGGTGGCGTTGTCATTGCAGTTTTGGAGCATTTCAGTTATTGGATTCTGTACTGAGGAGCGTCTTCAAGTACTAAATTGCAACTACAGACCAATTCTGCTGTGGGCTTGTTTCAGCTGCATTTTAGTGACCATGACCAAGGATTATGCTGAAACTTTTACAGGCTTGTTAGTTGTCTCCATTTAAGGGGAATTAGTTCGATGGGAGTCTTGCTTGATTGCATGCGTAAATGCAATCACTTTTTCTAGGCTTCCAGAATTGGGTAATCTGTCTTATTTGAGCTGCTTTGTTATGTGCCACTGGAGGACTCTGAGGTATAAGAATTCAAGCTACTTTTGGAATAACTATTTGAGGTTACAGTTGCCATATTCTGAACTACCAAGGAATTGAGCTTTTCTGCCCCCACAGCACTCTGTTAGATGATATTGTTGGAATAGCTTGTTGACTTGGTGTGATTTTGTGGAGCAGCCAGGATTCTGTGGTCTAAGATAGGGATAATAAATGTCCAATGGTAGTAGGTAGTGTCTCCATGAAAAATGCACTTCGAATTTGGTGAGAGTAAGTGTGTGTTTTGTGCATGTGTCAAACTGTTGTTCATTTCAACTCTCAATGATCTGTTCACATTCACAAGTCATTTGACATTCATCAAATTTTTTAATTCACAAAACATGGAAAAAGTGAAAAAAATCAAAACCTACATATGATATGACAAATTCATCAACTTTATGTAGACAAAATTTGTTTATTGTTTACAATAGATGAACAATCTGAACTACTATTGCTTTTTCTTGACAAAAGTGTTTTTGAACCAAAAATTTGTGAAAATTTTGTTTTTAAAGTGTAAATTCAACTACCTAATGTTGCCAGTATTTTCCATATCAAAACTATATCTAAAATAAAGTTTTAAAAAAAGAGGTCAATGTTTTTTAAAATTCAGTTTTGTGGTTTTTTGACAAAATTTCCCAAAAAATTAACACGTTTTCTCAAATTTACACTAAATAAACAAAAAGTTTCCAAATTGGAAACTAGTGTTTTTTTCCTACAAATTTTGTCCTTTTTTTTAAACCAAAAGTTTGGGGAAATTTCTGGATTCTCTTAAAAAGTGTGCATTCACTTACCTAGTTTTGCTAGTTTTCTGTAAAACTTTCCCAAATTTCTCATATCACAAAAATTGAAAAAAAAAATTCATACCTATGACCTGACAAATACATCATGTATATATTGACAAAATCTGTTTATAGTTTAAATTAGATCATAAAATCCAAACTAGTCCTTTTCTCCAACAATTGTTTTGGTCGTTTTTTTTTCACCATAATACTGGGAAAATTTTGGGTTTTCTGATCAAATCCAAACACCTAATTTGGCAAGTTTTTATGAAAGATGCCATAAAATCTTTGACATCATACAATTGAAAAATCAAACTTTCTTCATCCAAACAAGATGGGACAAATAGAGTTATCGGTAAAGTCATGCAATTAGGGCATGCAATTAGGGCGCGAGAACGGCTAGTTTCGGCATAATGGAGGCATCAAAGGTGTAACTGGCAATGAAAATTTTACAAAACGAAATAACTGGGACCCGAACTAGTTTTTCCACCAATTTTGATGGTAAACTGAGTCTAATGTTTGATCCTGTCTTTCCTTTTTCCTGAGCCCCTTCGCTGCTGCTACATTTTCACTGCTCCTCCTGCAGCAGTTACTCTGGAACCTTGTGCATTAAATGCTGAGTTTCAGCATTTTATACTGAGATTTCCTAGTCTTTTTATTTTCAACCAAAAAATTGGGATTTTTTGGTTTTCTCCTGTGAAACTCAAATACATAAATTTGCTAGTTTTTAATGGATTTTTTTTTTTGAAGTCTTTTGATATCACAAAATTGAAAAACAAAATCTTAAATAAAAAAAGAAAAGAAAACAACAACAACAACAACCTCATCCAAACTATACAAACAAAATGGGAGTCCCAATGTTTTGTTTAGGAATTTTTTGTTTGTAGCCAAAGTGGCGATCATGCCTAGACCAAAAATTAAATAGCCAAAATCTTTAATCATCCTTCTATATTTTTGGCTACATAAAGAAAACCAAAACCAAGTATACAAATCTATCAATTTTAACTCTTTAAAAAAAATTTTAAAAAAAAGGAAAAATGTCACTTCTTTCTGGTGACTGAAAACCTCATAAATCACTTCTTTTCCGAAATTTCAGTTTGTTAAATTTCTCATTTTTTGGCTACATTTTCGCCAGAACTAAAAATTAGAAATTAGAAAATTAAACTTAATTGATTTATAAATCATTAGAAAAGAGTTTAATTTTAAATTTTAAATTAAAATTTTATTTTGATTAATTATTTACATATTAGATTGATATTATAAATTTATTTAATTTTTTAAAAAAGGAATTGGGAACTGAAGAAGCAACAAGGGAAGAGCCAGAGAGAGAGAGAGAGAGAGAAACAAAACTGTGGAGGTGGGAGAGAAGAGCTCCTCAGCAAGCAAACAAGAGAGGAAAGGTGCAAGACACAGAGAGAGACACACTTGGAGGAGAAAGTTGAAGAGGATATTTGCGCCGCGGGGAGTTCGGATCTACTGCAATCTGTCTGATACATTTTTTTCTTTTTTCTTTTGCTAGGTACCTATTTTGTTTTGCTTTCTCTCTTGTGTATTTTCTCTGTATTTTGAAGTTGGAAGAAGACTATGTCCATGTTGTTTTGTTTTTGTTTGTTGTGTGGTTTTAGTTTGGTGTAAGTAAGTAAGTAAGTAAGTAAAGAAGAGGAGGTTCCTGGAGTTTTGTCGATGATCTTTCCAAGAGGAAAAGATCTTATTGTTTGCTCCTTCTCTCCATCTTGCTTTTTTATTTCCAGCTTCTATGACGGACAGACAAACAGAGTCGAGAAAGACAATAGACACATAAGAGATAGAGAAAGAGATGATCTTTTCTCTCTGCTCCTTTGTTTATAACGTCCCTTTTTTCCAGCTTCTGTGACAAGCAAGGTCATGCAGACAGACACAGACACACAGACAGAGTGGAGAACAGAGAGATAGAGAGATGATCTTTGTGTTCCTTTTGGATCCCGCGTTCTTCGGCTTCTCAGACAGACAGAGTTGAAAAAGACAAAGATACAGAAGGCTTCTGTGACAAGCAAGGTCATGCAGACAGACACAGACACACAGACAGAGTGGAGAACAGAGAGATAGAGAGATGCTCTTTCTGTTCCTTTTGGATCCCGCGTTTTTCGGCTTCTCAGACAGACAGAGTTGAAAAAGACAAAGATACAGAAGGAATAAGAGAGATGATATTTCTGGTCCTTTTCCATCCCGCCTCTTTCAGCTTCTTTGATAGACAAGGCCACACAGACAGACAGAGTTCAGAAAGACAGAGATACGAGAGAGAGAGATGAAGGGTTTTAGTTGCATGGAAAGTGAGGAAGAAAACATCTGTTATGCCTAAACGATTTTGTGGAGTTTTTTCTAAGCGATGCAGAGAACACGAAAAACCTCAGAGGCTTGTGAAATGCCTCTTGAGATGATGCCTAGGAGGAAGGAAAATATCAGGTTGTGCGTTTGTTACTTGTCTCTGAAGTCCAGTTGTGAAAAGGAAAGGTTTTTTTTCATAGAGTCCGTGTCCCCACTTCTAAACCAGAATGCCAAGAGTGTCTGTCTGTGTGTTTTGCAGGCATGTTTCATTGTAGTAGACTGGAGAGAAGAAGATGAGTGGGAGTTGTTGAAGATGTCTTTTCTTTGTTGAGAGGGAAAAAGAGGAAGTGCTGTTTTTAGGGTTTGAGAGATGAAGTCTTGTGATGATTTATGAGGGGGTCAGGATGTCCAGATTTCTTTCCTGGGTTTTCTTTTTGCTTGGCAACCCTCAATTTTTTAAACTGCCAGAAAACCCTAAAGAGAGTTCTATTGGATTAGGTTTACAGAACTTGTGCTTTGCTTCCTGCAACACGAATTCATTGCCTACTTCTGCATCTTGCCTTTTTCCTTACATCAAGGAAAGCCACTTTGTCTCAATAGGATCTGAAACACCTTGGTGGTGAAGCAACAAGCTGATGCATTGTGCATGCTGAAAATAAAAGAGTATTTATGCCATGACTTGTTTTGCTGCAGGGGAAGAGAGGGCAGAATGCCATTGTCAACCCAGGGAGGGGATAGGAAGATAGCCATTGCTGTGGATCTGAGTGATGAGAGTGCATATGCAGTGAAATGGGCTGTGGCCAATTACTTACGCCCAGATGACCAGGTTATCATCCTTCATGTCAGGCCTACAAGTGTTCTTTATGGGGCTGACTGGGGTGCATCTGACCAAGTCTTGAAAACTGACAAGGAATCCCAGCAAAAGATGGAAGATGATTTTGATGCATTAACTGTTTCCAAGAGCTCAGACCTGGCGAAACCTCTTTTGTATGCAAGGATTCCATTCAAGATCCACATTGTGAAAGACCATGACATGAAGGAACGGATTTGTCTGGAGGTTGAGCGGCTTGGGGCTAATGCTGTCATCATGGGAAGTCGAGGTAAAGCGCAACCAGCCTCCTCATATGTACACTCGTCTTGATCTTCCTCACCCACAGTTGTAGGGAATAAATTATTTTCAGTTCTCTAGGATTTTTATTTATCCACTTACGTATTCCTCTATGGGAGAAACCACAAAATTGAAATAATAACTCACTTTTCAGTACAAACCCACTTTTCAAGGGTTGATTTATCTTGACAGGGTTTTAGGGTAAATCAAACATTGCTAAGCTGTATTCATTGAGTAGTGTGTGATACTTTTTGAATTGGAGTTCTTTTGTTAGATTGTGTGATCACTCAATTGATCTCATTCTTCTTGGGTTTAATTTCTTACAGGGTTTGGATCAGCTAAGCGCTCCTACAAGGGTCGACTTGGGAGTGTGAGTGACTATTGTGTCCATCATTGTTACTGCCCTGTCATTGTGGTGAGATTTCCAGAGGAAAAGGAACCAGTGAACATACTTGCACACTCTAACTCTCAGACCTTTAGTCCTCAAGCAGTCCACCTTCCCCCACCAAAGAGAGGTGGCCAAGGCAAGCATGAAATGGAAGCTGAGTGACTAATACAAATTTGTGCTGCAATGGAAAAAGCTTGAACTGAGGTGATTAAGCAGTAGATGAATGAAAAGGAGTTGCAGGTTTTTGGTGAGGCATGGATAGTTGTAAACCTTCTCTGTAGCAAAAGAGCCAAGACTTCATTTTACCATATGGCACAGAATAACTCTAAATGTTTTTGTGGTCAATAATGTCTTTAGTAAAAGTGTACAAAATTTCTAGCAACTTATTGTGTTCTCTTATCTGATTGAACAGTTCATTTTCCCTCCATAAACTGCAATCATGTTCTTTCTGAAGTATAAATTCTCCCAAGATTTGTACCATTAGCAGCAGGTTGCACATGTGAGAAGAAAGCTCAGTGCACTTTTCTGGGTTAGCAACCTTTCCTTCAATCATGTAGTAGCAGAGAGCTTTACTAATAAGGCAGAACTTTCTGGTAGTGTAAGCCCTATTGCTTTCAAATTCAGTGTACAGATTCTTTGCCCTTCCTAGTTGGATTAACAGAGCTACATGAGCTCATGCTTTTGCAGCCATTTGCTCTCAGCTTATGTAGAGACATAATTGAGAGCAATAGATGGACAAAAGAACAACATCCATCAATGAGCACATCTTTCATTGCTCAAAGGAAACACTTCCTTGCAAGGGAAAACAGCATTGAAAAGGACAGGCAATTTGTAAGGGAGGTGGCCAGATAAACGAGGATGTGCAAAGGAAATTTGTTTTCAGAACACCCAGGATCCCATAAAAATAACTCTGGAGTTGGGTAACCTCAAGGGAAAGGTGGTGTTAAAGAACACCATTTTTTGATTTACCAAGGTCTAACTCATCCGTGGGTTGAGGGTTTAAGTCACGCGCTCGTAAACTTCGTGACAGCCTTGGTTCCTTCCGATACAGCGTGCTTCGCCAACTCTCCAGGCAAAATTAGACGGACCGCTGTTTGAATCTCCCGCGAAGTGATAGTTGGCTTCTTGTTGTAGCGAGCAAGACGTGCAGCCTCCTGCGCTAGCTTCTCAAAGATGTCGTTGATGAAAGAGTTCATGATACCCATGGCCTTGGAGGAGATACCGGTATCAGGATGCACCTGCATTAAAATTCAACCTCAAATGAATGAGAGCAACTTCAAAAAGACCATAAACAGAAAAAACAAGCCAAATCGCAAGAACACGAAAAACCTTCATAAAACCATAAATGAACTTCTATGACACGCAAGCAAAGCAATGAAGGGCACCAAACTCGGTCACAGAAACACTGACCTGCTTCAAAACTTTGTAAATATACATCTTGTAACTTTCAATGCTCTTCGCTCTCTTCTTCTTCTTCCCTCCTTCCTTGATTGGCTTCTTCTCAGCCTTGACAACCTTCACAGGCTTCTTCTCCGCCTTCGACTTTCCAGCCTTCTGCTCTACAGCCTTGGGCGCCATAGCAAACGGAAGAAGTAAAACAAACCAAAAAACGAGTTTGTAAAAGCTACCCAAAACCCAACCGCCAACAATGCAACTACGGAACTCTGAATCGCAATCTCTACAACAGAAACACAGAAAGATTCACGAGCAATGATCGCAGCAAACGACGACGACGAAGAAGAAGCACGAAAGTCTAGAACTGCTGTGAACTCGCGGACACTGCATTCTTATTCTGAAGACCGACGAGGTAAATAGTAAAATCAGACGGCCTTTTTCCCGGAATAAAACACTAGGCGGACCAAGATTTTTATCTCGGGGTAATAAAAAAAGGCTTACACCAATCGGAAGCCGTATCGGTCTCTCACATGGATCTCCATCTTATGGTCAATATTCGTTTGTTATATCTGATCGACGGTTCTAGAGAGGCTTGCGGGAGGTGTAGGTAAATCCAATTTGAAGAGAATGAACCATCTTTGATGACCGAACGAACAAACGAACGAATGACCTTTTTGGATGAAGTTGGTGAAGGTGGTAGTTATTCGTCCGTAGGTGGGCCCCACCTAAAGTTTAGAATCTGAGTCTTCAATTCGCAACTGACAGTTTCATTCTGTTGATATGTTGATGAGAACGTTCGTTTTATGGTCATCCTTCTGGACTTCGATCAGAGTTAGTAATATGAAACCCTAGGGCTTTGTGACGACGGAGAAGAAGATTGCTCGAAGACGATGCACGAGAGAAGGGGTTTTCATGCGCTTGCTTGCGGCAATTATTTTCGCAGTTTTTTTTTTGGGGGGAAGGGGTCTTGGAATTAGGGATCTTGGAGGACGATTTGATCTGCAAGGATTTGAACGCGCTGCTGCGTTGCTGATCGGAAGATTGAAACACGAAGAAGAACGGATTTTTGAGAAATGTATTTTGTTGTGAAATGGAGATCACCTAATTAGCATAATATTGGTGTGGAGAAGTTTCGGAAGCAGGTTGCAAACTCTCCACTTTGTCATCCCAATTTTGATGAGGTATGAGAATTCATTGCAAGAATTAGCAAAACTTGATTGTGAAAGGAAACCAGAGATCAATTGATCAGATGGAGGCTAAGGATCACTAGGAAGTTGTGCAAGAACTTGATTGTGAAAGGAAATCAGAGATCGATTGATCAGATGGAGTCTAAGGGTCACTAGGAATTTCTGCAAGAAGATCTAATCAGCAAAATAAGGGGGCGTGGATTGACATCTTGTTATTGCGTGGGATGGGGCGGAAGCAAGGGATCTTGACGTGTATGAATGCCATTGTTGATGTTGGCAATGATCAAATGCAACTTACCATTTAATGAATTAGAACAATAACATGTTGCTGGCAATACATCAAGTAATTAAGTGTCACCAAATGTGCATGTTTATGACAATTGTGGTGCTTACATAATCATGTAATATACTATGCATGAATTGTTTTGTTGCTGTATTTTATGTATTTCAAGGAGAAAATCATGTTTTGAATTACAATGTTCTCATATCCATTGATCTTATTCAAAACATGATTTTATTTATCTTATTCAACATCAATCCACACAAGAATAAGGCTTTGCAATTATCAACATTCTTAATTTTTTGAAATATATTGTCTGTTTGATTACATATGGTAGCATGATATATTCATTTATATTTTACTTGTTGATGTAGAAAAGTATTGGCATTTGGAGTTGCTTCCAAATGAAACCTAAAGGTTTTTTTTTTGTTTTTTGGATAAGTTTGTTTATTCTTGTGTGGGTCACCTTGCCAACATGAAAGGGAATTAACCACATCAATGGAGGCATTTCATGTAAAACCATTAGTGGTTCTTGAAATTCATTATGTGATAAGTAATTATATTGATCATGGTTATGAGACACAACCTTCATTATATGCTAAGTAATTATATTGATCATGGTTATGAGACACAACCTTCATTGTATGCTTGTAATTTTTTAAGGCTTTTGAAGAGGATCATCATTTTTAATACAAAAAGTTCAAATTCTTTCAATTTTTAATTCTTTTTGCACCACATATCAATGGAGGTAATGTAAACCAGCCAATGATTGAACATTTAAGCACTCAGGGCAGGCCAATCCAAAGGGAAGGCTCTGTTGCTTTTGGTGTCCAAACAAAACTTGAAACCCTCCTATTGGTGCATATGTTGCACCAAAATCGTCAAAAATGAAATAAAATGGAAAAAGTTACGGCCTTCCAAAGTAGAGGGGCCAAAAACTCAAAAAAACAAACCATTGAACATTGTAATAGCTGGTTCTCGATCATCCAAAAACTTCTTTGTATGTTGCTCTGTTGCTATTAGAGTTCAGACATGATTTGTAGAACTTCAGATGGCACTCTTATAGCACTTTAAATCATTTAAAATGAATGAGAAATCTGAAAGTTATGAGGTTTGAAAGTAAGAGGGGTCAAAATGAAGAAAAATGAAAAACACACAGTTTGCAATTTTAAAAAACGTATTTTTTTTTACTGGTCTTCTGTGGCTAGTCCTTGGGCTTTGCATTTCAAAGATGATTTGTAGAGCTTGAGAAGGCGTTGCTATAACATTTTAAATCACTCAAAATGGAAAAGAATTGAAAAAGATTAGCCAAAGTGTTTGGTCATAGGCAAGAGATTGATGATGGGCCGGTTTACCCTATGAAAGGTTGTAGCATGATCATGTAAACATTAAAAGCAATATAATGATATGTGTCTCTATTTTGTTGCATAATTTTAGGGAATCAAGTATAGAATTTTGCAAGAGATGGTTGATGGCTCTCTTTTTGACAGTTACATTATTTTTCATAGGATGCAAGCACATATGAATAAGAACCAAAGGGAATAGTTTTCATTTAACAACTTGTTTCTTTGTCAACATATGCATCTTTCTTTATCATGCAAATGACCAAATTTAGATTATTCACATTTGGGAAGAGTATGGGTAGCTTTGATAAATTCATTGTCAAACATTTAAATTAATTTTCAAAATTCAATTTAACACCCATTTTTCAATTACTTTTGTACTTGACAAAGGTTGATATTTATTTATTTATTTAGTAAATTCAGAAAAATCTTTTGGTGGTGAAAATAGTAAACTTTCACCACCAAAAAATCATTGACCATGCATATGTTTATGACCAATGGTCAAAGCAAAACCTAACATTTTATCCTTCTTTTGGTTTTGCATGCATGTTTTTAATACTTGTACAATTATTGACCTATCTAGTGGGCATTCCATCTTCTGAAAATCCATTGTGCAAGGCTAGCCAATATGATCAATTTACATGACATAATATTTAGCATACAAGCAAGAGGCACTATCATATTGGCATGCCTAAATCAATAGGTTGACGAATGCCTTATAGCCAAAACATTACCCTACACATATTTTTTTTCTTTTCCTCCCACATTAAGTAGTCTTTCTTTAGGGGTATTTAACAAATAACCTATTCCATTTACAAGGTCTTTATTTTGTATGATTGCATTGCACCTTATTGATCATTTTTGGATTGGAAATGGTTGACCAAGCCAAAATAAAGGCCCATATTGTCGTTTTTCCCTTCCAAATTTGTGATATAATCAAAGAAGCAAACATCCCAAAATAATTTTGCCATTAATTGGGGATACATTTTTAGAGAACATTTAAAAGAATGGACAATAGACAAAAAATTGGTTATTGTTAAGGATAAAACAATATACAATTTGAAAAAGATTATATGACTTGACAAACAAAGAACTTGATAATGAAGAAAGATTAAATGATTTTATTACTTGAACACAACATGATGCTTGTAGGCATGAAATGAAATAAAAATACAAGGGCCATAACTTGTGTTTTCAAGGTAGATTGAAAGGTGATGTTTTTCAAACCCTTACCTCGTATTATCTAATGGAACTTATTAATATATTTCCATTACACATGATGATGTCACCACCATCAGTCATTTGAATTGAATAAATGTGAATGTTTATGTGATGGTTGATCATTATCTAATTCCTATTTGAATTTTTTTTAAACATGTCATAAAAAGTGAGGTAGTGACATCCTAACTTGATAATCAAAGAAAACATGACCAACAAGTGATATCAATGGTTTCAAATGTCCATCAAAGCATGCAAATGGTGTCAATGTGTTTCAAATGTTCAATTTGATCCCTTTGTTATTTTGTTTTGTTTTTCTTTTAAGGTTTTTGAGTATTCAGATTTCCTATTGCAATTATTTTCATGCCCAAAGACAACTCAAGAAATAATATGCCTATTTATTGTAGGATATCTAGATCATAAATTTGGCAAGGAATTGACAATGTTAACATTAAACAATTCCAAAACAATACAACTTGCACATGGAATACATTCACTAGTGTTGTCATTGCATGAGTCTAACGATCCAAACCTTATATCATTTATGAGTGGTATTTCACATTGAGATGTTATTACAATTTATGTACACATTCTTTAATCAATTTTTTCTAAAAAAATCTCAAGTTTACCAAACTTACACAAATCTTTTCATTGTGGTGAAGCTAGTTAAAGAAAACATGATGGTTATATACATTTAGACAATTTTGATCTTTTGGTGATATACTTTTATTTATAGCACTTGTTTCATTAGAAGAAAATATATCTTTTGCAATTATTATATGCAATTGATTTTCAATTGGAAGCAACACATGCAATTTTTCCTTAGTTGCATTTATGCAACTATTTTGGCGATGATTCATTTTGCACAACATGTTTAAGATACATCCAATTAAATGGGAACGCATGACAATATGTAGTCGACATTGTATAATCCAAGTTAAGTAGTTAGATGGCCTAGGTAATTAAGCTAGGTTAGGTTTAAGTAAGTTGGGTTGGACTAGGTAAGGTGCCCTAGGTAGAGTAGACCTACTTAGGGAGCTAATCTAGGCCACCTAACTACCTCAACTAGCCTAAGCCAAAGTAGGTTGGGTTAAACTAGGCAAAGTTCCCTAAGTAGATTATACGTACCTAGTAGTTTAAGTTAGTTAAGATGCATAGGTTGCAAATGTGAAGATTTGAACTTCTCACCTCCAGGTCGAATAATCAAATCCTTACGATTGCACCATCACTTTCACAAGGTGAAATTCTTTGTCAACATATTGTAATGTATTCAAAGTTTTTATATTATTTACATAGGTACATAGGTAGTTTAAACCTAAATATGTATGAAGATAGGTAAGACGATAAAAAAGGTAGATAGTAACTTGGGTAGATAGATAGTTGAACAAACTAATTAAAAATATTAAGTAATAATTTAATTACCCTATGTATAATTGTTTTGATTATTTAACATTCTTAGTGTCATAACACCACTTTCACATAATGAATGGAGTTCATTCATATGAATGTTCATCCATCATTCATAATTAATTTTTAGTTCATTTCTAAGTAATTCTTAATTCAGTGTTAATTAATTTCAAATTCATTTTTATTTTATTTTTTAGTTTAATTATAGTTAATTCATAATTTACTTTCAATTCCCACTTAGTTAACTTTTAATCAACTCATTATAAAATATCAGTTCACATATCATTCACTCTTAATTAAGTGTTAGTTAACTTTTAATTCCCTTGCAATTAAAAAACTTCTTAAGTCAATAAGCATGTGGAAATTTTATGGAAGCTTCCTTGAACTAAGTCCCCAAAGGGGTATAAATAAACATAGGAGCCCCCATTATTTTTAGTTTATTCAACACCAATATGAGGTATGATATTGTTTTATATCCTTGTTTTTTTCTTTTTGTGTTTACATTTACTTGTTCCATTGCAATAAAAATTTGTTTATATTTTGGTCTTGCATATTTTGTGTTTTTATCTTTGTCTCTTTGTTTCATGTTTTTGATTTAGACTTAAACCTATCCTTTCATCATCAATCTTAGTAGTTTTTGTGCTTTTGACACTTACCATGGGTTAATATACTTCTAATATTAAGGTTATATTATATTAAACTAAAATAAATTAAACATAAATAACACAATTATATTAACCTAGGTATATTAGGAATATTAACATAATTAGCCTAGGTATTCTAGCTTATGCTACTACATCAGGCTAGTATAATTGGTGTGAATCCATTAGTAAACATTGTGAGGAATTTTTTTAAAAACATTTGTTGGTTTCTGCCTCATCCAATGTTGAAGGTTTATATGAAACAAATTTAGATTACAAATAAGCCGATGGTGATGGAAACACAACAATGTGAACATAAACTAAGTTTTTGTTATTTTACATAAATTTGGTTCAAAAGTTACAACTAAAAGCAACAATTTGATTTGACAACACATGATTCACAACAAATAAAATCAATAACATTAGGATCTTACAAAAATTACCTCCTCAAAATCCATCATGACAACAATTCAAAAGAAGAAAAACAATGTACAAAACTAAAGATATACAACACAATTGCCACAAAATAATATACAAATAGATATATTAAAAATATAATGTGAAATAATGTGTAGAAAAATATGGATGAGCAAAATGAATGAAAAATGTGTAAAACAAGATGAACAAGCAAAACGTGAACAACAAAATCAACAAAGATGCAAGAGGAACAAAAAAAAACTAAGTGAAATGAATGAGATCAACAAATGAAGTTGATTTAATACATATTTTCTGAAGAATGTTGTGAATTAATGAAATTTAAGATAGCCAAAATCTTAATATAAATACTATATAGGTTTTTACACAAAGTACCTTTTTAAAAAAAAAGACTAAGTGCTCAAACAAAGTCTAAAAATGAAAATTAACTTAACTATAGGTATAAACACATGTCTATATTGCAACATTAGGTTAACATTTTTATAAGTTGTTAATGTTTAACCCCTAAACAACATTTAATGTGTACTTTGTAATGTATTTTTGTCTTTCTTTGACACTGATGGGTTAAGTAATGTAAACTTTAAAATTAAGTATTGTTAAAGTTTGAAATTTTTGATTGACTAATATTAGTGTGTAAAGATCATTACACAACACATGAAAATGTGAAAAATAGGTCTTGATAATTTACATTTAACAAATAATGTATGAAAAAATATACACTAAAAACATTAGCCCCACAAAGCCCCAAAAGGCATTCCTAGCACTAGGAATTTCACTATTCCACCTATGAATGCATTGAGGTGAGATGTTGTTCCATAATGTCGAACATGGTTTACTGGGGCCTATGCCATAATGTAAATGGTGTTCTCCACCATTGTGAATGCATGTGCCATAACATTATTGGTGTTCCCCATTGCATGTCACAAGTGGAATTGACAAAACGAAAATTCTACTTGTGACCCACTTAAGAACCAATGTATGACCCACTTGTGTCACCTAGGAAAAAGCTTTTAAAACTACTTGTTTAACACACGAAGACTAGTTTCAATGTGCTTACTAATTCTCAAACAACAATGCGCATCTTTTGAAAAGGTTTTCACTTGGTCAAATTAGGGTTTTTTTAAAAAGAAATTGTGAGGTTTGAGTCTATTTTTTTAATAAAAATAACAACTTGTTGATTTTGGGTCTAAAGAATATTTTGAAAAATAGAAACCCATTAGTTTTGGGGCCAAGTTAAATTGCCAATTCCTCAAGTTGACAATAAAAGCTTTATGAAGAACATTGGTTTGGGTATTAAGGTGAGGTTGGGTCCAATGTTTTAGGCTACCAATACAAGCATTTGTGGCAAGGAAATTTTGATTTTTTGCAAAAGTACATATTCATGTGGTTTCACCCTTTTCCAAGTTACTAAATTCCAAGAAATGAGTTGATTTCTAATTTTCATGGCAAAACTCACAATGAGTGGGAAATTAGAAAATTAAATAAAGCCATAAGAAGGGAGTGAGAAGTGAGGAAAAGAAAGTCATAGGGAGGAAGTGGGACCCAAAAAAACAAACAAACAAACAAAATCGCATAGAGAGAGCAAATTAAAAATATTTTTTTTAAAAATCACATTGAGGGAATGCAAAGTGAAAAATAAATAAATAATTGTAACAATGGGAAATTGGAGCCATGTTTATAAACTCTAACCCCAAATCCATATATCAAAGCTTGTACCTTATGCCTACACTCTTAAGACCTAGGGTTGAGCAAAAATACACTAAGACAAACCCTAACCAATGCCCAAAAAACTTGAGTTGAAATTGAGGCCAAGTTTTCTCACACCTTGGCCTGCCAAGGTGAGTCTTGTGATGAGTCTTCTTCCTTCCCTCATCAAGACTCACCATGCTAGGTACCCTAATGGGGGCCGAAACCCAGCCCCATCTAACACAAGTTTTCATTTGGATGGACTTCATGTTTTTTTGGTGTCCCCTTTGCTTCAATGAGGTCCATACCATAAATAAGAACTATAAGTTATTCCACTTTTGCTAGGAGGAAAAGTGTGGTGCAATCACACATTTGCATGCCCAAATTTTATAAATTATAAGTTATGTTGTTGAACAATTTATCATGCAAAGTAGCTATGAATAGACACATGTTGGGCCTTGTAATATGGATCCAAACCTTTACCTTCGTACATTTAAACCCTTAACATTATGTATGCTCATCTATCTATGAAGGAAGGTATATTGTTGGCTCTCCTCTTACAAAGGCACTAGGGGAACACCTTCTGAGTGGGTATAGGGGTTAGAGAATCAAAAGTTGGCTGAATGGATAAGGTTATAAGTTTACGTGTAATTTTTTATTCGCCCAAGCTAATCAATGCCCCTTTGTAGATTTTGGGTGCACCCATCCAATTGATGGGTTGTTTTGAAGGCTACCCATCTATTGTTGGTAACATCTTCTCAACATATGAATGTTGGGTAAATGGTTGAATCGTGTCTCTATATCATTTTTTTCGACGGCTTTTCACTTGCCTTTTTGTACCACAAGGTTTCATATCAATATGAAATGTGAAAAAAAATTCATATGACTAATTTTTTTAAATGAAGTTTTTTTTAATAAACATGCAAATAATTAACTTCAATTCCTTTAAAAACGAATAAAATGAGATTTGAATGATTATGCAAGAATTGATTAAAATAAAACATTTAATTTTTTTAATAAATATATTATTTATTCATTTTTTGATATATAAATGTTTTGAATTAATTTGATGTTGTTTTTAAAAATTCAATAAGGCTTTGATGAAGATTTAATTTTAAAAATCATAATGATATTTTCTTAATTGATTAAATGTTTCTTGTATTGTTGTTGCCTTTTATGTTATAAAAATTTATTATTGTCCTAAGATAATAGACATGTATGTATGATTTTAGGTTATATCAAGCATGCATGGGACAAACACAACTAGGTTATAAAGTTGGGTGGGGGTGCAATAGGGTTTATAGGTGAAAATTTAAGGAGAGAAAAAAATTTAAGATATTTAATTATTTTTTCTCTATCACAGGTTTATTTTTTATTGTGTGGTTTCAATAGGTATAAGTAATGGATAATTCAATTAGATTGAAAGAATTATAAATTGTAAGTGGAGCTTTAAAAAAAGGGGATGAGGGGTTAGGGTTTTTTTTTCCTTTTCCAAAAGGGTTTTTTATTGGTGAGGACAAGAGGATGAATCAATTCTACCCCTTTCCATAAGAGTTTTTTTTAAAAGGGATTGGGAGAAGTGAATTATATTTGGGATGGGGATTAACCCAAGGGATTGTTTCTTGGGTGGCATGGGAGGGAAAAGTTTGGTTAATTCTCAAGGTAGGAAGGTGGGATTTTCAAGGAATTAGTATTTTGGTGGTGTGGGATAAGGTCGTTAGAGAAAGGGGGTGGGTCTATTTTTCTTTTTCTTTTTTTGTCTTTTGTGATATGGTGATTTAAAGATTTTTTTCAATAAAATATTATATATATATGGGAATGGAAAATTTTCATAAAAAACTTCACTTTTAAATTTTTAACAAAAAAATGTATTTTTTGTTTAAAATCAAACATTTAACACATGAAACCAAAAAATGAAAAAAAATCAATTGTGACTTCTTTGTGTGTCCAAAAACTTTTATGTACATGATAAAAAAAAAATTTGATGTTTAACAAATAATAATAACATATTTGAATGAAAATCAAAATAATGGTTAAATAATGGAAAAAATTTAAGGTTTACATATTAATATCTTTCAAATCTAGGTTGAGATATTTAAAGTTCAGGTGTAAGCATGAGGTGTATAATTCAAATTCATAAGATGCTAAGGATATTGATGTTTTATTCAATATTAGACCATAATTTAGTCACCAAACCATGGTTCATCAATATCCATGGTTAATAGTAAATATCTTTCATAGTCAAAATTATTGAAAACCAATAATTAAATTCATAAGATGCCAATGATAATGATGTCTTGTTCATTATTTGACCATAATTTAGCTACTAAACCATGGATATGATCATTTATTGTTAAGTTGAAATATACCATAATCAAAATTACTTTAAATCAACACATAGTAGGGAAAAGGTTTAGGGTTAAGTTTATAATTGGGTTTACGATTTAAGTTGGGTCATTTGTCCCATATAAATATAACATTTTATGTTTGTTGTCCTTTTTTTTAATAGCAAAAACAATGTGCTTGGTTCAAATTTCACCATTTGTTGATTGTTTTTTTGCTTCTTTTGCAAGTGTATATTTTGCCAAGTGTGTGTTTTTCTAACTATTAAGTTTGTTAAGTGTTACTTCATTTGTTTGTTGTCAAAATCATTTTGGTAAACGTTATTTCTCTTTTGCACAATTGTTATAATTCCAGTGAAAGAAGTCAAAGTAATTGTTACGGTGGATGATTTGGATTTTGGAATTAAAGATGTTGGATTTGAGACAAAGGTGTTCATTAAGTATGGCACCTTTGATTGAATTATAAATAAGAGCATGGAAGATCCAAGCTATGCATATTTTCATTGTGATTTGTTGGACATAATAATTGTCACCACAATCAACTTGAAGGTGAAATTGCCTCATATAGAAATCCATGAGGAACATTTGCAGAAAAACACGTTTATGACAATGGAAATTTTTAACATTGAGTCAAAATTCAAAAGGGGCTCTAAAAAAAGGGGATATGCATGTTGTCATTACAATTGAATCAACAACCATTGTGTCATCAATTCCTACATTCCAATCGAGTTAGTTCCCATTTTTTTCCACATATTTAATTACAAAATTTAAAAATTTTATTCAAAGTTGGAGGTCTACAACCATTGTTGTCATTATCATTGGTGTAAAGGGAGTAAAAGATAACCATTGTCGATTATAGATGGAGAAAGTAAATTTAACCAAGATTACTTTTGGTAACAATTTCAGAACAAAATATGATCAATTGCTTGAAGCGTACAATGGAGGCCAATGTGTTATGTTATTGATCAATAATAAGACAACAACATAAAAAATAGATCAATATTTAAGAGAACAACATTACATAATTTTAACAAAGGTTGTTGATGAAACAACTCGAGTTTGTTTTTTTCAATTACACAACAAATTATCAAATGCCCAACCTGCATTGAAAGAAGTAAGCCTATTCCCTATCGTTTGCATAATTCAATGTTTTTTTCAATTTTATACAAAAATATCAAACAAAACCAAATGTTCATCTCATGGTTAACTATATTATAAAAGATAATGAAAAATAAGAATAATGTAAAAAAAATCAAAATTTTGTAATTGAGCACTTAAAAAAATCAAATGTTTGCTTAATTTTCATTTCCCTTAGGAGAATCGAGTGGCCACCCAATTATTTTCTTCTTAAAGGAACATGATAATTGGGTTGTTGCCTTATTTTTGTCTTTTTAAAGGAATTTGAAAATGGGGTAGTTGCATGATTCTCTTTTTCCTAAAGGAACTTGAAAATCAAGTGATTGTCCAAGTCTCCTTTACAAAACAAATTTCAAGATTTTTTCTTGCCTGGGCATTTAGAAAAATTAGGTAGCTGCCTGATTTTCCTCTTCCTAAAAAAAGAACATGGGAATCATGTGATTGCCTAATTTTCTTCTTCCTAAAAGAACATGAAAATTGGGTGGTCACCCAATTCTTCTCTACCAAAAAAAAAAAAAACAATCATAGTTTTCTTCCCTAGGTAGTGAGGAAAATCAATCGGTTGCCCAATTCTCCTCTTCCTGAAAGAACTTGAAAATTTATACAAATAAAATTCAAGTTTTTTTTTTTCCACCCAAGGAAGTTAGGAAAATCGGGTGGCCACACGATTATCATATTCCTAAACAAACATGAGAATAAACTAGATACCCAATTTTCCTCTACAAAAGAAAATTTCAAAGGTTTTGTTTTTAACAAGGAGAGTCGTCTCTTTTTAAAAAGGACAATCAAGTAGCCATCCGATTTTAATGAAAAATTCGATTCTAATTGAAAAACAAGACCCTACCATTTTATTATTATTTCCTTGAGGAGGGGAAAACCGTGTAACCACATCATGTTTTCTACTAAAATGGTCTATAGAAAGTAAAACTACATTGAAATAGTTTTTTACAATAATTGTCTTGAAAGCAAAAATCAACATTCCATTACATACTAGACGTAGAATACAATGTTGTTACTAATAGTGAAAAAGTTATCTTTATATAGTCCATTGGAATTTTTCTTTGGGGAGTGAATATGAGATAAAACATTAAAGTGTGTTTGTTCAAAGAAGAACATATTGTATATTTAATATGGTAAGGTAGGCAAGTATGTGAGAAACCTTTGTAAATAACATTCTCCACATTGGTCCATGGCTTTTGAGCATTGAAAAGATTTTTTGGCCCCTTTTTTGGCACATCTAATGTCACAAAAATCACTATAATTGGTTAAATTAAAAAGGAAGATATGGCTTATGGAAGTTAAGGGTTTAATTTGAAGCATTAAAAAAAAAATCTATTTATAAACTTAAGATGTATGTACGTTGGTCTAATGCTTTTGCACTTTCAAGATTATTTTTGAAGTTTCAAATTTCACACCCATAGCTTTTTAAAACACTCAAAACGAATAAGAAGTGAAAGAGATATATTGTTTGAAAGAAAGGGGTATAATGTTTTTTTTCGTGCTTGAATCAACTTTTTTTCTTGTCATTTTTTTTGTTGTTACTAATTTTACATTGTTCTTTATCTTTTCTGTAGGTATGAAATTTGTAAATTATTACATTTTCACAACATCTTTATTATGTATTTCTTATGCATTTCCTTATTTTTGTTTACATATTATGTGTATGTGTGTACATGATTTTCTTTTTTAATTGATTGATGCACCATTTTTCACATTTATCGTTTGTTCATGTTCATATTCATTTACCTTTTTGTTTCGACATTTTTTCTTTCCAAGTGATCAAGGTGTGTCCATGGTTAGCCCGCTTCTATTTCAAAAAGTATGTGAAATTTGTCATATAGTGGGTGTCATCATTTTTCAATAGGTAATGTTCATTGTAATGCTTGTTGTTCAAAATCAACAATTCAAAAATTAGACTTTCTTCATGGTTCCATTGCAACCAATGATGAATGTATATTATTAACTATTAAGGGCAAGTGGCTTGAAACAATTATGCATATGACGGAATCTGAATTCTTGGATTTGCTTCATGCGAAACAAGTTCAACTCCTCATTTCAATTCGCATTCATGGTAAATTTTAATTATCGCCCACATTTGCCCTTATTGGCATTCAAGAAGACATCCAACAATTTATCCCACGAAGGGAAAGTAGTTTGAATTGCGAAGGTTAAGTTGATCCTTTGGTAATTATTCATAGTGACAATGTTCAACGTAGTGTGAAACATAAGTTTGATTTTGATGAATTGAAGTCAATTTCTAGACAATAACCTTTTTAGAAATTAATGTTTTATGTGACCTTTCTATAGTTACCTTTAGTATACAAATATTTTATATATGTGGAAATTTCCTATATCAAAATTTTGGTTCAAATAGCCTTTATTATATAATCATTTTCATAGTTTTTTTCCTAGAGGAAAAAGAAAGTTTTCATACATTGATTTTACATCAAGTGCCTAACATAATTTGAAATGCAACATTTTTCTATGTGAAGTTTGTTTTCAATGCAAAGAGTTTTTGAATGTAAGCAATTTTTTCAATGAAAGTAGTTTTTCAATGTAAATGATTTTTCAATATAAGAAATTATTCAATCAAGTGAATTTCCAATGTAAGTAATTTTTTATTACAAATAGTTTTTTAGTGCAAGCAAATTTTTGATGCAAATAATTCTTTAATTACTTTTTTTCAATGAAAATATTTTTCCCAACAAATAAAAAATGTAATTAAATAGTATCAAATGAATCATTGACTTTATCTTTTTTGAATGTGTTTATGTGGAACCATGCTTTTGTTTATATAGATATCCATTAAATTAAAGTTCATAATAATGGAAAAAACTTTATTAAATCTTATTGATTCATCATTTGAACATGTATTGCATTCATATGGCCTTCATTTAATTTCAACATAAAAGTATGAAATAGGTTTTTTAAAAATTGATTTTATATTTTATTTATTGGATAATCATTTATCATCTCTTCAATTAAGGCAAAATAAAATGGCACATTTACATCAATATTTATTATTGAATAGCCCCAACAATGTTGTATTCGAGAATTAAATCCAATTTTTTTGTGTGATTTGCATCAAGGCATGGTCACAAATGAACATTAATATGTGACAAAAATGATAGTGAATGCTAGTATGGGAGATTTGTCGATATATTCACTAGAAGAAAAACCCCATTTTTCGAATTGTCTTAAATGACTAAAAGTGTCTTTTGCGACTATTTTTGATAAAAAATAGTCGCAAAAGACACTTTTAGTCGCCTAAGACAAGTTGAAAAATGAGGTTTTTCTACTAGTGATTTCATTGTAATATTTGGATAGTTGAATATCTACAAAGGCCAATTTACATTTGGAATAAAGTATCAAAACACATTATGTCTCGATGTGGCATGGCTTTTCAATCTATCCCCTTACATAAAGCATACAATTTTCAACATTTTGAACTAATACAATATTTAATGGTTTATCTAGGTCTTTGCTTACTTTTCAAATTAATGATCCTAAAATTACCATAGATTTAGATGATTTTTTCTCTCTTTTGAAATCAATGATGCAACAACCTCTTATACAATTATCACAACTAGCTACATGTTTTTATTGGAATGAAATTTTTGATTTTACATTAATAGAAAATTTGAAAGATAATTGGGATTCACCATTGGAGTATGTTGTTTCATTGTTCAACAATTCTTGTAATACAAATATTGTTAAAAAATAAATTAGAAATCATATTCAATACTCACAATTTTTTTGAAGAACAACACAAATGTTCCTATTAATGAGATTTTGTCTAATCCATTCAGTTTAGTTTCCCTTACCAAAGTTAAAAAACATCCCAAAATTCAAATGGAACACTCCCATTTATTGTTGAGCCTAATATAACACAAAACTAAAAAGGGAATATTTTGATTGGGCATTTTATGATGACAATATTTTTGAATTATTGGAGGTTTGTCCAAATCTAACTTATTATGCAAAAACATCTAAATTCATCAACATGTTTTCAAAATATCAAAAGAACCAAATCACAACTTATGAATCACATGAAATATATATACCAGAAAATCATAATTGTTTTTCATAAATGACAAAGTTCAATCATAATATATGCAATGCATTTAAAAAGAAATTAAACAACCAAATCCCACACCATAACTTATTTGCAAAACACAATGTTCAATCAAATAAAATAGAACATAATGTTGATATTAAAAAATACACATACTTCAATATACATTGACAATTACAATAAACGAATCAAAGATGTTCATATAATTCCATGTTTTAGTTGTGAAAGATTATGTTTTCTAAAACAACTTAAATGTTTTTCAAATCAATTGTCAAAACAACTTTCTATACACTTTCAAATTCAAATAAAACTTTATTTAACATCAACATATGTACAAGTTGTTTACATAACATTAATGAAATAAGCCACTTTAATATCAAGTACCAAATAAATTTCTAGAAACAAAATCAATCCATTAGTCCAAAAATTAACACAATTAAAAGAACATTTTATTTCACCATGTCTTGTTTTTGCTCAAATTTATAATTTCCAAGGGTATGGGAAATATAAGATGCATGGTTGTGTTATTAATGTTCTTGAAAATGTGGATCAACCTTAATCAATATTACCACATTTACCACATGGCGATGCAACAATAGGCATGTTTTTTAAACAACATTTTGTATACAAATCACCTTATATGTCAAGTAATGTTCGTCCAAATATGGTGATGGTCACTTTACAAAATTTAATTGAAATATCATCATACAAATATTTGAATGTTACCATTCATCATCAATGGACAAGTTTGTTTGCTTTGCATATGAATTCACAATCTCAAATTTTTTACTACTAATAATGCATCATTTGATAATTCGAATTCAGATGATGAAAAAATACATTGTAGACTAACAAATTCAATGATACATAATTTTTTAAATGCTCAAAAAATTATGGATTATGATGACTTTTTGTTGACATGTAATTCGCATAAAAAACAAATGGTGCAATGGTTGAAGATTTGGCCTTTCAAAGTGGAGGTGAGGGGTTCAAGTCCTCAATCTTGCAACCTGGTTGGTGAAACCAACTTAAGTTAAACTAATTAGGTTTCATTAGCCATGCTAAGCCTCTTAGGAAGTTAGGTTTTTTTAACCTAGGCTGATGAAGCCTAAGTACCCAGGTGCATAGGTTTAGCTACCTAGGTACTTAATGGATAGGTGCCTTGGCCTAGCCTTGCCACGTGGTGACACTGCATTGGATGCCTAATGTTTGCCATGGGCAACATATAATTGGATGTTTATGCTTGCCATGTGGCAACACATCAAATGAATGCCTACACATGCCACATGGCATCATTGCAACGGAAAATGACTTGCCATATTTTTAATTTTTCATTTGACCTAATGGCATGACATTAGAAGAAATTGCCAAATCTATGACTTTTTTTATGATTGGAAAACCAATCATATAGGACATCAATGATTAAACACAACATAATTATTATACATGAATGGCTTAGGACATGTAGTCATTTATCTTATGACATGGCAAGTGACATAGCAATCTTCATCCACTAGTCATATTGGACAACCCTTAGTCATATATGACATGTGGGGTTTTGTAAGACTAACCATGTGACATGTCACCACATATATTGATCCTATGTGGCTCTATAATTTTATTTAGGGGTCCACATGGATGACATCATCAATCTTATGTGTCACAAAATTAAATGATTAAAGTATGACTCACAATTCACTATAAGGTTGTAGACATGGATGACTATAAATGCTCCATGTAGCAACATCTAATGTAGTAATGTACGGATGGAAATCATCCACATGGCAAGCAGCGATAGTGACACATCACAATAATTTATTCAACTAGGTTTGGATTTATGTAAGTAAACATGTGGTAGTTTACACATTCAACATGTGTAAAGACAACTAGGCCCCCAATTTGACATTGATTAGTAATGACATAGTCGTAGTTCTATGACTACCATAAAATAGTTATAGATAAATCATTATTTAGTTGTGACTAACTCCACAAAGTCAATTGTGTACATTTTTAATCATATGTGATTCATTGAAAAATTATTCCTAATGCTAAAAGGCTACTAGGACAAAATATTAGTAGGTTCAATCATTTTATGGTTTATATTATGATTATGAATAACTACATATAGGAATCATACATATTCTAATAATCATATAAAAATTATCCTTCATGTCATATCTATAATCATTTGTACCTCATATAGTATTACTACAAATCAAATTCTAAGTGAAATTCCAATTCACATGAACATTTCTCCTTTAGTATAAAAAAATGAATGAAAATTATGGTTTAACATTTATAAAAGTTTTGCACAATAGGAGGAAAACTTTGAACCAATTGATTACATTGTAAATTACAAGACAATTTAATAATACATTCAACATTGAACACACTTGTCCAACAATCATTATCTAGTTTATCAAACTTATCATCAAATTCAATAAATAGGCTTACACATCGATATGAACAATTACAACTTGTTGTCATAAATGAAATAACATTTGTTGTTGCTAGAATGTTCAATGTTATAAATAATAGGCTAAGGTCCATAAAACACATTGAAAATATTTTTTTTGGTGGTGTTGATGTTATCCTAATAGGTGATTTCTTTCAAGCACCCCTTGTGAAAGATAATTGGATCTTTCAAAATATCAAAAATAATGTTAATGCACTAGCACCAAACTTTTGACAAACATATGTCCAATGATATGAACTAAATAAAATTATGTGATAATTTGATATGGTCTTTATACAAACTTTGAGCAAATTTTATACTACACCATAAAATACAAAGGAGATTCAATTTGTAATCAACAACCACCCAAAAATTATTATTATTATTTATTTATTTTATTCAAATAAACTTGTGCAAAAAGATATTGAAAATGGGTTCATTATCACATTAGGTCCCATGTTTATTTTCAAAGTAATGGACATCAACCATCAATCATTTCCACCAACTTACAAACTTTCAAATGATTTGATAAAACCATGGGTTTGCATTCTACAATTCATATAAGACAAGATATGTTGGTTGAATTATGTGCTAGTAATTATGCAACATCTAATGGTTTTGTGAATGGAGCTGATGACATTTTTAAAACATCAATAACATATTGTGAAAAAAACCATTATATGGATAATGTTTCAAAATTCTAAAAATTGGAACATTAACAAAAGAAAAATATAGTCATTATTATGACAACAACATTGAATAAAAATGGACATCAATTGAACTTATCATCAAAGATATAAAAGTTGGTAAATCCCAATCATTTATCCTAACAAGGATTCAATTTTCAATTCAACTTGCAACAACAAAAATCATCCATTGTTTTCAAAGATTATCACTAGATGAGTGGGTTTTTTATCACACTAATGTTAAAAAACATGGGTTAACATATATAACATTATCTTGCATTTTGAACAAAATAGAAACTATTTTTGTCAATTACTTTCCAACATGACAATTTTTATGTGGATTGAAGAGTACATATACAAATAAATAGATTGAAAACAATTGCAACTTGGATACTGTTAATTCCTCAATTAAAAAACTTACATAAATATCATGTAATTATATAAGCTTTGAATACAACTTTGTTACACCAACATTACGAAGACATCAATCAATATTTGTGTACAAATTTATAAATTCATCAAAATATTCATACATTTTAATTCATGATGGTCATGGGTTAATGATGGTGTACGACATACACATGCACTTAAATTTTTTCAATACAATAACTAGTGATGGGTTCAAAATATATAGCAATAAATTTTAATATTAATACATGAAAAAATACATAATAATATGTGTGTATAGAGCTCATTCATGTTTAGTTTTTAAATTCCTAAAATAATTCTCAAACTATTATTCAACCTTTTCTCAAACATTGTCCAATCATCATTACGGGAGATTTTAATGTTGACATTAAAATAAAAAAAAACCAAACAAAAAAAAAGAAAAAAAATCCTATTAGATTGATCATGGATATATATTTCAATTAAAATCACAATTTAGTGAAAGCACCACAAAAGTTGAATTTCAATTAGACCATGTATGGGCAATGTCCTTGGAAATGAATGCAAATTTGGTGTAATAGATGCATATTGGTCAAATTTTCACAAATCGATTTATATTACATTCAAATTGCAAAGCACACTTCCGATGTATGATAGAAAACCATTAATGCTTCCATTTATTTAAAGTGTAACGTTAGTGGTTATATGCATGTAAATGTTGCATTTTCCATCTAATTAATTACTCCCAAAATGTTGGCACCTTGTGGCTTGAATTTGTATTTTTAGATTGTTTGTCTTGGACCATGTGTAAAAAAAAAATCATAAATATCAATAATAAGACAAACAAAAATTTGTACAATTTTTTTATCCACGCATACAATTGTCAAACATTGTAACAAAACACCTTTCACGAAAAACCTAAACTGAAAATGTGACAAAAACAATTATATGAGTTGCAAAATTCTTATACTTAAAAAATGAAAATGAGATTAAAAATAAAAATCTTTCCATCTAAATTTATCCATTCATCATTGATGTTTCTTTCAAACATTGAAATACCTGACGCACATTGCTAAAAGTTGTGTACATTATTTGGATTTTTTTAAACAATACGATTATTTACAACTTTACATTCATTTTTGTGATTAAAGGAAAGACATTGGAACTATAGTTTAAAATCTACAAATTCGCAATGAATTTAAAGAGGATATATATTTTTTTCTTGGTACAAATGTGGACAAAACAATTTCATGATCTTTCATAAAACCAACAAACTTTCCTCCAATATAACTTGAGTTTGTAGTAGAACATTAAATGTCATACCTTATTTTCAAGACAGAGCCTCTCGCGGTAGAGCCACTTGTTTTGTTTTGTAGTTATGAGATGCACCAAATGGGGTTGCTTCAAATAATGTTCTTGATGTCTTTGGAAAGCTCTGAACGAGGAGGGGTGCATGGGCTTGGTTCCATGATGTTTGGACTTACATTGCAAAAGTTCTTAAACATTGAATGATTTCTTCACTTAAAATTTATTCAATTATAGCTGAAAATTACGGAGGAATTGGAATGTGCATTTGGTGTTGGAAATATCTTAATGAGCAGGATTTAATGGAATTTATTTGGTAACATTTGGACTCCGAATGTGGGAGATGTTGATTTTGAAAAGGAAAAATGCTATATGGCAATCATAACCCAGGTTTAGGATTTTAGGGTTTAGGGTGGTACCCTTCTAAAAACTCAGTTCTATAACATTTCTATTTCCCACATGGGATTGTTCATGTAGATGTGCTTCCTCTCCTTCTCCCCTTTAAAACTAGAGATATTCAATACTATGGGGGGTTATTATGGTGGCTACTTTTTGAGTAGAAAACCCATCCATCCCCACACAACATTAATTCACTCGGTAAAAGAGGATTGTCATATTGTCTTCATGTTTGCAATTGTCCCTTCTTAGCATCAAAATATTTGTGACATGTGCATGTACTTGTAGTACCTCAACAAAATTGTGTGTGGTGGGTTTAGGGTTTAGGGAAGAGACAATTCGAAACCCAAACAAATGACTACATAGAAAAATTGTTGAGCCACACATCCTATTTGGTAAGCAAACAATGAAATTTTATCCTTAAAGTGATCCATAGTAGTTTGATACATCTTTCCTTTTTTCCTTTGTTCCCAACGTGTTCCCTTCAAGTTCCCAATGGGTTTCCATCAGGTTCCCACTATGTCCCCAAATTTTTGCCCCTCCCATTAGTCTAGGCCAAAAATGGTGACGGACAGTTTTGGAAAGAGAAATTTCATGCAGCCAATGGGAAGGCTCAGCATGCACTCATGAACGATCCAGTTTTTTCCTTTTTGAGGCAAGGGGGGGGGGGAGGGGACAAGGATTTTTAGGTATTTTCCCCTTGTTCCGAATGTGTTCCCATCGAGTTCCCAAAGTGTTCCCCAAGATGTTTCCAATAACATCTGGGTGTGTTTAACTCATATGGTTTGTCCAAAGTGAGGTGGTATGGAGAACATGTTGGGGAATACACTAGGAACTTGGGCAACATATTGAGAACCCATTGAGAACTTAAAGGAAACAAATTGGGAACCAGAGAAAATTGAAAAATAAAAAAATAAAAATCCTTCTAGCAAAGCCTTGGGTGAACACCTAATAGCAATTTATTTCAGTTTCCATGGCCACTACAAGGCATTTCACTCCTTCAAAATTCACAGACGAATTTTCACTAAAACTAATATGTCATGTATTTAGTTAATTTCGCACTTTTGAAAAATATAGAATTAACAATTGACCATTTGGAAGTTGAAAAATTAGAAAAGAAACTTTCATTTGGGGGCCATCAAATGATGCAACAATAAATATTAATAATGTTTTGCTTCACTAGATGATCCAACAAATAGATGTTAATAATTTTTGTTTCAAACTTGATTCTAACCATTAATTTAAAAAGTTCAAAATTGAACTAATCAAGAAGTAATTAAATTCATGTTATTTCTTAGCCCTTTTATTCCATTTTAGTGTTTGTGGCACACAATGACACATTTAAAATGTACTCCAATTCACATTTGAAATGTTGATATGTGCACCAATTTCACAACACTATGAATGTTTGAGATGTCACCCACCTTTAATTGCACATTTTGATCAAAATTTTCTTTTCCAACTATCTATAAAAATACATTAAAAATTTTTTTGTAATAAAATTTGTTATAATGTGATTACTTTTTGTCTAGATCATACCATGGAAACACCCTTGGATCGATTTTTCAATGCTAACATCCAAAACTACTTTCAAGTGAAAAATGAACACACAAAGGGAGCAGAAGCTTGGAGCTTTTTCGAATGTTACTACAACCTTAACACCTTTAGGCATTCTAAAACATACTTATGGATACAAGCAAACTCAAATTAATGCAACTTTCCCCTGTGTTTTAATTGTTGTCAACTAACTATGTCATTATAAATTATTCATTAAGTTGTGAGGTGAGCAAGCTCAACAACAAGAACCCAATAGCAAAAGAGTTTTAGCTAAAACTCTCATGGTTAAAAATAGGTCTACTTGTTTTGCTAGTTGTTCCAAAAAGAAAGAAATTGTGTCAAAAAACTCCTAGAGGATGTCGAAGTTCCCTAATTCCTAGTGATGATGCCCCAACAATGTATGCAAGTTTTCAAAATTTTAAAAGGCAATAGGAAACTCGGAGCGATAGAACTCTTGGTTTTTCTTTAGGAAAAAAAATTGTGAGGCAATGATTGTCTGCCAAATCCAATGGCCTCCTCTCCAAACACGATGGAACAAAAATTTCTACCAGCGCAGTTCCAAGTGATCATGGAGATCGTGCTTGTCCTTTCCTCAAAAAGGAAAAAAAATCTGGGTTGAGCCCTTGACGATGCCCTAAGTGATGAAGAAGTAGTTGTTGCTATGGTTTTTTCATGTGGCTACTCTACAACAACTAATGGCAAGCCCCCCAAGCTTCGATGTCTCCTCCAAAAAAGTCTCAAAAAAGAGGCTCTATTTTTTTCCTTTTCTTTCCTTCAGCTTGAGACGATAAGGACCAGGAATTTTTCCTTTAATTTTTTTAATATGAAGAATGTGGCAAAATGTTCCAAAAACTACCAAAGTTAGCCAAGACAATAGAAAAGCAAAACTTTGTATTTCGAGAGTTTGGTGGGTTTTTTCAATCTTTTGTCAAAATTTTCCAAATTTGCAGTAGAAAAATAGGAAATTTTCAATCCTTTCAAAGTTTGTGGTTTTGAGAGTTTGGCAAATTTTCCTGAATCTGCAATAATAAACTAAAATTTCCCAATCTTGACCACTTTGGTGGTTTTGAGGGTTTGGTGAAGATTTCCAAATTTTTGTCATTTTTTTCTGAATTGCAATAGAAGAACATAATTCTTCAATACTTTCAAAATTTCAACTTTCAGGTCAATTCTTTCTGAATTTGCCAAAAAAGAAAGATTTTTTTTTTCCCCCAATTCTTTCTAGATTTGTGGTTTCAATAGTTTAGTGATTATTTCCAATTTCCTATAATAGTTATACCACGCCAAGAAAACTCCCTCCCCCCCATTCTCCACCCCAGCCAACACTCCATGCCAAGAAAATAAAAAACCCCTCCTGGGGTGTTTCACCCCTCACCTTATACCAACCCAACCCATACAAACGCAAAATAAATAAATTGGCCATCCCCCAAGCAATAAAAAGGACAAATATAACCCCACCAATGAGGACAAAGACCAACATAAGTAATAAATATGTTCTTTTGAGTTACATTTCGAGGTAAGCTTCACTCAAGCACCTCAGATCACTAGATGTGACATCCCCTGTTAATGAAGTTTGCTGAAATTGCAACAATCTTTAATGGGTAGACAGCCATTAGCTGCTTTCACTTACCAGAGTGGGTTTCCAATTTGCTACACAAAACTCTCCTGTGGAACAAAGCTCTGTAAATCTGAAAAGAAGGGTTTAGCAGCAAGGGGATGTGGCTCTCTGTTAAAAATATCCTAGCAAAATGTGTTAGAGGTATGAAACAGGGATGATGTCACAGAAGGTCTCATCCAGCGCTAGTATTTTTCCTATCCCCAAGGTTAGAAATATGGAGCAACCTTAGGGAAATGGACTCTAGAAGCTTTTTGGCTCATAGCTTTGGTGTCTTCTCATGTATATGCTCAGGATGTAATATTACTTCAATTAGTGTCACTTGGATAACTATTAGCACAATTGTGTTTTTTTTTCCACATCTATGCTTCAAAACAGGACAAATTATTCTTCCCTTGGTTATTGACAGACTTGTCATCCTTGTAATACAATTTGACATTCATACAACTGTTAGATCCTCTCGGATATTTTGTACTGTATATGTGTGTTGGTTTCTGGAATTCCTGGCAAAAGAGCATAAATTTACTCTTGCATAGATAGAATTTTGTATTCCTTTAGTGCATGTGTTCTAGTCCAGCCTGAGGTAATTGTCAAATGGTCTAAATGGCTACAGCCTCTGCCTCATGTTCTGCACTCGAGGTACGATCTCATTTTGTGGAAGTGAAGACACAAATTATTAGGCTGCATCAAGTGACAAAATGAACTAGGAAATATGGGTTGTGCTGTAGCCATATTTGACCTGTGCTGTGGGCACCATGTACCCACCTTTGGGTTATTCATATGACTCAGAACAACTCTGATATGTCTGTTCTTGAGAATTGGCTGTATGAACAACAAAAACATGAATTTCTTGCATACCACAATGTTGACAAATGAAGAAGACAAAAATGTTAGTAATCTTTTTGGTGGTTATGGGAAGCCCTCATAGATCTGAATCGATGCCATAGGTCCTAGAGCAAGAAAATGTACTTGAAGCTGGTCATGGAGCCAACCTGATTGGAATAATTCTTCTTTTCACAAAAATTCCATACCTTTTCCCCTAGGAGGTAGATGAGAGTTATAAAATAGGTACAACAGTGGTAGGAACCAAGAAAGGCTGAATATACATCACAGATCCATAAAGCAACCAAAAAGCTTTAAACTTGCAGGGACTGTAAAACAACAATCAAGTCCTTGAATGTATTGAGTAAAAGATCATTTCCAGTACGTAACACTAGTTTGAAATCAACTAACCGATGTTCTTTGGACACTACATAAAGGTTTGATGATTTCAATTTTTGAAACCCACAAACAATTTGCAAGTCTGCCACGAGCTTTTTACAATTATTCTTCATCTTCAGCAACAATTGTTTCGAGTCTGCTATCTTTATCCAAAGAACTTTTATTTTGGTTCATCTTCTCATTTTGGTTCGAAGGGTCAATTCATAAGGCGACAGACAAGTAGTGTGCCAAATAAGTAATACAAGTGTCATTAGATGGAGTCTACTATCAACACAAGACTTCCATTGCCTGAAGCGTTCCATGTATGCTAAGATGTAATCTATCACTCTTTGCAGCCTAGAAGTTACAACGGAAGAAATAATGTGGGGGCGAAAGAACAGTTTCACACTACTTTGCTTTGCTTGTAATATTCTTGACCACATCACATGTTTTAATACTACAACAATGACAGCCAAAATGTTGTAAACCTCATGATGTTAGGTGTTGCTTTCACATAGTTGTTCTGTCAACATTGTCCTCACCAATTAATCTCAGGGACTTGCTGTTCAATCCCAATCTCATATGCATGCCGCACACCCATGCCACTTGGCCGTTGTGTTGTCCAGAATACATAACCTTGTGCAAATCAAAAGTTTGTCCAATGTCAGGGACACACTTCAGAATATCCACCAACCATTTGTCAGCAACTTCCTGATGTTTACTGGGTCCATTGGTTCTATTATAGCTTGTGGTAGCAAGCCGGTCTGGAAGTACTTCAGAAGCTGCACTGAGAATCCCAGAGCCAAGTGTCAACATGGGAACTTGTGAAGCAAGCCCAACTGTAAGTTGTGCTCCAACCTTGAGAAGAATGGACAATACTTGCAAGCCTCTCTCAAGAAGAGGTCGGATCTTGTGGAATGTCTCACTTTCAAGCTTCACATTCCACCCCTTTTGTCCATCCACATCATGGAATCCATGAATGTGTTCACACATCAAGTGCAATTGTGCATGGTGCAGCCCAGGTACGATATCACAAGTTAGCAGTTTTCCAAATGCGGTCATGCCCTCGTTTTGAATGAAATAAACAATCCGTGGGAATCTTCGTTGCTGCAATTGCACTGTGAACTCCATCAAGCCATCCAATTTCCTGCTCAACTCTTGTTGCAGCTCATTTTCAACCTTTTTCATTTGTGCAAATTCTTCTTTGAATGTTTCAATTATTCTTTCTCCAACAACTTCTTGATTTTTGATGATTCTATTTGCAAGATCTTCTAGAAGTTCCTTTACATACTTCGCACTGCCCTCAATGTTCACCAAGGTGGACTCATGAAAACCTGATGGAGTGCGTCGCAAAACATTAGAACACACACGAAAATTGCTAGAAGAGGCTACATGCTCCCCATGGTCTTTGGTGGTTGACTCTTCAACAACCTTCAACATAGAAGAAACTTCTTCCAATTGGGATCTCCGCCATTCCATAAAAGTAGTTGTTTCTTTCTCCCCTAGCAACTTGACAATAGGATCATAGCTTGTCTCAAGGACAACTATTTCCTGGCCATTGGTCCCTTGTCCCACCACATGTTTCCAAGTGTACCAGTGCTTCGTAGCATCATCACAGCCGTGCATGAACAATTCTTGTTTCAATGTTTCCATTGCCACCACTTGATCTTTCCTGAGTAGTCCACCACAATAATTCAATGAGGACATGAGATCACATGCAACAACTTTAAGAGGACAAATTATTTCCTCTCAAGGGTAAAGCAATTCAATTAGAAGGTTCTTAGAAAGCTTTTATAAAGTATCCAATGAATTTTTCATAGATCATGACATCACAAACTATACAAGCTTAAAACATATATTTTGTTTGCTTTCTTCTTGCAAATATTTTTTGCTGAATAAGATTTTGAATCCTACATTCTTTATTTTACAACCCATTTCTCAACAAACTTTTTTCCAATGCCATAAATTTGAACAATTAATACACTATTTTAGTAACAATTGGTTTCGAAAAACAGGTAATGTTATTTAGTGCCCCATGTTGACATTAACAAAAAAGAAATAATGGGCATATAATGATTTGAAAAGTTTGATGTAATTAATAGTCAAGAATAAAAATATTTCCATAATCACATTATGAGTTGCTACCACGTTCGAATATAATGGACAACTACATCAATTTGTGACAAACAAAAGGTTACAATAAATTTGACAAAATTAACCATCAAGCGTAAGTGGAAAACACACCTATATTTCAACAAAGTTAATTCTTGTACACATTGTGGTCGCAATATGCTTTGAACTAGCCAAACACCTCGACATTTATGAGTTGTCTCATGTATGACTCTCACGATGTCTTTCTCAATGATCTCCAGAGTCTTGTCATGGTTCCAAGAAGAGCGAACTAACACATCAATGTAGTAGCCGACATCGCCACTACTTTCCACGAAGACATCAATGCCCTGGAAATTGAGAGTGATCAAACCCTTGTTGAGTTTGAAATCAACACTCAATATACCATCTTTGACGAAGGAGTTGTGCAATGCCACCTTCCCAAAAAGAAACACACATCAACATTTGGCAACAATCCTTGAATTTTTCACTATTCTTCTTACTTGCAATGTCATCATGTCACTAACAACAAGTGTTTGCCATCCATTCACAAAACTAAAAATATTAGCACATATTGAACAAGTTTTTGAATAAATAATTATTTTGAATAAACACAAATTGCACCAACTAAAAAAGTTTAAATAATGTGCAAGCATGTTGATGCCTTACTTGGAGTCGAGGGAAGAATCCTGGAGTGAGGAAGGTTCGAATGCGATCCTTGCATTCAAGCCTACGGCCAAGAAAAACCCACTTTGGATTCTGTTGTTGAGAAGGAGGCCATGTCAATTGACGACTGCCCTCAACAATCTTTTCTCGCTCAGGAATAGAAAAATTAGCATCCAATATGGTTGGAATGTAAATGCCAGCATCCAAGTTGCCAGGATCACTTTCATAACAAATGTCCAAATTAAGCATCAGGCGCATGAGATCATTAGGGTGAAGAATGATACCCCCTTTGGAGGGAGTATTTCTAATGGCCCTTGAGAAGGATTGTGCCAATATATGCTGCATGTAAAGTTTAGTGGCAAACCCATTGTCAGTCTCATGTGGGGTGCCTCTAAAATTGATGAGAAACCCCATCACATCATGACAGAACCAGTTTGGATTGACAACAACGAATTCCAAACCTTCAAAATATATTATATCTCCGGTGTTGTGTAGATTTGCAGCTATTGCTTTCTGCCTCTTCAACACAACATTAGGTTCAACACGTTCTTGTTTATTGTTTCCTTGGGTCAGAGTTGGCACTTCTTGAACGCAAAGGTCACAAAAGGTGTTCCATTTTATCAAACAATCTTTAGCTTGATTAGCGACTGCACGGCGCATGATTGCACACTCAGCAAAAACTCGTGGCATCCTTCTTAGCAATTGTTGCAAGCTTTCAAACACAAAATCAAGCACTGGTCGCACAGCACTTGTAGATCGAGCATTTAGTGCATAGATATTAGGAGAAATGTTCACAATATCTTTGAACGTTGTTCGTGCATTTTGAACAACTTGTTCTGCCCACTCAACAAGGCCACCCTGTAGGTCTTTATCAGCATGTGTCAAGATGACAGTCAATTGAGGTGGGAAAGCAATTGATGTTGGAGTGTTTGATGCTATGAATTGGAGCCAATAAATAAGTTCTTCCTTGAGCACTTTGGGCTCCTTGCGGGATCGAATTTTTTCACCCACCTGCATCACCTTCGTAGGGTCAAATAAGAACAAAAAAGAGCAAGGATTGACAACATCACCAAAGTTGGGCATCATATAATCGTGGAAGGCGTGGTATTCCTCCTGCCCTGCAAGATCCCATATGGACACAACAATATCACTATCCTTCACCAGAGAGATTTCAATGCCTCTGGTGCGTTCGTCTTGGTTTCGATGAAACAAAATGCCCTTGTTTCGATCTTGCGCACAAGACGTCCTGAGTGAAAAAAGGGGCATACAAGCTTCATGCCCTGAATGCTTTAGAGCATTACTTCGCATCAATGATTGTCGCAATGCCGTTTTCCCTGCAAAAAGATCCCAATTTATGCTAAATTCTTCAACATATTTGCCACTAACATGCCATCTAGACGAGTTCCTGAATATAACTAGGCAAATTTTTTAAAAAAAGAAATGGATATCTAATAGAATGGCCTGTCCATGGCAACTCACTCAACCTCAACCCTTGCTTGTCAAAATTTGTTCAAAACATATAATGTGAGACATGACCTAGGCTAGATGTGAGCGACACTTGCCTGCTTGCGGAGAGCCACAAAGGAAAACTCTGGCACCTGTGGAATTGACCAATTGTGGAGTCCAGTTCCCAAAGGCTTCCCGAAATTTTGCATTCTGTTGCAACTTCTGCTGAATGGTAGTGAACCTAGACTCACTTTCTGACAATGGAGTGTCCTGCAAGTTGAGATGTAGCCAAGGTTTGGTTTCCAAGCAGTTTAGAATTGCGTCACAGAGATCTTGTCGCTCCTGGACAGCAGAGCACCCGGACAAGTCAAGCAATCTGAGTGTATTATTTTTTTCAAGTGCTTGAAGCAAAATGACGATGCATTCTGGAAGGGATAGACAACCGTTTGTATACAACTTCTCATGAAAGCCGGCTGCTCGAGAGGCTACTTGAAAACTACTCGAGCCGCTGCTACACTCTCGAGGTGTCTTTTCAGTGAGAACCAACTCCCGTATCGTCTGGTTTGAACGAAAAATAGTTGGAATAAGATAGGCAAGGTCCAGAGGAAGAACTAGTCTTGTGAGCGTCTCATTTGCTTGGTGGTCGGAACCCTCATTGCGGGAGAAGGCGGCTGATAATGCATTGTCCACTGCCTTGCAGGTTGCAACTTGGTAGAAGAAAAAGGCTGGGTTGCATGTTACCTCCAGGCACCTCAAGTTGGTGTTCACTGCAAGCATTTCGAAGATTTTCTCCAGACATAATAGCCCTTGCCCATAATGGAACTCTATACTTAATTGTTCCAATAAGCTTTGCGATCCCAAGAAACTTGCAAGCTCAGTCAGGTCCCAACGCTCTCCGTCTAAATGGGTGATACCCAACCGTTTCAATGTGGAATTTTGCTCTAGCATCACCCTCAAGCTTGTGTATCGACCTGCTACAGAACGCGATTCCGCAAACCGGCTGCAGACCGTCAAACTTTTTAGGACCTCATTAGACTGCAAAAGCGTGCAGAGGTCGTCCACCTTCAACATGTCACAGCAAAACGCTACATCAAGTGATTTCAAAGTTTTGCTTGCACCAAGAGCACCTGCAAATCGTTCTCGAATCTCACCAGCTTCGACGAATGCCAAAGGTTCTACACCCTCTCCTTTTTCCACCTTCAGCGCCTCTAACGTACAGGATGGTGATGTGAGTTCAGCT
Source organism: Sphagnum tenellum (assembly GCA_963921925.1). NCBI lineage: Eukaryota > Viridiplantae > Streptophyta > Sphagnopsida > Sphagnales > Sphagnaceae > Sphagnum > Sphagnum tenellum. The sequence continues at coordinate 6,944,123 of OY998156.1, forward strand.
ATGAGTTCTTCAAGGTCGTTTACCTCTCTGATAACCCTCACCTCGACAGCAGGTAGGTCCATGTCTTTCACCCAAATACACAAATCGCACCGGCTGGATCAAATTTAAAGATTGATACACAAAGCTATGCAAATGGTATGCAGGCTACAGGGCTTCCACAAGTACAAAACAAGCTTGGCAAGTCTTGTCTATACCTACGACACGCTTTGCGTCCTTCTCTTCTTTCACTTACATCCTCACAAATGCAAAGAACTGAGCTTTCTATGACCTCTAAAGCATCGAACCTAAACGCAGGGCTCAATAGACTTACTTGTCTGGAAGGAAGGTGAGAATTCAAGCCCTACCGATTTTTGTGCTACTGTTGCTTCCACTCCACAGCGTGAAAGGAGGTCTCGATTCCCATTATTTGTTTGGGCTGCAATCAATTATGTACGTCAACTTGTGAATGGTATGAACGTTTTTCACACATGATTGACTGTCAGATGGGGTCAGATTTCGGGAAGATATTAAAACAGGCCAAAGGAAATGAACGCAGTCTGTACAAAAAGTGCTGCGCAATATTTTCCTCCAGTCTGCCCACTTGCCCCATCCATATTTTCTCAAGTGGATCTCACACCCAGGCAATTTTTTTGCACTCGTAACCTCATACAATACAGCATGTTTTGCACTTGTAACTTCACATAAAATGCGAAGTAATATGTTACATACCGACCGCTTTAAACCCCTCGGGTGTTCCTCATGTGCAGAAGAACATGGATTCGAAACAAGCCTCGGCATGACAAGGTGAAAATAAACCGGGCAAATGGGCAGACTGGAGAAAACATTCGCAGCAGTACTTGTGTACCGACTGCATTCATTTCCTGTGGCCTGTTTAATATTTTCCCAGATTTCGGGCCCTTGCAATTTTTGTGTTATTTTGTTCTTTTTAAACTTTTAGCCAAGTAAAGCTTCCCCATTCATTGAGGCAATGGCTCTTACCCCGAGATCTAATGTATTGAAATTTCTCAGTCCATAAATGTAATCTTTACAGTTGGGCTAGTCAGGCGATTGACAATTGGGCCCATTGTTGCGCTCAGACGGTCACTCTTCATTCTGCGTTGAAAGGACGGACAGACGCCTGGATATCATTATTCACGCTGCAATCAATTTTGTATGACAACTTGTGAATGGTAACACGATGACTGTCAGATGTGGTTAAATGTCCGGTACTTGCAATTTTCGTGGCGCGAAGCTAAACCCTATTCCACATAAGTTGTCACCATTCTGATGGGCGACAGATTCCAAGAATTTAGAGTTTATGCATTTTGGCACATTACTTGGGGGTGCTTGTTATTACCCTAGTAACTTGGCCAATTCGACACTAATTATTATTATTTAAAGAAATGTCGGAGTTCTAAAACTATTTTTCTTCCAAATCAGAAAGTAATGTGAAGGATAGCGGTGAACATTTACGAATATTCAATTTGTAAAAATGAATGTTTCAAAATTAATTAATTAATTATTTTATTTGACGGACATGTGTTGAAATGGCCAAGATACTACTACAGTATAAGCCAAGTCAAGATTATCACCATGGCAAAGTTTACCCAAGACCACATGAGCCTGGAGCCTTGCCTGGGTATGGAATATCAAAAGGGCCACACTTTCAGAGGCAGGGGCAGCCACATGGGAGTGGAGGGTTTCTTTGCTGCTTTTGGTTTCCGACAGCAGCAGTAGCAGATGAAGGCAACGAGCAACCCCACCACAGCCACACCTCCAACTGCTGCACCTATGATCACTCCCATGTTGCTCTTGGAGCTTCCTGTGGGAGGAGCTAGTGCCATGCTAGTAGGAGAAGATACAGCCACAGAAGGGTTAGGTCCTGAGAGCCCACCATCACTGTTATTCATCTTGAATATCTCAAGACCATTCAAAGATTGCATCTTGGAGAGCTGTATTTGGAGCTGGTCCTATTTGTATCCAAAGATTAGCATATCGGAACCCTTGAACATGGGTGCAGCAAAATCCCAATAGAGGACTACATCTGGACTCTTTGTAACCGCAATGACATCGAAGCTACTCAACACAGTCTGGTTGCTTAATTATATACACGTTGAAGACACGCTCATTGATTGCAGACAGAATGATTTCGCAGAAGTGGAGTCGAACAAAGTATGTGTAGCCAAGATCCACTGGGAAAACCCATGACACATTGAAAACCAAACTAACGGTTTGAGAGCCTCCCAGTGTTCGAGCTGTTGCATACACAGCAGGTGGTGCAATGTATGTTGGGTCATTGCCATACTTTATGTCACTGAAGAGAATGCTGCCGGTTGTTCCTGTTGCTCCAGCAAAAAGGTAACTGGAATCCGGTTCCCAATTGTGATACAAGCCTTTGGAATCATTCAGAGGGTTGACACTAGCACCACCCACATTGATCCTCTACATAGTCTGAAGGGCTATTCCAGGCAACCCAAGTGGTTGTGCGGTCTGTTGACCTACTAGAGTTGCATCATCTGTCAACAAATCGCTAGGCATTGACAGGACTTCTATAGCATTGATGAAAGCATATGAGTTTGGCTGTGGGAAGAACGACAGAACAAGGCTCAAGCTTGTGATATTGATCAGGTATTCTCTGAAGACCAAGGGTTTGTTGAAAGAGCTGAATGCCACTGAACTGAAATTGCTGAGCAGGGTGAATTCATTGGCAGAGAGAGAGAAGAGAGAAGAATTGGGAGTGAAGTTCCCATAAGAGAAGGGTAGAAATAAAGACGAACCCAATGTCTTCCTGGTGAGACCTTAAATGTGTAAGAGAAATCCACCGTGAAGAACCTTGCTGATGAAACCAGAGTAGGATAGTCCAGATTCGCATTGTTCTGAAGTGTGCTCCCTGCTACAGAACTGCCTCCTCCTCCTACAGCAGTAGTAGTGACAAGGGTTGAGGTATTGTCAGAGACGAACACTCGTCCATCTATTGTGACATTGCTGGAAGATCCACAGCTGAGGAGGATGTTGTCCATGGGTACAAACTCTTGTGCCCCTGTCGTCATCACACCACTGACGATGACAAGTGTTGTTACCAGGAGTGCCTACCTCCGTTGCTGCTGCGTGCACCTCCACAACAAGCCCATTGTTTCTACTATTCTGATGTGTCTGTAACCTAGCTTCCTGATGATACAATCCCGCGTCCCTTGTGTAGTATGAAGTCTTCGAGATAGATGGATGGACTATGCAATGTCGTCTTGATGCGTATAGGTTAAGACTCTATGGGATCTATGGCTTCAGCTTCCTTCAGTGTCCTGCCCAGGGTTTTCGTCCTTCTTCTTCTTCTTCAAGTGCTGCTTGAGGACTTCCCCGCCCAACTGCAGGTAATCAGAGCCTGCGTCAAGAAGATCTCAATTGCCATCCCTCCCCCCATTCCTTCCTTCTTCTTTCTTCAAGACCTCTCCATGTCCCACTTCTGAAACTTCTTTCCTTCCGAACTCCTCCTCCTCTCTCTCGCCTTCAACCGACTGCAGAACACTAATGGAAACATGTTGTTAGGTGAAGAAAACTCAAAAAGTCGTGCACCCGCTACAAGATGCAGAGTTTTCTTCCGTACTACTACTTACCACCACAACAACAACAAACATAGAAAATTGGTGCAACAACTGCAACAGCATAAACAAAACAAAACTCAAAGAGAAAATCCCACACTTCTTCTCAGAATTTCTTCCCAAACCCTCCTCTCTTCAGGACTGTAGGGTAGCAGCAGCAGCAGCAGCAGTCCCTACATAGAAGATTGCAGCCAGAAACACGTAGAACCCACCCACCTACCTGCATGCAACAAACAGCACAAACTGCAAACAGACACACCACAAGCAAAGAAACCAACTATGCTCACTTCCTTCCTTCCTTCCTTCCGGCGAAATTCAGCAGATCCAGCTGGGTTTCTGCTCGTTGAAGAGGGTGGTGAGACACTCGGAGCTACAAAAGCGTCTGGAAGAGCAAATGAGCACGACCCATGTCGTGACAACGCTCGCTCACGGCCGCCATTTCAGCTGCACGAAGGAAACGACAACAACGCTCAACACACAACGGCAACCATGACACCAAAGCTCGTCTGGTTCTTCACCCTGCCTATGTTCCTACCCCCCTGCCTACTCTTCTCGTAGGTACCAGTCGCACCTACTCCCATTGGGGCAGCTTTCCATTTCGCATTCCATCATTTCTTTGCTGCTGCCCACTGCCCTGGTCTAAACTGCATAGGTCTAGTAACTATTTGCTTAGTCTTATGCTAAACCCATAAACAAGTATTAGCTTAACTTAATGGTTAGTTTACGGTGCGGCAACTAGTAGCTTAATTTAATGGTTAGTTAACGGTGCGGCAACTAGTAGCTTAATTGAATGGTTAGTTTACGGTGCGACAACTAGAGCTTAGTTTAATGGTTAGTTTATGGTGTGACAACTAGTAGCTTAATTTCAATAATTTGATTTGCTTACGATGCATTCACACTTGATGTTAAGTCGGTGTTCAATGAACATCTAGGTGGCATCCTAGGTGGCACCCAATGTTAAATGGGCGAGAGCTTAATGTTAAGTGAACATTAGCTTAACAATAAAATTTTCATGATAGTAAAGTTTAAGTTCTACATGGTGAGCCTGATGATGTTAGGGGAGTCAAGAATAGGAACCTTAACACCAAGTGTGAGCACACCTTTAACGTTCAAAACAAGTAATTACTTTGTTCATAACATGTGAACAAGCATTTGATTAGTTTTTAATCCTATGATTAGCATGCAAAAACGTTGCGTTGCTTGCTCTTGAAGGTTCTAACCTTATGTGTTAATCATCTTGGAAACATTGTTTTGGGTTGGGTTCTAGTACCCACTTTCTTCTCCATACTGGCCTTTCCTTTGGGTGTTTTTTTTGGGGTTTCTTACCTTTAGAGAACTAGGGTTTAACAAAAGTGAAATAAATATATTATAAAATTAATTTTTTTGGGGGGTTAGCTAGTGGGAAAGGGGGGGGGGGGGGGGGGGGGGGCAAATTGCAACCCTCAACACATTGTCAACACAACCCAATGAGCTAGCTAGCAAATGGATTTACTACCCAACTCAAAGGCCCCCCCCTTTCTTCCCTTTCCTTCCCTTCGATAAGTTATTGGGTTAATTTGAATCGTCTATGGGATTCCCAACAAAACAAAAGTTTGCAATGCTCGAGGCAACTTGCTCTCTTGTTAGAACTTAGTTAGTACCCACTCTGGAGGCCCAACAATGATCATTTGGGGGTGGGGCAGGCCCTTGAAGAAGTAGCATATTTTATTATTTTTCTTGGGAGAATGGAGTACATAGCCCATTCCGATGAAGATATATATACATATATACTACAAATTCACAAAGTGCTAATAAGTGCCTTGGGGGTGATCTTTGGTTGCCTAGTATAGTAGAGAAGAGAAGAGAAAGGAAACAAGAATGAACACTACACTAGTAGGGGGGGGGAACAAAGGGTGGTGGCGATGGTGGTGGGCTTAGTTTGCAACAATTATTGTTGCTTTGGGTTCAGGAAAGGAGGTTGTTGTTGTTGGGGAAAGCCCTTATTGAAGGACACAAGACTTCAATGCGTTTTTGGAGTGCAAAAGAAGAGAGGAGAAGAAGAAGAAGAAGAAGAAGAAAGAGTTTATAATGAATGCACCTTTCAAGTACAACAAGCCCAAAAAAGAGGTCAGAATTGAGGGATGGGTGAGGAGTACTGAGGAAGAGCTTGTTTCAGTTGTTTCGTGATATACCTATTATTGATTTAGTGCTCAACAAACACATGCTCAATGGCTTTTTTTTTTGTTTGACCTCTAAACCCTAAACCCTAAACCCTACTACGCTACTTTCAATTAGTTTCTTTCCCTTGCAAATGCTATCGTATTATATGGAACACATGTTTATATAATTGCTATGGATTGCATCTAGACTAGGGACCACCACCACGGTTTCTTTTACGGATTTTGTAACGTAGCCAAAGTGGTGATCGTTCACAAAAATGGTTTAGCCAAATTTGGCTACATACTCGAAATGAAAGTAGAAAAAATACAGAATCTTTCTATTTATTTTTTTAGCTACCCACTAGAACTTATCATGAAATCTAGTGATTCTGAAGAAGAAAATTTCAAACTCTGGCAAATTTTTGGTCTTTTTTTTTCATGAAAAATCCTTTGTTTAGGGTCCAAATCGTAATTTTTCAGGTCGCAGTTTGGTGAAATTTTGTAGGTAAAAAGAAACACTACTTGGGACCATGGGGCATTGATTGAGCACTGTGGAGAGATGGAGTTCTCCAAGCCCTCAAGAAAAAACGTGTTGGGTGGGAAAGTTTTGGCAGTTGTGAAACTTTGTTGACAAAATTTGTAACTTTCTATTCACATTTTTTATTTAAATGGAAGTTTGGAGACAAATCAATTGGACCTTCTTTCAATGAGGTGACATTGTTACTACATGGGATGGGCTTTGTTGCCTCATTTCATGCAATAACTCTTCATAAGAAAGAGTGATGGTCATTCTTGTTATTGTGAAACCAAAACATTAGATGCAAAGTGCAAATTTGGAAAAACAAAATCAAAGCAAACACTTGGATGAGAAGATTTTTGCTTTCTTCTCAAGAATGTCAAAGTTTTGTTTGAAGAAATATGTTTTGTTCAAAGTGGGTTTATTTTAAGTCAAAAAAAATTTAATTTCAAAAACAAATTATCTTTAGTTTAACTCAAAACTTGCAATCATGATTCAAATCTTTTGATGCATCTTGAGATGGGTTTTTATTCTTCAATTTTTCAAATACACATTTCATAATTCAATAAGATTAATTTTTCAAAGACCTAAGTTTAGCCGATATAACTTTTGAAAATGGGTAACAAATTATGAAAGATTCATGACATGAAGAGAGAAAAAAAGGTACAAGTTATGGGTATTTATGTGCAATGAGATGCAATGGAAACAACATTTTTTCCACAAGCACAATTTCACCAAAAAATGAAATTCAAAATCAAGAATTCAAAAATAAAATGTTTTTGAAGATTGTTGATCACCAAAAGTGAGGAAAAAAATGTTAGATCCCTATATATGGTTTTTAGTGTGTAACCAAATATATAGAAGGATGATTATATGTTTATATTTCATATTTGGTTAATAGCTAGATTTGGCAAAATCTTTCTAACAATGATCACTAGTTTTCCTACATCTTCTTATAGATGATTGCCATTGTCATTCCAAAAGAAATTTTCCTAAAAAAACCATTGAATGGAAGTTTTTTAATCACTTTGATTTTTTGATCAAATCTAAGATTGATAACAAAGCTATGTGTTGGATTTACATACCTATAAACATTTCGCCAAAAAATGTATAAATTTGTAATTATTGTTGTTTGAATTATGAGGATAATATTCATTTCCTATTGACTATGTATTTTCCATACAAGCTAACATTGTGATTGAGTCAAGTCCTGTTACTTTTTTAAATGTGGCATAAATTATGGTTGCAAATTCTCTATATTTGTTTCCCTTTCAATGGCAATTGAAAGGATTGAATCTTCTTATTGTAGTTTTTGCAAATGTGGTAGTCTAACTTTGCATACATGATGCCCCTCTCCTCTCTCATTCAATTGGAAAAAGGTTTCAAGCTCCTTGTGTAACATGTGTAATGAAGGTAGCCATGAGACGATGCTTGACACATTTTAGACCTTAGTGTTGAATGACACTTTACAAAGCAATATCAATTTCATTGTAACCACCCATGACATGGATTACTCACCACTTATATTCATGAATGCAACTAGTCTTCCTTTAATGTTGCACACACCTATCCATCGTTGCAACCTACACTTATTTTTCCAATTGTCATTAAAGGACAAAATTTCTCGTCGAGTTTAAAAATAGAACTTCAACAACTAAATCTAATAACTTCATACCTAATGAACTTTCTAAAACTTGTATATGATACTACCCATGGAACAAAAGATTACATGGCACACATGCATTAAAATGTTTTTTTTTTTTACCTTGGACACATTGCAACATCCATAATATCTTTTAGTTTGCAAACTTATTTCCAAGTGACTCTTAACATGATATTTATGGTAAGACCTTGCACACCCATGATCTTAGCACACCATTTCATGTTATTTTTGTCGTTGCTAAAAGTTTTAAAAATTAGCTAAAAAACTCATCATTTTGTGAAATTGTTGGAAAGTTTTCTACCAAACATAAGGAAAATATTAAACATGCCAAAGGAAATGAATGCAATTAGTACAAAAGTGCTATTGCAATTTTTCCCTCTAGTATGCCCATTTGCCCCATCCATATTTTCTCAAATATGTTTTGCACTCGTAAACTCATATAACATGCCAAGTAATATGTTACATACCCCTTTATATACCTAGTGTGTTCATAACATGCATAACATGGACATAAAAAATGCCTAGGCATGACAAGGTAAAATAAACAAGGCAAATGGGTAGATTGGAGGAAAAAATTACAACATAAATTTTGTACTAACTACATTCATTTCCTTTGGCCTATTTAATGTTTCCCTAAACATAGTGATTACCTTATACAAAATAAAATATAACATGTATGAGTTCTATAATGTATTCATATAGAACTAACCATCAATAGGTAGATACAAAAAGTGGGTGTAATGTGATTAAAAGACCTCCATTGACAAAGGGTTGCATTTGTGAAACAAAACCCATGACCATTTGAATGGATGCATGCACAAAATGTTCAGGGAGCTTAGGTGTGTAATGAAGGTTGTTTTTAGTGACAAAACTAGAACCACTCCCCAAGAAATGTGCTTTGAGAATGATGATTTGTAAGATCCAAAATCTATTGTATTAATTACAAACTTAATAACAAAAAGTTCAAGAGGATCAACATTTTAACAAAAATTGAATTAAAAAATAGGTGTGTAAAAGTTACAACCAATATTTGAGATAGACTGTTATTCATATTAACACATTAATATAGTGGATGACATTTTTTTGGGCAACATTATGAGCTTCTTTTTCAAGCTTCAAGGTAATAAATTTCAAGGTAATCCATCAAAAACTTGAAAAGCTATGAGAGCACAAAAATAATAAATAAATCCAAGAAAAAAACATGGTGAGGAAAAACTTTGTGAGCAAGCAAGAAAAAATCCAATTGTTCACCTATAATGAAGTCAAAGATGGACACCACAACATGAATGCCATCATCGTTAGCACCACCACATCCTACATTGGATTCTCTATCACAATATTTTTTTGAAACATTTGTGTCAAGCTTATTTATTCTATCAAGGCTATTGAAATCATTCCAAAAGTTAATGTCTTGTTGTTCACCTATTGCTAAGCATTTTGAAATCTCATTGTTGAAGTTAAATGTTGATGTCTTCTCACTTTCACAATGCAATATTTAGGTATTAATTTTTTCCATTTCCATTCTTTCCCCAAATGACCTAAAACAATATTTTGTTTCTTATTATCATTCATCAAGTGGCATCTTGAAAATTTTACTCAATTGTGATGATCTTTTTCCCCCTCCCGTTGCAACCTATTGTTTTTGTTATACTCAACATTTGATAAGTGAACCACAATGCTTTCATTGAACCAAGGAATGTTATTGTGGATGTGTTTAAGAAACAACAAATTTGAGAAGGGGTAGTTGCTACTATATCTTGAAAATTTTCCATTTAAAGTAACTCCTTATTCTTCATGCTCTTCGACTAGCTTTATGTTTCATCAAAATGCATACATAATAATTCATCATGATTATGGAACATGGCTAGAAAAACATATGTGAGAAAGATGTTTAAAGTTGTTTTCATAGGAATAGAAGAGGAAAAAAAGTTGTCAAAAAAGGACAAGAAAATGACTACAAAAGTTGAACCATCATTATGTGGATTTACATCTTGGCCTTGTTTGCATTCTTATTATTATTATTGAGCTCATGTATCATCTTCTCCTCATCCTTGACATGCCTCCCTAGTTATCACACTCCTTAACAATTATAAACAACAACAAAAGCCTTCAAGTTTTTGCTTTCTTTTGTACCATTGCTTTCTCTCTCTTCCCTAACTATGCCATTTTTTTAAAAATGCAACATAACCGAAAAAAACACCACACCACACCACATATAAATTTGTGTAACATTTATGGATTCATTTGCTTATCAACTGGCATTTCTTATGCAAAAGGATCATAAAGAAACATGTAATTGTGATACTATAAAAACATGACATAACACATATAAACTTTTGAATAGACAAAAGAACAATTTTTGTTGTGTAAATAAATTGATGAAAGAAATCATCAAATATACCAAATGATGCCCACTTTGTTATTTCTGCACCCATTTCTTAAGGCTATAAAAACCTAAAATAAGGATGTTAAATTTTTGTTGTTTGATTTCATTTGTGATCAAATAATCATTAAATACATGGGCAAAATGATTAGCACATTTCATTTTTTCTCAATTTGTGAATCTCTTGGTGAAATGATTGTAAGTTTCAATTCCACATTGCTTGGCTAATGGGTGTCCAACCAAAATCAAGTTGAATTAATAATTATGTGTTTTAGTTCGCCAAGGAAGATCATGAATTTTTACAATGCTTTCAACATATCCTTTGTTCATGTTCCTTTCGTAATTGATTTTTCTTCATATTTTTTATTGTTTCTCTATATAATATGAATTGGGTTTAGTTTTTAAAACCTTTGGTGTTGTAAAAGGTGTTCAGAAAGTTGTGCATTTTGGTTGTATGGACTTACAACTTTGCTTGTTTTAATTTTGCAAATCGGAAAAAATCTTTGGGATTTGGTCCAAATTGATAGGTCCAATGAAACATTTTTGTTGCATACTTGGAATCAAGAAAGGTGTGAGTGAATAAAAGTTAGAACACTCCCCAACATTTTGTTCTATTAAATTTGTGTCATAGAGCTTGCAAGGGCAATAAAATTCATTAGACAAGTTGAGAATTCAAGTTACAACTCTCCCCAACATTTTGTTATATTGTGTTTGTTTCATAGAGTTTGCAAGGGTAGCAAAATTCATTGGACAAGTTGAGAATTCATCATCACTTCAATATCAAATTAATCATCTCCTATAAATGGGTGCCAACTTCAAGAGGGGTTGAAAGTTTGGTGAAAATCAAACCCACAAAAACATGTTTGCATTACCAACAATATTTTCAATCAATCGAAGTAATTTGCTACTATCCATCCAAAAGGTTTAGGAGATTGACATGAGGAATATTACACTAAAATAGGTAAAAACATTATATAAGAAAAGGGGTCAAGTGTAGGAGTTGAACAAATGATGACATGAGGGGACCAAGTGCCAAGAATTATGTTATTCCACATTGAATAACTTCCATGCCTAGTTGCCGTGGTTCACACATCAACATGTCTAGATTTAAACAAAAATGAAGTTTTTGTAAGTTTTCCATTACCCAAAACTAGAACTTCACCCCATGTTTAATGCACATTTTGCAATTTATAAGTGCTATATGTCTATATTTAGATCTTACAAAAGTGATAGTGGAATAAATGTTTGTGTAAAGAAATATTGTTTATAAATTGGTTCAAGCACAAAACAAAAGGTTGTGAAGTCTAAACCAAACTTAAGGGTTGACATGTTTCATTGTTAGCAAGTGGAGTTGAAGTAAACAATGATGGCATTGAACCTACAAATGTTTATGTCCAAAAAGTTATAATTGTTGTTTCATGTAGAAATGGTTGTGAATCATGAAGTGTGTTTTACATTGCATACTTGATCCAAAACCCTATTAGTTTCTACTTTTGCTTGCTTCAAAGCTTAGTCTATTAAAGCATGGAGGTAATTAAATATTGCATCCTAAAACATTAGAAACTTAATCACATCAAATTCCAATCCTCCTATTTGAAAAATTTATGGTAGCATCACCATGTTTCTAGCATAAGTAAAGAAGATTTTCAAATTTTCTTCCTTTATCTATTTTGAATTGAAGTTGATAAACTTTTTTGGACATGCAAAAATGATAGTGTCCATGGACAATTGAAAGGACATCATGTTGTCGTACCATGTTAGGCACATTTGGCCAAGTATGCCAATAATTTAAATTGCAATTGCCCATGAGGAATTATCGATCAATGCCTCTAGCACCACAACTCGATCCTTCAAGTCTTGGATATTTACCATCTAAATGACAACCATGAAAGATGTTCACAATATAACCAAATCAAAAAATGTTCAAAAACTTGTAATGAATGAATGACATATATCCAACTTTCAAAACTTTGAAAAAAGTTTAATAAAATTATTTTGAAGAGTGATGCAACCATACATGTATTTCATCAAAGTTAACTATTTGTACACATTGTGGTTGTTTTATGCTTTCAACAAGCCAAACTCCTTGACAACCATCACTTGAAGCACAATATTGAAAGATGGTCTCCAAAATGTCTTCATTGATGACTTCCAAAGTTTCATCAATATGGTTCAAGGAAGAGCACACAAGCACATCAATGTAGTAGCCCATTTCACTACATTCTACCAACACTTTGATGCCCTTGAAGTTAATATTGATCAATCCCTTGTTGAGGTTGTAATATGCACATCCACACCTATTGAATATGTTGTGCAACTTGACCTTCAAGAAAATAGTTTTTATTGTAAGTGATTTAAAATCTTTAAAATGAAATCTTTAATTAACAATGAGCATGTTGTTTTGTGCAATTTAATGTGACTCATGTGAAGTTATGTGCAACACCACCTACAAGAAAATAAGTTTATTTTAAGTGATTTGCAATCAAAATTTCAATTAATAATTGTCATGTTGTTATGTGCAATTCAATGTGACTCACATGAACTATTTCTTACTATGTAATTCGTCAAAAACATTTTGACATGTCATGCTTTGTGGATAGCGCATTGATGGCATGACTTTTAATAGAAATGTCCACAACATTCTCAAATTGCTTACACAAGTTGTTGAGCACATTTGATTTTGCCCATATAGCAAGGCTACTTGCATCAAGGTCTTGATCATCATGTGTCAAGATAACATTCAATTGGGGTTGAAAAGTTGTTGAAGTTGGAATGTTTGAAGCAACAAATCAAAGCCAATATAAAAGGTCTTCTTCAAGCTCCTTCCAATTTCTTCAATGGTGATTTCTTTCATAATGTTCTTTGTGCATGATAAGGTGAAAAACAAATAAGAAAGAACAAGGATTCACAACATCACCCAAGTTGGGCATCATGTAGTCATGAAATGCATGAAACTTTTTTTGCCCAGCTAGATCCCAAATGGAGATGGTGATATCAACATTTGCCATTATAGAAATTTCAATGCCTTGAGTGTGGCCATCTTGTTTTTTTACCAATGAAAGCCTTGATTTGACAAATAAAAACTAGAAAAAAATAGAATTGGTTTCCTCCATTGAATTTAATGATAGTGTGCAATTCGCATTAAAGATTATTGCAATGCAATTTTCCTTATGATGAAATGTCAAGGATTATTCATTTTTGCACATGATTTGATAAGGATGTGTATGCCTCTAAACCAAGGTCTAAAATCTATTGGACCACCACAATCAATGATATTTGTTAATGAAATTTTTGCCCTTCACAACAAATAAAAATGAATTTAAAAAAAAAAAATCGATTTTCAATGTAACTTGAAGAAAAAATGTTATCTTTATTTTGAAAATCACAAAACTTTAAAACCACAAAACCAAAAAAAGAAAAGAAATTGGCCACAATTGGAAAAAATTCAAGATTTGGGCCAATATTTACAACTTATGGATTTTGTAAGTAAAAATTTCAAACTTGAACATCGTTCTGTGAAGTTCATTCTGTGAAGCCGAAGGCCCCATGCCAGATTTTGTTTGTTTTTTCACGAGATTTGCGTTCAGCTTTCCGTCACGCTGCTGCCGCTGCTGCTACGGTTGCATCGTCGCGGAATTTTCCGTCCCTTGGTTCAAAATTACAGTGGCTGTCAAGGTGCGCGTGGTTGTATTCCCGGAAGCTTTTTCCTTCGCCATCGCTGCCGCTTCATTTTGAGCCAAAGAACTCCAAATTTCGTCTCGGTTGCCCACGGTTTTCAACGTCTTAGTCTGCTGCCAGTTTATAGCTTCGTGTCATGAAGAAGAGCTGAGCACTCTGCTGAAAACTTGGAATCTGTTCTGTTTCCGGGCCGCCTACAGTTGCATCGATTTTTTGTTTTAAAAAAAATAATAATTGTCACTTTTGTTGTTTCTTCCAGTGTCGAAGTCGCGTCGGTTTTGTAGCTTTGTTTGAAGCTCGGTGCTAATGTAGCAGTGTTTTCTTGTGGAGGAATATTGCGCAGCTGCAATATTCTTGGACAATTGTTTCTGTCTATATCGAGGACCTCGTATTTGGTGCAGTTGAAGGTCGAAGTTCACTCCATTTTTGAAGCAAGATTTGATTTCGATCTTGTTTTTGCTCTTCTTTTTTCTTCTCTGAGTTATTTCGTCTTCGGAAGTTAACCGGATTTGTTTTGTGAGAAAGACTTAGTCGTTGCGTTGTCGTCGTCTTCTTGGCTGGAAGTCCGATTGTGGCGAGCAGCAGCAGCGGCTTCTTTTTGACTGACTTCTTTTTCTGCATTTGGAAATCCCTTGCTTTCTCTTTCAAACAGGTTAACTGAAGAAGCTGTTATAACCAGCCAGAGCAAGAACCTCTTTGTCCAGCCAGCAGACAGACACTCTCTCTCGTTGCTCGCTTGCAGTTCTTCGCCCCCGCAGCTCTTGAGGTCCTTCTGCATACCATAACCGTAGTGGATCCAATTGTGGTCAACGCAGAGAGAGAGAGAGAGAGAGAGAGCTGATCTCCTCTTGCCTCTTCTCGTTTCGTTCTGAGTCTAAGCAGCGATGCTGACTGAATTCCTTACCGGTTGTAGTAGATCTGCATCATGGCTTATTCTTTTGACTTTGCGTTCAATCCGCTAGTGGAGCAGGCCTCCTGTCTTGGCCGTGCGTGCACGAACTCCTCAGCAGTATATATTTGCCAAAGAAGAAGTAGCTATGGTCTCAATGCTTCTGAGGCACAGTCTTATGTCTCTCGTGTTTGTGTACTTGTTGATGACGACGGCACTGGTAGTAGGATCCCCCCGGCGGCGGAGAGAAGACTCGTATTATGATGATGGAGGTGGTGAAGAAGGGCCAGGGCTCGTCAACTTTGGTTCCTTGGAGGATCTGGTTACCATTTCAGACATGTCATCAGTGGACTGGACTGTTTCTACTTCAGGGGCCGCAAAGAGATCTGTCAGTTCCGTGGAATCACAACAGGATGATGATGATGAGGATGACGTTGCAGGAGAAACACAGGTTGAGGATGTGCTTCAAGGACTACGAGGAAGCATAGCTCAACTGTATCACTCTCCAACGGTCTTGGCCTTGAATTACAAGGAGATGCTGGGGAAGCTCAAGATTTATGTGTACCCGCGGTCTCACAATGAGAGCAAGTATGAACTCTCAGACAGTAGTAGTACGGAGGAGAAAGCTGTGGAACCCAGCAGCACAGCCGAACTTTTCTTCAGAAATCTCGTTGAAAGTGAAGTTATTACCAAAGATCCAGAAGAAGCTCAGCTGTTTTTCTTTCCAGTATCGATCGACAGAATGTTGTTGAATGATATTGATGTGGAGAAGGTTGGGATGCAACTCAGGCGATATGTTCAACATGCAAGAGAGGAGTATGAATTCTGGAATCGTACACTTGGGTCTGATCACTTCTATGTATCCTGCCACGGGTATCCGGCAGATGGTCATCGAAATTTTCTGGAACTGAGCAAGAATGCAATCCAGGTTGCCTGCACACCATTGTGGCCAACTCAAGCATTCTTCCCTCACAAAGACATTGTCATGCCCCCGCACAGACCTGGTTGGGAGGAACACAAAGAAAGCAGTGCCTCTCTTGAAGATAACATAGCCAAAAATTGGGCACAGCGAACAAGGCTTGTGTATTGCAATGGCCCAGTTGCTGATGATCCTGCTCTGCTATCAACCCTTGAGGATTGGAAGGCTGATCCTGACTTTGACCTTCAATCTGAATCCTTGGAACTGCCTCAGTACTACCAGAAGTTGAAGACAACCAGGTTTTGTCTAATCATCACACCACATCAGACACCAAATCTTGTGGATTTTCTGCGAATAGGTTGTGTGCCTGTTGTGGTTTCAAGGACTGGTTTCTTGGACTTGCCTCTCCAGGATGTTCTGAATTGGCATGAGTTTTCAGTAATTCTGCATCCCAAGGAGATCAGCAGCATCAAGCACATTTTGGCAGGCATTTCAATTGAAAAGTACCAAAGAATGCAGTACCTTGGACAGCAGGCAAGCAAGCATATGGAGTGGAACACAAATCCAGTTGCATATGATGCCTTCCACATGATATTGTATGAGCTCTGGGTGCGACATTACAGCATAAGATATGCAAGAGTGAGTTCTCAGTAGGTGAGCAATCCATTGCTACAACCCTTTCTACATTTAAAAAATGCAGATTATTCATCAATGCTTTTTTTCTTAGTTGAAGCTGGTCTTTTGACTCAGATATGCTATGTATATCTTCTCAATAAGTGAGTTGGATTGCACTTTGCTGCTGCAATTTGATCCAGATTAACTTTGAAGATCCACACTCAAACAGTTCCCTAAAACCAAAGAATTTAACAGGAAAGATATCTGGTGGCAGTCACACATGGTTTTCTAATACTTTCCCTTAAAAAGGTCTTAGCACTTGAAACTGTTTCTTTTTCATAAGGATTAGCAGGTCTTGTCTCATAGCTTGGTTCTTTACTCAAAAGAAGAAGAGAGCAAGGAAGACCAAAACCAACATCCTGTACAATAAATGCTTGTGTGTCCACATTCACAGAGCTGTCTGCTCCATGAAACAACTGTTGCCCTTGTTGTATGTTTCCTTCTAGAATGTGTGGTATCTGACGTAGAGTTTTTCACTGCTTCATGAAGAGAAAATGAAATTTATATGTTTGTGAGAAACATTCAAGCAGAATTCATGTTTAGTTGGCTTTTGAAGCAGACAATAGATAGCAGATTTTGGCATCCTTCTTAAGAGGCTTTTCTCATGACAATTTTTGGGTATGTATGTGCAAGAAAGCTTGTGGTCGACAGTTGTCTACACAACTCTCTCATAGGTACACACCCATTTTACTCCTCATTTTTGGTTGCTTTCAGCAGGCCATGACTGGCTCCCTTCTTTTACTCACAAATGCAGAATACTACTGAAAAATCAATAACAGTTTTAGGGTTTTATGGAGTAATCTCATATGCCTATGCTTGTTTGTGTTTACATAATTTGCCGACTGGTTCTGAACTTAATCATCTTATGAACTTAGGATGCTCCTCAATATTTTTTTTCAATGAAAAAGATATAAACAAATAAACAAATAAAATATGTTTTTAAAGAGGTTGCTACTAGGGTGTTTTTTTTCCCAAATTCATCAAGTTGGTCCACTGGTGAGGATCCTCCCCAGTGTAATGGCTCTGTCACTTAGTTGTCCATGTGGGCCATGCCTTTTTGTACTTCCTGCAATAAGTGAGGAGAGGAAGAAAGTGAGGAGAGGGTTCAGCTAACTAAGCACAACCACCTAAAGAGAAAACAAGTTTATTGAATATAATTGAAGGGAGAGAACGGCAATTACACAATTATAACATGTGGCTGGTTTTTGGACGGCGTGCAATGGCGTGTTGATTGTCTATTTGCCTGCAACATCGCCGTGCAGGCTTGGTGGCTTGCCTACCTAAGCTACGGTCCTGTACGCTCTTACGAACTGTCAATGAAAACAACAGTTGCAACAAATGACTACAAGACACACAAGTTACGAATTTGTGGCACACTTCACACACAGAAAACCAGATTAGGGTTTGGCGCTCAAAACCCTAAACCCTGTTTCCCAGTGTCTTTCACCTCTTCCGGGCTTGGTGGTGGTGATGGTGTTGGTGGCAGTAGTTTCTTGTTTGGTCACAAGAGTGCTGAGATGAGCATGACCATGACTGCAGCTGCTGCAGCCACGCCTATTTTCCTGCAACGACGGTTTGGCTGCTGCTTGGAATGCGCTCGTTCCACCCTGGCTCCACCCTCGCCCAGCCTTGCTTGCTCCTCTCCTTCCTCTCCCTGGAGCTCATCTTCACAATGTGGTTTATCCATGTCGATGAAAAAGCAGACACGGATTCCGGAGAAGGATATTTCCAATCCTGCACGCGGGGTTTTCGTTAGAGCGAGCGGTTCTACTGCTGTTGCCGATCCAGAAGGCTTGCAGGTACTACTGCCCTCTGAGCTTGGATTTCAATTCCCAGGAAAAAAAAAAAGCATCCTCAGGGTCTGAGATTCTGGGAGAACCCTAAACCTTCTGAACCCCCTCTTCAGAGCGATGAAGTCTGCAAATTGCTTGAAGCTGTGAGAATTAATGGACAGTTGCATGATAGTTGCTTCTCTTTCCTTGCTTGAATGCAATAAATAGCAGGATCAAGTTTCAAGAACACTGGCAGGCATGTCAGGGACCTCGCAAAGGACGGTTGATTTTGTTAAGTACGAAGGACTTGGCAATGACTTCATCATGGTATGAGATATGGCATCTTTTCATCATCAAATTGCCCTGTGTTATTATGCTCTTGTACCATGTTACAGAAGAAAGAGAGTGAAGGGTTCAAGGTTTAGGTATATGTGAAATGGCTCGTTCTGTTGTTGCTTGCTGCTGAGATTGGTAATCGGGCTTGCAGATCAACAATCTGGACTCATTGGACTTGAAACTTTCAGCTACTGATGCTGTGCACCTGTGTGATCGACATCTGGGAGTGGGAGCTGATGGTGTCATTTTTGTGCTGCGTGACGAGGAAGACTTTCGAATGCGGATTTATAATTCTGATGGTAGTGAACCTGAAGTGAGATTTGTTTTTCAAATTTTGCAAATCAATCTTTGCTCGGCCTAGTATTGAATCCCATGTGTTTGCTGAGATTCAAGATTACTCATTCACTTGAGGACCTCAGGGATGTGTAATCAAACTGGTTTCTATTGTTTAGGGTTTTTCTCCTGGGTGCGCAGATGGAACACCATGTTTTTGCATTTTCATCTGTTTTCTTTTGCAATTTATTGATGACATGAGGAATAATGGCTCTACTAGTCACTGTCAGTATGATGAAGTTGATGGTCTGATACTTTGTGACTAACAGTACTCACAAAAATTTATGACCATTTTCAGTCTTGTCATTTTTATTTCAGTTTGACCTTAAGAGGCACAAACTTTTGTTTGGTCCTTCATGTGCTTTTGTGGATTCCCTCTTTGCAATCACAGTGACATTTATTTATGATGTGTATAAATTCATCCTCTGGGAGTTTAGATGATGATTTCAATGAGCCTTCTGGATTCTCCTTGGTTATTTTGGCAAATTGCAGAAGGCTTGACTTGACCTTTCCTGTGCACATTTCAGATGTGTGGAAATGGTATACGCTGTGTGGCCAAGTATCTTGCGGAACTTGAGAATACAAGGGAGCCCAAAAGGTAGATTTGAATAGCCAATTTTTAGGTTTTTTTTTTTGGGCCATTCCTCTTCTAGCACATGTTCTTGAAGGGGTTAACCCTCATTGGCACTTGCTTGCAATTACTGACACGAGCAGGTGATATGGTGGTGGATGCAGCTACAAAGTCTTGACGGGTGCTGGTTATATGATAGTGGAGCTCCGCAAGGATGGCCAGGTTTGTGGTCCTTTTCTGAGTAGACCATGTGGTGACAGGGTTCTTGTATGGTCTATTTTGAGCTTTCTTGCTGTGGAAATCTTCAAAGAGGTTCCTGACTATGAAGCTCCTAGTCAGATGAAATTGGATTCTCAGTGCCCAGCAGGAGTTTTACTGTGCTTCTTCAGGATTGTGTGGGATGAGGAGGTGGAGGACTTGTAGCATTAGATGGTATGTGTGTGTGTAGTATTCATATATCATTTGAAAAAAAAATGTGGTTCTTTAGTGAAATTTTTTTCTCCAATTGGCAGGTTTGTGTAGATATGGGAGCTCCGATATTGAATGCACCTGATGTGCCAACAACACTGGCAACAACTGGGGAGGTAGTGAAGGTGCCATTGGAGGTTGATGGAAAGACCTACACTGTGACTTGCGTCAGCATGGGAAATCCTCATTGTGTCACTTTTGGAGAGCAAGGAAGTCAGGTGGAGCTTCTTACCCTGTATACAGTTCACCACTTGCACTTGTAAATTATTTTTTAGCAGACTTATGGCTTGTTAGTGAAGATCGGTGCATGGGCGTGTATATTTTGTTGTGGGTTGTAGGGTTGGGATGTGGATGTGTTGCCACTGGAGAAGATTGGCCCACTCTTTGAGCACCATTCTGTGTTTCCAGCCAGAATCAAGACAGGTTTGAGACACAGCTTCTTCAACATCTTTTACTCTGGACGTCAGTCAAGTACAAACTAGGAGTTGGCTCGAAATCCACTGCCACGCACCAAAGCTCAACTGGTGGTTTTGTATTTGGTGTATTTACTGTTGCTGTAGAGATTTCTCTGCAATCTCATAGATATAGGCATGCTTAAACTATTGGAAATAGTATTATCTGCCAAGACTGGACAGTTGAGAAGTGATTCATATTATGTGTGGACAGGAATATATTTAATGAAGTTTGTTAATGGAATTTTCAATTAGAGTCATCCAATTGACCTTGGATATTACTCATGATCAGTTGGCAGGAATGATGTCCATCACAAGTACAGGCATGGTTTTGTTTGCATTAGCACAGTATCTGAAAGCAAGCAGTTCAGCTTTTTGCAGGAGATGAAGTGTCTGACAACCAGAGGATATTCCACTGTTTCAGGGTATCATGCCATTGCATGCTTTGAACTGCATGTTTGAGAATACCTGGCATTTTTTCTTGCAAGCTCTTGTGCAGTTCTTACAGTTAGTCTGTTGGGTGCTGCAGAGTTTGTCCAAGTCTTGACTCCATCACATCTCAAAATGCGTGTTTGGGAGCGTGGTGCAGGTAAAGCTCTCTCTGTGATGCATTTTCTCAAGTGTTTGTTCCACCAGGCAGTTGTAGATTGGTTCTGAGTGGTTGAGCTAGCATTGTTGGCCATTTGGGTGGTTCAAGTTGTGAATTTGTTTCACAATTTGATTGCCAACCATATGATGGCTGGTAAAAAATGATGGGGATTCCCTAAAGATTCAGATGAGCATAACTTTGATCTGTGAACTTTTATGTGTTTACTCTGCTGTATTGGGATGTGAAGTCAACTGACAATTTGCTTGTCTTCACTTGCAACTTTTGCAAATACTAGGTGCTACTCAGGCTTGTGGAACTGGGGCATGTGCTGTTGTGGCAGCAGTCAAGGAAGGACGCTCAGAACGGGTGAGAACATCATGTTAATCACAATCCTTTTTTTTTGGTCAATTTTTATTTCTGCAACAAATCCAATCCCTTCCTGGAGCTACATCTCCATATCGAATTAGACCCATTCTTATGAACCCAATTTGGTGCACCAACATAGATCAATAAGGTGGAAGTCTAGTTGTAGTTAATACATGGGGTTTGTTCCTCTTTCAGAATTGTGTGGTTGAATTGCCTGGTGGCCCTCTGGAAATTGAATGGAGTGAAAATGACAATCATATCTACATGACTGGTCCAGCAAGGAGAGTCTTCCATGGCATTGCAACACTTGAAGGATAGGGTGCTTGGTTTGTTATAGGCTGCTTTTTAGCAGGTGACATGGCTGATCCTGAATATGCAAAATATTCTTCTGTACACCATCTGATATCAGCTGAACAGGGGAATCAATGGATGAATGTCATCAATTGATGTGCAGATGCACACGATTCTTTCATGCGAACCATGTAGGCGGTGTTACTGCAATTATGTAAATTGGACATAGCATCCCTGCAATTGTCAATTGTTGGTTCTCTATGTGATCTTAGGACATGTATCTCCAAGTGTGAACAGGACCCTGACCTTTCAGAAATCTCACTTACCAAGGGCATTTCCAACAGTAGGCTATCAAGAGCTTGCCCAATTTCCCTAACTTTTGGTTCTAATTTTGATGAATTTTCTTTGACAAAATTGTTCAATATTCAATAACTCTTGCACCTTAGGTCTAAATCAGTGTTGGGTGGCTCTTAGAATGAGGGACAGATGTCTGTTGGTTATCAACCTGAGTATGTACTCACTCGCCCACCGGTTCTCAAAATATCCAAAAAGACTGGTATTGGTATATAACTATGGGTCTCAAAAATATGAAAAAGTCAGAATCTCCCACCAAATCATCAGCTTGTTGCTGTTTCTTTCATGAAAACTGTCAATCCTTTTAAGGGTTTTGAGATAACTTAAGCTGACAATTCTTTGAGTTTGAAATTTATTCTAAGAACCAGAACTGGTGGTTCTTGGTTTGTGGAGTATTCAAAGAACCAGAATGGATGATTCCTTAAAGATTTAAAGAACTACCTAGCACTGGTCTAAACATCACAAAATCACTTTCACACACCTCTATTCATTGAGGGCTTGTCATTGGTATCAAGAATGGTGTGGGGTGCTGTGATTTGGGGTTACCTTCTTTAACAGATGTCACAATGTATATTGTCACAGCTTGTAATTCTCAATTTTGTTTTCCAAGGGATTTCTTCATTCACATTCTAAAAATCTAAAATCAAATTGTCCCATGATTCCATGTATCATGGTACATATACCCTCAAACATGTTCCAAAGATTTTGATTTGACTGCCATGTTTATCAAGAATGAGTTGTATCTACATTCCATCTGGGGTGGGCTATAACATGCAAATAGGATTCTTTTGTTTTTCTTTCTTTCCTTCTATTATTTCCAGAGGTGGTTCTTGTAATATAACTAGGTGCATGACCATTGGAGAATGAAATCAATTAAATACACATAAAACATTGATCAATGCAAAAAAAATCTTGACAAGTTGCACAACCTACTAGCCATCACACCACAAGGAAACATCATGTGCTGAAAAACATTTTTCCTCACTTCCATTAAATTAATCAAAATTACAAAACATTGACTAGGACATGAATCTTATTGATCCCTTTTTCCCATTCCATAAGTAAATACCAGTGCTGGCCTGGTATTGACTTTTGGACTTCCCAGCCTGGTCCGTGTATTTGGGTACTCTTCAAAAATTTGATACCAGCCTAGTCCCACTGTGTGGCTCCTTTGGGAATTTGTGTCTTCGATCTTTTTATCAGAGATTAATTCCATAATCACAGCCAACTCAAAGCAACAAACTCAACCCAACTTGAAGCAATTAATTCACCCAAGTGGGACTCAGATGATACAAAAGTTGGATGTCCAAAGTGCTTATCTGACACAGTTCCTGTTCAAGTGGTTGTGAAGTTAACAACTTTGTACAGGCAAGATAACATAATCTTCACTTATGTACCTCAATGTCTAATTGAAAGACCCGCCATGTACATGAAACCGTCAGCTATACATCATGGAGAGCCTGGATCAAGCTATCCCCAAATGCCATTACAGTATGGACTGGTATGCACATTTGAAGTTCAAAACTTGAGATGTAGGAACAATGGAATTGAATCTCTGAACTAAAAAGACTAGCATAACCTGATCACTATTTCCAATATTGGATTGGTTGTAAATTAGTGTACAAGGGAGTTCATCACAAAAGAGGCTAGAACATGAGTTCGAAACATTTCAGATCTTACTCAAATGAACAGGGCTTTGCCCTCCACACATCCTTTTTTGGTCTAGAGCTTTTTTGCCTGACCTTGAATTTAGACACACCTGAATCATCACCATTTTGCAGTGCAGAAGTTTTCAGCTTCAGCAGCTCAAAATGAGAAGCACTCTTGCGAGATTCAAACAATTTTCGTTTGAGACGGCTTCTTTGTTTGTCACCAATTGCTGCTAGTTGGAAATACTCAGCTGCAATTTGTCCATTTCCCATACCCTCCTCAACTAGTGCCGCTTCCTGTTGAAAATCCCACAAATGGGAAAACAGGAACAAAGTTAAAAGAGTGGAGACTGCCCTTTTAGCCCAATTTGAGAGCATTTATATGGATAGCCAACATTCATACATCCATGGAGGGCATTCATATTTGGCTGAACTGTGGCAACTTTCATCTTTCAAAGTCCTATAACTATTTAGATTGCATACAACTAGCCATGTTACCAGGATGGTTAGAGGAGATTACAACCATCAGAACAGCTGAATTCTCAGGCTCCACAGAGAGAGCAAGCAGTAGAAGCCTCCGTGCAGCCTTAAGATTTCCTCCTATCCGCTCCATGTGTGCATACGCCTACGTCTCTCCCACAGTAATAAGTCAGCTATAAGAACTTCTAATACAAACAAGAAATAATCTCACAAGAAAGTTGGGTGCACTGAGAAACATACGAAGGCAGGGACAGTGTTGGAAGATCCAAGCACATAAAATCTGTCAGATATTCAGAAGTACCTGAAGGCAAGGAACACTGTGAGGATTTGCATTGATCCCCCTCTCAAAGAGAATACGTGCCCCTGTGAAATTACATGCTTCTTGCTCCAATATTCCCCATGCCTAATAGATTCACACCACATTACAACATACCGTCACTCAAATGTCTGTTCATAGATATTATAGTTGTCTTCAGAAAAATGTTCACACGTGCCATCTATACAAAGGCATCCCATGTTAAGCAACTCACAAACAAAAACAATGAAGGACAGTGAAGGAGATAGAAGGAACAGCAGTGAGAATTACCTGCCATGCATGCACACTGTCAGGGTTCACTTCTATGCAACGTTGGTACAGCTTCCTAGCCCGGCGCCTGGACTCATCTGTCCCTAACAAAGCCTCCTGATGTGCCCAAGCCTGTAATAGCAACAGGCCACAAAGTTCTGAAATGCTACAAAGTTGCTTCAATGGGGGACAAAAGCTTTTTTAATCTTGAACTGCTGGCAATCACATGGAGAATGCATTCAATTTGCTGAAATCTCTTTGAATAAATGCCCTCCCCACAGGACTGAAGCATGGGGTACTGCCCATTGCTTGCGGTACATGCTAGGTATGACTTTGGTTGGAAAAACCCAACAAGTACTGCCTAAGAATAGTACTGTGATGAAAAGTTGAAAAGACATACAGGGAGGTGCCCACACTTTTCCTACACTTAAAACTCACTACTATGAATTGTGGATGGACTCTACAGACCTGTAAGGAATGCATATTTTCTGGATCGACTTTGAGAGCCTGCTTAAACAGTGAGCGCATCTTCTGCACTTTTTGCTGAGTAGCCTCAAATAATGCCCATGCCTGCAATTCACATACCAAATCCCATCTGAAACTCAACCCATTGAGGAGCTGTAGAGGAGAAACCCCAATTTTTTTTGAGGTTAAAGCTGAAATTCTAAGAGTTAAGAAATTTGATTGAATGCCTGAATCACCAATATGTATTCAAATAAAAATTGGTTGTAGGAACAGAATGGTTGTACTCACCTGCCAGCACTTGATATCTGTCGGAGCTACGTCAACAGCAACGCGGAAATGGTGGCGGGCTGCTGCGTAGTTATGCACACGTGCCTCCAGCAGTGCTCGAGTTTGATGCACCACTGCATTCCCAGGCTGAACAACAGCTGCTCTCTCCAACAATGACCTTGCTTTACTCCAGTTCCCTAACCGCTGCTCTAACATTGCCCATGCATGAAGCCCATACACACTTGCTCCAATCAACTCTGAAGCTCCACTCTTCTCTTCCTGGTAATATATAAGAGCACTGTCAGACTTGTGACATGGTTGTGCTACTTCCTCTATAGCAGTACTATAAACTGCTTTAGGTCCAAACTATCACAAGAAGTGATTGATCATTGTGGCAAGCAAAGTAAAGGCACTACTGTGCAGAGAAAACTCCACAGCAACACTTTGAATGTAACTGTTTCTGGTCAGTTCCATCAAATCTCAAACTAACACCACAAGAATGAGTGTGGTCATAACCTTATGAGCGTCACTCACAAAGTGTCAGGTCATTATCACCTTTAATATGAATAGCAGTGACGAGCTGCCATGACTCCACAGACCTTCATCAGCTCCTGATGGTGGGTGTAAATAAGTACATAACAATCTGCCCCAAATTTTGGGCAAATCATTATATGAACATCTGCATCATGAGTTTCTGTCACAACTCCTGAAGCAAGGGAATGGGTTTAGGGTTTAGGGTTTAGGTCTGGTGGGAATCTCCAGATTTGGCAGGTTGGGGGGGTGGGGACATTCACCAGAATAGTGGGAAGTCTGCTAGAATTTTGGGCCAGTGTCTCAATATTTTACATAAAAACCCAACTATTTGAGTGGGAGGTAGTACAAATAAAGAGTGAGTGAGAGATCATGGAATCGTACCCTAAGCATGACTGAGTGTCTGTTTACTATTACCCTATAGGGTTACTACCTTCTTAGGGAAGTCGTCACTATCTAACTGCTCTACTGAGGGAAAAACTGTTGTCCAACCCTTCCAATGTCTTACCCCTAGATACCCACATGGTTTTTGGTGACTGGTTGGCCTGAGAACCCCTGCTATAGCTGGGCTGGGTTACGGTTGGTAGCATCTAGCATGGCCTAGTGCTGAATTGAACCACAATGACTTGCAAAGGTAACCATGAGTTGCAACCCCCTCGGAACATTGGGTGGACACTTGTAATACTCATACAACTACATGGGGAGCTACAAATTTCCCAGATATAAATAATCAGTTCAAGAACAATGCATTAAAATGACAACATCAGTGAATAATGATGGGGAGTGGGCCCCTCACCTTGCAAGCAACACGAATGGATTCCAGAAAAAGGTGGCGTGCTCTGGATGCATGACGGCTCTGTGCTTCTAAAGAACCCCATGCCTGCAAAGCTCTGACATATGCCAATCCCATATCTCCAACCTTCTTGAATGCTCTAACTGCTTTTGAATAGTAGACCCCAGCTGCAATTGAGTCCCCTGCACACATGTCCCACTATATCAGACGTTGATGCATATCATACATGACCAAAGCATCAGGGTGGGTGGACAGTGTTTTCATATCTGCAGTAAAGTTTTGGGCAGCAGGTGAATTCAATTAGTATGTAGAACTTGACTAACACCTAAAGCTAGCAAAATATCCTACATTTGGGGTGATGGCCAGAAAGAAAACATTGGTGATATTTCCATACCTCCTTTCCTCTCCAACTGAGCGAAATGAATAAAAATGTGGGGGTTATTGGGATATTTCCTTGAAAGCTGTCAAATCACCAGATACAATTGTTTGGTGAAATGTTCACTAGAGTCAAATTCAGACCCTTCCAAATCTTAATTAGCTTAATACCACAATGATGTGAACAAGAGGTTCAATCAGGCTTTGGGCACTAACCATAGTCAGGGAGCTGTGTGCAGCTGCTCTGTCTCCAGAGATGATTTGCCTCCTGATTTCTGTAAGCTCACTGTCAATGCTAAATTCCATACTATCTGTTTCCAGGAGTGTCAACATGGTCTCCACTTTCTCCTCCTCATTCCTACAGACAGTTGTTGACTGACCAGACCTTTGCAACAAAACCAAGTCCTTGTCATCTGTCTTTGGTTTTGCCCAAGCAAGAAAATGTGCAGGTTTTTCAGGTTTTGCAAGTCCAGTGATGCTACTATTTGTTAGCTTGTTTCTCAAATTGCTGTCACTCTGGGTAACAATTGTACTTGTGGAGCTTTTGGCAGAGCCCTTAATCCTCTCCATCCACATCAGTTTTTCAGGCTCTTCCACCAACAGCTTGTCGCCTACAGGAGAATCCAGACTTTCTGATATGGCAGAACTGTTGACAGATTTCTTGACTGACTTATGGAGAGTTATGTCATCATCCATCATCATCCTCTCAGTGTTCTCAGTAGTAGGTTGCTCAACAAAGACAGGCCCATTTGTAAGACTGCTGGGTGGTCTCAAATCAGCAGATGTCTGAAGGGAGGGATATTGTGATGATGAAGCGTTTATGTTATCTTTGTATGTTGATGAAGATGAGCCATCTAGAAATGTAGCATAGGTCTCCTTGACTGTACCTTCTGTGGTGTCAACCGAGTCAGTTAAAAGCTTCTGGTCAAGCTGAGTACTAAACTGCTTATCAACCCCTGCCAAATTCTCAAAGATTTTCACCTGCAGACAAAAACATTTACTTATTCTCTATGGTGGCAGTCAAGCACAAGAATATACTAGCATTTTTCTATTCAGACAGCACTGAAAAACAGAACAAGAGTACCCATTTTATGGTATAGTGTAGCCAGGAGTCATCATCCCATACAAGAAGATGCTGTGGAGTCCTGAGTGGACTGGGTAAACATGAGTGTCCCCATGTCTCCATATTGGTCAAAGTTGACAACAGAAAACATTCTTCAATGTACACGGCTTCCAATAGGCACATATGATCTCAGGGAATTCTGAAGTTATCTTTTGAATTATAAAGTGGTGGTCCTACAGAAGGTGTTGCTATTGGCTTCTGCTGGAGACTTAGTTGTTCCCATCATTCTCAGAATAAATATGCCATGAACTCCCAATGCCAAATTATGCACAACAATAGAAGAACAACTGCAGGCTGAGATAAGCAGAGGATTGAGTACCTGTCGACAGAAATTTTGAAATTCCTCAGCACAGACAGAACCATCCAAATTGGAATCGACAATCCGCATCAGATCATGTGAGTCATTTGAGTCAGCTCCCAACTCCCTGATGACTTGTTGGAGCTCATCCATGCTGATCACACCATCCCGATTCTTGTCAAAATGGGCAAAAATGTGGTCACTATTGCTGTATATGTGATCTTCTCTGTCAATAACCTCCACTGCATTTCCTGCTAGGTCTGAAAATCTTGATGCAGCCACATCAGCTGCTGCCAACATGATTGCTTTTAGATATCCAGCCTGCACAGAACAATAGCAGTGTAAAGGATGGGAATTTTCTTGTTCATTCCAATACAAGACATCTGACAAAAAGAGCAGCACAGATATCAAGGTTTGTTAATTGCCAGAAAGGTTACAGGAGACACACTAGAAAACCATGAGAGAAAGCCCATTTGACAGGTTAAGGACATGTAATATACCTGTTCAGGATCAGTCAGTCCTCCTTTGTATAGAGAATGAGAGGCAAGGCCACCCTCTGCCATAGCATGCATAGCTGCTGTCCGTATCTGGATTTCCATATATGGAGACCAATTTGCGTTATCACCCAGGCATACAGCAAAGTGTAAACTCTCATACCCATTTTCTTTAGGTGCTGCAATATAATCCTTGAGCCTACCTTCAAGTTCCTTCCACAAACTAGTTGCAATCTCCATTGCCCGATAGCAAGCCTGCACTCCTCTCTCTTTCTCTTCTAAAAGACTACCCCCATCCTTGGGTGTCAAAACCACACGTAACCCTAAGATATCATAAACCTCCTCTGGTTGCCGCCCATCTTTCAGGAGCTTTTTCATGGTGCTATATCGGCTTTTACACCGTCCTGTGATTGTCACCAGCTTGATTAAGGCTTGTAACTCTGGGTCAGCTTCTAAGGATGCTAGAAAAAGTTGTTGAGAATAAGCTACTAGCTCATCACCATCAGCCCAATGCCGCTTCAACCAGCTCTCAATATATGAATAAGAGTCTGGAAAAAGGACCCAAAATCCAAGGTCTTCAAGTTCGAGGCCCATAGTTCCTGTTCCCATGACATGAGCAAGTGGGGCATAAATCTGCATTGTCTCAAGAGCAAGAATTTGTTGACGGTACCGTGGAAGGGTCTGGACATGGCGCATTACATCTAAGCGGGCAGAAACCACAACGACCACAGCTCGCACATCATGAAAGGCAAGACAAAACTGACGGACCACATTTGCAGAATCATCGTCAAGAGTATCCATTCTAGAAGGCATGTGCTTTACACGGGCACAATCATGTAGGAGCCGTCCCACCCCATTGCCCAACTCTCTTTCCACAGCACTTATTCTTAAGTAGCCAGCCTCTAAAGCCTCCTGAAGCAACCCTGCTGCTATGACCTCAGCATCCATCTGTCACTCCAGCACAGCACAAACGGTTGGACACAGGAAACTTTTTTTCTTCTTCAACCCTATGCCAAGAGTAAAACCTTCAATTAAGGGATCCTCCAAAGGGAATCCAGACATCCCATTACAAAATTGCCTCACTGCCTGTATCACCCAGCATTAAAGGATGCAAGAAAGAAAGAACACACCCGGAGGTCGGCAAGAACATAAGCAACAGATAGCGCCCGTACAAGAGGATTTCGGCCATCCTCAGCTAAGGCTGCATGCTGCAGTGAATTGACTGTGAGCTTCAAAGCTGCCAACAAAAGTGGGGAGCCACTGCTTTGAGTGAAGTCCAAAGGTAGACGCCTAGCCAATCCATCCCATGCAGCCACTAGCTCAGCCACCCGTTGGCCACCTGGAGAATTCACTAGAGGTCTTGGCATTTGCAATCCCATACTCATCCATCCATCCGCATCCACTTCAGAAGGCTTGTTGTGTTCATCAGTTGACTGCTCCTCTACTTGAACATCAATTGCCTCTACTGGTATATCATTCACGGCCAAACCCATTTCTGCACACCAGACATCTCCATTATGGACAAAAAACCATATTTGGTCAACCTTCACCAAATCACCAGAGACTTATGGCTCAACAAAAAAGCGCAGCCCATGATCAAAAGACATGTTACGTGATCTTTCAGGTGCTCAGTGGAGAACTGAGAGGCATGTGTGAGAGTACCTGTTTCAGATGCTAAATGTGACGCAATTTCTACAAGGGATGCTGCCTGAGCAAGGGTAGGAGGAGCATCCCCCTCCTGCCGGGTTTGTAACAACCTCCCTTCCTCATCTTTCAGAACTTCATTCTCTTGCCATTTGCTACTCAGTTTCAACTGCAAACTTCCCTCTTTTGTGTGCTTACTTACTCCCAGTTGTTCCTCCAACTCCACAAATCCATTATTTGTGATCACTTGTACTTGTTGTTGTCTACGTTCGACTCTGTTTTTTGGTCGCCGATCACAAACCTTTCCCCCTCTCCCCCTCCTGTCCTGTAGCCTATTCTGCATCTGATGACACTCATGCTCTAAACAGTCTTGTACCCGGGCATGCACTCTTAATAGTGCTGGTCTTCTGACTAAGCTCACATCATTCCTACTACATTGCTTCTGGAGGTTACAGCCACCCTGGCCTTTCCCCCTTTTCAAGTCCCCAGCTTTGCCTGAATTTTCTAGGGCTGCAGACTGTACCAGACCCACATAGTTGTCACCAGCTGGTGCCATGTTACATGCACACCTCACTGACAAAATTTCTGGAGAATTGATTGCACATGGCAAATCCCTATACTGTACTCCCTGCTCCAGTCTCAGCTGCAAAGATGCACAAAAAGGCTCAGGGCAATCACTGGGTACCCAACAGACCAAAATGTTGCACAATACCAATTGAACTACCTCCTCTCCTGCCGAAGGTGATGGGAGGAGAAAATTCAGGTTTCTGTTGAGCTACATCCGAGTTAATGTTTATTGATACTGTGCATGTTGTGAGCTGCAAACTGGCAGTGCCTTGATGATTCCAAGTGGAAACAAATCTGAAAAAAATTAGGGTTCCTGTTGAGCTACATCTTAGTTGATGTTACCCATACTGAGAATGTTGTGCCTATCTCAATTTCTGTCTAACAAACAGTCTCTTCATAAATTAGTTAAGAATATGGGCTGTTTCCAACACTGGCAGGTTTTGCACCATCAATCTTCAGTATAGAAAAAAAGGGTGAGAAGGAAAAAAAAGTTGGTCACTCACCTGGGAGGACAGAGTGGCTGAAACAGTGGCAGTAGTGGCAGTAGTACTGAGGGGGGGGAGGAGCTTAAGCAGACCCATGCTGCATGCACATACTGCCATCCCCCCTCTCCTCCCTCTCCAATTGTGAATCTCCCCAATACTGGATCAGTAATGCAATCCTCACTTTGAGAAACTCTTCAAATTTCGCAGTACCCCTCAAGAAACAATATACACAGATTTATTTACCCACCTGTAGTCAGAAATAACACACTGGAGAAGCAAGTGAAAGTGGCCATAGCAGAAGTGGAGTTGTCAGCTCAAAAACCACCAGGGCACCCCCATATGTGCCAATACAATTGCCACCAAGAAGAAAAGGTCAAACAAAGAAGGGGGAAAAAAAAACCCCTAAACACAGCTCAAATGCTAAAGAAACAAAACAACAAATGAAGAGCTATGAAGGTCAGAGTGCAAGGAAGAGGAGGTTACAACAGAACCTCCAGCACAAACAGACAACACCATGCAATTCTCAACTTCTTCTTCTTCTTAAAAAACCCACCCAAAAAAATTTGCAGCAGAAAAAACGACAATCAGCACAGAAAAAAAAGAAGAAAAAAGAAGCAGAAATTTTCACAACAATAGGAATGGAAAAAAAGAAGAAAGGCAACAACAATGGAGATAAGCAGAGGCAAATGCAGCCTCTACTATTGGGCTATTGGGATCCAGGTACATCAGCACCAGCAGGAGGAAGAAGGGTAGGATGCGGAGAATCCAAGCTTATCCTGCAACAGATGAACGAACGTGCACTAAATCCTTTCCTCTTCCCAACCAACACACGCACCATCACCATCATCGTGGTCATGGTCATGACTCTCTTCATCATGATCGTCATGGTGTTGAACATCTATCATCATAATCATCAAATCATGGTCATGATCAATAGCATCTATCATCATCATGGTCATGATCATGAGCATCTATCATGAACATTCAAAACATGGGTCATAATCATCAAACATGATCATGATCAAGAACATTTGTTATTATAACCATGGTGATGGTGATGAACATCTATCAAAATCAAAATGGTCATGATAAGAAAAACATTTGTAGTTGTCATCATGGTCATGGTCATGAACATCTATCAACATCATCAAATCATGGTCATGATCTGAAACATCTACCATTATCAACTTGATGGTCATAATCATGAGCATTCTATCATCATCATGCTCATTATCATGAACATCTATCTATCTATCTATCATCATCATCATCATGTGATGGTCATGAACACATTTCATTGTTATTTGGCCTCGTCAAGGAGCATCATTCATTGGTTGTGTATACCTAGTGTCCTCAAAGTAGGTTTTTTGCAAAATGGACATAACCCTCCAATATTGGATTACAAGTGGAAATGAGTTTTGTTCCCATGGATTGGAGATACTAGAGATATACTTTAGGGATGTGGCAGCCCAGCTGCCAAGCCTTCAATTGAGGAACTACAGACCCCTCTTGGAAGTTGGGGGAGGCATAGCTTTTTCTTATTACCCTAGTACCTTGGCACCTTGCAACTAATTATGTTGTACGGGAGGTTCCCATCCAAGTGGGTTCTCCTGAGGGAGGGTCCCATGAGGGCGTTTCTGACCAACCAAGAACACAAGTATGGGAACCTCCACATATATAAAAATCTCTTCTTTTTCTTTCCTCCCTTATTTCAACTAGTGGTGCCCGTGACCTTCGGACACTGTGAAGTCCCTCGGTTTCTTTAAACCAAGGACACACAAAGGGGCAAAGCAGCCTTTTTTTTTAAAAACTTTTTTGTTTCAAAAACTCGTTGAAAAGTCCCCATGAAAACATACATGGTGAAGCGAGCTTTTATCTTTTTTATTTTTTATTTTTATGTGTTTTTTGATATTATTTTGTGTTTATTTTTCATTTTTATATTCTTGTTTATTTGGATGCAAGTTTGAAGTTTGGAGAAAGAAGACACACCTCATTCTTTTTTTCAAGTAAGTTTCTTCATTATTATAAGTTTTATTTTTTCTTATTTTTCCAAAAATAAAATAAAAAAAGAAGCAAATATGTAGCTTTAGATTTTTTTGCCCATTTCTTTTTTTTTAATTTTGTTTTTATTTTGTTAAGAGAAGGGGAGAAAAATCCGAAGAAACAAATCCAAAAAAAAAAAGATAAAAAAGAAGCAAATATGTAGCCTTAGATTTTTCTGCCGATTTCTTTTTTTTTTTTTAATTTTGTTTCTTCATTTTTGTTAATTTAAGAGACGGTGAGAAAAATCTGGCAAAACAAATCCAAAAAAAAAAAAAGCAAATTTCTTCATTTTTGTTAATTTAAGAGACGGGGAGAAAAATCTGGAAAAACAAATTAAAAAAAAAAAGCAAATACGTCCGGACGGACGAACGAACAGACGGACGGACAGACGGGCAGAGGCCGGTTCTGCCGGCTGATTAAAACGCGGAACTGTCCGACTGTCCGGGCCGGTTCCGCCGGCGGATTAAAACGCGGAACCGTCGTGTCGGACGGACGGACAGAAGGACGGACACCATCTTAGGGACCTCGATTTCAAGACCTGGTCCTGTCCGTCCGTCGAGGTCCTGAAACCAATATCGGCACCTGGACGGACGGACAGACGGACAGACACCATCTTAGCTTTAATATATAAGATTGAAGGCAAATACATGAGAGAAAAACTCTCTACTCTTTGCTAGTAACTGCAGCTCTCAGCTTTGATGCTCATCTTGGTAAACCTACTTGTGGGTTTGCCATACGTAAACCTCATTGAAGCCTCAAAGATGTGCATCATTCTGCATGCAATTCAACTCCAGCATTTCATCTGTGCATCAAGTCATTATGCCAAAAACATGGATCTATAACTGGTTCTGAAATGTTGTCCTGAAGGCCAAAAAATTGATCTCCCACAACCCTATTGCTTGGAGCTGGGTACTGGACCTCAGCCTCTGCCACCTCTACTTGTAGAGCCTCTTGTTCAGCTACTGATGGTAGGAGCTTGCATTCAGGTGACTCCTCACCAGCCCCTTGCATCATCTCACCATTCTCTCCAGACAAACTCTTAAATACAACATCATGGT
This sequence comes from Sphagnum tenellum, assembly GCA_963921925.1. Taxonomy (NCBI): domain Eukaryota; kingdom Viridiplantae; phylum Streptophyta; class Sphagnopsida; order Sphagnales; family Sphagnaceae; genus Sphagnum; species Sphagnum tenellum. Next base: position 6,978,929 of record OY998156.1, read on the forward strand.
GCGCACAATCTGTCTCTTGTTTTTCCTTTTCAGCTCTAGAGTGTTCTTTATGCCCACTCTCACTTCCATGATCAACAACCTCTGCTTCATTGCTTATAGTTGTTGCAACACTCCAGTCAATCTTCTCCTCATCCTCCTCAGACACCTCATGGTCAGCCCCCACTAAAGCATCTGGACATTGTGGTCTTGTATCAAAACTCTCCAATGGATCACATGTATCATTCTGTTGTCGGACAGAAACTGTAAGATTATGACAATGATAGTAACACCAAAATGTATCATCTTCATACGTGCTGAGAATTTCTCAATACTTCATGATTGAAGTCAAACTGAAAAGAATTGCGAGATGACCCAATAGCAACACTCAAAGCAGATAAATGCCAGGAGAGAGCTTAATAAGCTTTAGTATATGCACTGGCATATGGAATGGAGAGAAATAACAGAAAGCTGTCAATATTACTGGTCAGAGGGATAAATAACTGCAAAACCCATTCATACCCTCAACAAGCAAAAGTCTTGTAGGAGTATATGAATCACTGGTTTGAAGCCATAGATCATTTTGTTTGACTCAACCACACAGCAAAAACTGACTTCTGGACTGATCCACAGCAGAACCTGGCAGTCCGAAAATAGAACAAAGAAAGTGCTTAGACTCCAGAGTTGACAGAACTGTACAGGTCAATATCCCATACCTTCAGTTGGTAATGTGGGGAGCATTTGAAATCTGCATCAAAGTAACCTTGATCAAGCCCCAATGATAATGCCAATGCCTGCATGAGATGCATTGAAAGACTGCCCATCTGCTTCATAAATTCCATCACAATGGGACGAAAACTGGGTAGACAAGTTTCAGGAGGCCACTGATTGGGGCCTTTGAGGCGGCGATAAGGTGGGTACACATGGCAATCACCAAAACCCCCTACAACAATGCAATGAAAAAAAACTCACAATGAGTTGCAAGTTAGCAGTATACTTCAGATCATTCGTCTCTACAGAGGCAATGATGCTACAATATGTAGGTTCAATTCCAGCTCTACTCAACTCCAATAGATCCAAGTCTGCCATTTCAGATGGTGTTGGAAAAGGATGGCTCACATCTTGGCCTTGGTACAAGCAGAATAAACACCGGACCGTGACGTCACCATGAGCGTCCGTCGAGATGATCTCGAGGGCGAAGTCCAACGCTTGCACCTCCTTCTTGCTCGTCATCCTGGTGATCCTGTGCAACTTTGTTAGTTTTGAGACCACGGTAGATTTGATTTTGAGATATCCGTGGCTATTTTAGCAAATCTCAAAACTTATGAGGCCTGACTATACTTGACCTTTTTCTTGTGGTTGGACCAATTAACATAGCTTTGGAGGTACATAGCTTTAATCTATTCATTCTCAAGCCTATGTCTTGATCATTCTTTTGTTTTATTGCATCTTCAAATCAAAAGAGCGGATGTTAGTATGTGTTTCGTCAATATTTCATTAATAAATCACCTTGACAAAACAATAGATAGTTGTTTGACAACTTATTATGCTATTTTGGTTTTTTCCTTTTGAAAGTAGACATTACGAGTGGTGGTGACAACATAACTAGACAAACCAAAAGTAGGCAAGTGGAGTTCTTGAGGTGAAAAATATTCATGGACAATGTCATGTAGTTGAACAACTAGCAATTAACAACCTTGAAAGGTAGTAGTGTTATTAATGAAGATCTATTGAATTTTGGTATATTACTATTGGAAATCTAAATGTAGACCTTGATTTGGTAGAAATGTAGAAATACTAAACGAGGTTGGCATCCACTAAATTACTAAGAGAGTTGAGCAAAGGCAATCCCACACAATCATTGTTTTTTTTGGATCTTAGTGCATTTGATGGACAATAAATAATATTGGGTGCTTTGTCTACACTTAACAATAGTTTTTTTATCTTCAAGATGAGCCTTCAACTTGAAGCAACAAATAATTCAACTAAGAAAATGATTGTACCATATAAGATACACACCCAAGTGCTCTCTACTCCAATTTATTCAAATTGTTCATATACAGTTTGTGAGTGGTGGGTATGTCAGCTAATCAGGATTGTGCACTTGTGGAGAGGTCAAAACGGGTGACAATATCTTTACCAAATTAGATTGCAACTTTGAGAAGGTTGCTACAAAACATGGCCCATGAAAAACTACATTTTCACCCTAGACAAAGTCTCCTATGAATGCTCAAAAGATGCACTAGAAATATGAGGTCCAAACATTGAGGGGAAATGTTTGTGATGGACAAAGAGCTCAATTTTCAAGTCTGGACACAAAATAGGAGTCCAAGCAGATTGCAGAACCAGAACTGTTGGGATTCATGTTTTGCAGAGTTAGACTTGTTGGACACATAATCTTCTGTTCAAGCCAAGGGCTGGATTCAAGGTTTAATACATCAAATCAAGTTGATGTCCATGGGCAATCGAGTTGTTGACAAGGATCTTGGAATTGAGCATCATGTTAATAAACCCATAGGTGCCAAGGACGTTATATACATCACCTTGCCCCATTTGTGGGTTTTACCTTTCTATAAGTGACATTGATGTTACTTCTTGTGGTTCATATCATCCATTTTGTCCTGCAATCCACATGGAGAATAATCCAAGTCCAAATTGAAGGCCACATCAACTTCATTGCATTCTGTTGTTTCAGTTTATTGCATAGCTTTGTTTGAGATCTCTTTGGTTAGTTGCTTTGTTTTATCAGGTTGTTATTTCCTAGGTTATCTTGGAGTTTTGTAAAAGCTTGAAAGGTCCTACAGCCTGTTTGCTATCTACTTCAATTACATGATCGATACCAAACTCCAGCTAGCAAAAGATTCTAGGTCCAGGTACTTAAAGCTTAATGTGATGCATTGGACGGCAAAAGTGGAGTACAGTTATTTTTTCCATTTTCTTTAGTTGTAGAAACTGAACTACTTGTATTGATGCATAGCAAGTAGATAGGGGCTCATATTAGATCAAAAAAATTGATGTTGAAGAAGAAATGCTTGACAATCATCTCAGCCATAGGCTTAGTGTGTCTGTATACCCTGTATTGAAGACTGTGCACAAACATAGTCTTGCACAGGGCCAGCTATGATTGCAAACTTACATATACAAGCCTTCAGGAACCCCCTCCTTCTTCTTGTACATCACCTTCTCTTTTGCCTTCTTGAAATCAGCTTGTGTGACCTGCACACAATGTTATTCCATCTCAGTCATAGCCAAATATTTGATTTCTTTGGAATCACAGCCACCTTCAGGGAACCACAGAACCTTTACCTGAGCTGAGCAACACATACTTCCATGCCAAGTTTGATTCTGTACTCTCTTACATAAGATGCAGTCTTAGTTCATTTCCCACAATTCTCATCACATCAAGTGATGAGACCTTTGTTGTGAGGCAAATATCATCAGCAAACAGGAAACTGACCTTCATACGTCGTTCTCGGAGAGCCAACAGGCCAGCTTCTGTACAGATGGCCTTGATGTCTGCCCCTGAAAATTCGTCCTTAGTCATTACAAACTCTTCCAAATTGACATCATCTGACAGGGTCATTCGGGATGTGTGAATCTGCATGTGAGTACAACACAACATGATCACCTTAGCAGCTCCAATGAAAGCAATCTGTGAATAATGAGCAAAAATATGCATACAAACTCAATCTGCACAGTTTTCCCCTCTTTAACCTGTTTAAATTGCAGTTCTGACAAGTGCAGCCTGGAAAACAAAAGAACAGAGCAACACAGAGCAATCCAGGAGACAAGAGTGACTAATCCACATCACTTGAACTGTATAATGTTGCATGCAAGAGTCTACACAACAGACCATCCACCACAAATACAAATACAGAACAACTAGAATTTGTTTCCACACATGTTGCACAACCACCAAATTTCTGAGGATGCAGTATAATGACCTGGAAAATTCTCCGCTTTGTCTTAATGTCTGGCAATGGGAATTCAATCTTACGATCAATTCTGCCAGGCCGAAGCAGAGCAGGATCTAAACTCTCAATGCGATTGGTTGCCAAAATTACTTTCACATCAGCACGTGCATCAAATCCATCCAACTGATTCAACAACTCCAGCATAGTTCTTTGAATCTCTCGCTCTCCCCCTGAGTGTGCATCGTATCTGCCAAGTAGTGCAGGAACTTCAGAGACCCACTCTACAACACATCCCTCAAGTTTGAACTATCAGAAGTGTACCTGTGGAGGAAGAAGTGGATTGTTCTATCCAATGTTGTACAAGAGGAAAACCTACCTCTTTGTCCCAACGGCATCAATTTCGTCAATAAAGACAATGGACGGGGAAAGCTCATCAGCAACACGAAAGAGCTCTCGCACCAACTTTGGACCATCCCCCAAATACTTTTGTATCAGTTCACTTCCAACCACCCGCAAAAATGTTGCCGATGTGGAATTTGCCACTGCCTGCTCCAAATTCCAGCCCCAGGTCTTACTTTTAGATTGCACCTGATGCATTGGTGGCAATAACAACCAAAAACAACAAAATTCCTGAATCCTGAGCAGTCCGTCCTGCACTCGGAAAGCTCACCTTGGCAAGCAATGTCTTTCCAGTCCCAGGTTCCCCGTAAAGGATAACACCCTTTGGAGGCTTGATACCAATGTCCTCATAAAGCTCTGGATGTGTGAGAGGCAGCTCCACTGCCTCCTTAATCTCTTGAATTTGTGCATCCAGACCTCCGATATCTGCATACGACTCCAAAGGGGCCTTCTCCACCTTCATAACAGATACCATGGGGTCCACCTCATCTTGCAACAGTCCCACCACTGACAGCACCTGGTATACAACAAGAAATAACTTATTTAAAGTGTCACTTGGCCATTTATGATGGCTTAGACCATGTATCTCAAGAAACGATGCTACGTATATGGATGGTAATAGGCTGAGGTCATGGAACTTTCTGCCCTGAAGATGCTGACACATCCCTGCTCTGAGCTGCTAGTTCCTGTCAAGGATAGACTTTGGTTTTCCTCAATTGTTACAGCAGGTTGGTTGGAGGTCACATGGAGCACTCAATTAGCTTCCAGCAGAGAGAGAGGAACTGCAGAAAATGTGCAGAGAAACAAAACTGGAATGAAAGAACAATATCTTTCATAAGAATAGAGAAATCTGCACTCTCACGATAAAGAAGAAAACAGCAAGGCTAACACTTCCTCAGGAAGCCACAGAAAGAACCAAACAAGGGGAGACAAAAAACAAAACAAAACATTTCTCTTAATAAAATTGCTCAGAATTTTAGACAGTTGTAAAGCATGGCCAACATCAAGACCGAGATCAGAAGGAGAAAACTCAGACAGCAACAAAAGCATACGAACCAAATTCTTGGTGTTATACTTGGAGAGAAAAACAATAGAAAACTTACCTTGAGACATAAGAGAAGAAAGGAAAACCAGCCTTCTTTTGGAATGAAAGAACAATAATTGGTATGACCGAGGAGTAGAAATGACTGGAAAGTCATTGATCCTTGCCACAGGTGACTTCAAACACCACCACAATAATCAGAGGTTCACTTAGTAAGCCCAGGAAGAGGAGGGGTTCATGCTCCAAACGGCAAGTGACTGCTCAATCTCCACACTTCAATATCATGGTACAACTTGAACGAATTCATCCACAGTACACCCATAGCTGCAGCTCAAGGTGAAGTCTTGTTCTTGGCTTGCCAAACCCTACTATTGAGAATTTTGCAACATAATGGACCAACTTCCAGGTTATTCAGCACACTTGGCTTCAACCCTAAAATGTCCATTGGCCCCTAGCTTCCAGTAAAGAAATCATCTTAGATCCTAGATAATTCCTCCCTTCAATAGGAACACATGAGCCTATAGCATGAGATATACTGGATTCCATAGCTCCCAAGTGCTTAGGTTTCCCGTCATGTGGGCAGGAGCAAGCACAGTTGCAACAGCAAAGAGGCAGAGACAGATATGTGCGTGCAAACATGCCAGGCCACCATTGCTGCTTTTCGAAAGCTATATGAACCAGATAAAAGGAGACGAATACCTTGTTGTGCATCAGAATAGCACAGCCTGGCTCCAGTTGGTCCTTGTCCACGAACGATAGGATGTTGACATAGTACTCAGGCCCCACCGACGAGGACACAATGGCGTGATTCTCGTCAATTATTTCCTCCAAATTGCCCACGCTCATGGGAGATCCCCTCAGGTCGTCCACCTTGGATCGATCCTCTTCGTTTTTATCTTCCTGCGGCTTCAAACGCTCCTGACCGGCCACAAACTCCTCCTCCATCAGCAGGTAATCCTTCACGCGATCCAGCTTCAGAAGCCTAAGCTTGCACTTGGTGGCAGGTGTAACCACGGGCAAGCGAGCGGCCGCTTCGGGTCCCTTCTGCTTCCGCTGCTTCTTGCCGACGCGGGTCGGCGGTGCCGCAGGCTCATACTTCTTCTCCTTCTTATTGTTAGCATCGCCTTTCCGATCCCCTGAACCTCCTTGCTTATTCGGCAAACCGCCCGACTGTCCTTGACCCATTGCTCCTCCTCCTCCTCCTCCTCCTCCTCAGTACGTTTGCTCTTTTCCAATTTTCAATAACTATAGTTCAGTCACAAACCTACGAATGCAACGCCAGAACACAGACCTCCCGGAGAAGACACCGTGAAACACGAGCGAAGTGGCGGAAAGAGCTTGAAGTTTCACGATCGAATTGGCGGAAAGAGCTTGAAGAGGAAGAAGAAGGGCTCCTGCTCGCGCTGCTTCTCTCGCCCTAAACATGAAGGCGACGTTCCCGATGCGTTCTCATCCAATGGAACTCGCACGGATACATGCCCAGAAAAGACCGTGCTTGTTCTTGCCGTTCTCTGAGTTCTTTTCCAACAGATTTTCATGTTCTCTATTGACCATTTATTGATTTATTTATTTACCGCATTTTGAAGCAACCTTGCTGGGAAGCTCAATTTGAGTTTGCATTTCATTAGAATTGAAGTAGTTAATTACGCTTGGAAATAATACCATGTTTTCACTAGCCAAGTTGTGGCTTTGAAATGTGATAGTCAATCTAATGCATGATTAAATTGATGTATGTACAAAATGACTTACATATGCATTGTGCAGTAGTTCTAAAAGAGAATGGTTAGCAGCCAGCAAACCTCTACTGGGAAGCATGACGTATAACCAAGTACTACTAAAATGTGTCATGTATCCTTCCTTTGCAGGAGAGCAATGAAAGTATAAGCAGGTGATTGCTTTGTGTAGAGCAGTCCTCAGAATGCAACCACCAAAATGTCTAGCCTCCTCGAATGTAATTCAAGTTCTAAGCATCTTGGAAATTTGAATGTCTTTCAAATTGCCTTTCAACTTCAGTAGTCCGAATACTGCCTTGTGTCAGTGGCACATTCACTTCCAGCTACCATTTTCCAATCTCGGTACTGCCTGCACGTTGTGCCCCAGAGAAATAGGAACATGGGAAACCACCAACAGACTGATGACGATATTCACCAGAAAAAACTTGATCCCCAATGCAGCATTGGAAGACTGTTGGACTGAATTGAAAAGCTCAATAATACATGCAATTGCACAATAAAATCTCTATAACTAATATCCCTTCAGACTAAAAGGGAACTCCTCTTCCCTGGAGTGCTTATTACACATAAGGTTTACACTAGCTTCCACAGACTTATCGCTTTCAATCCTGCTTTAATAAAAGGGAAACAATGCTTCACCTTCTGAACCCCAGACAATGAGCCAAGACAAACTATAGCAATTTATGATGTTAAGAAAAAATCTGAAGAACCTTGGGAGCAACCAGGATTTGTCCACATTGCTCCTCTGGTTGATTACCAATCTAACAAAGGGGGCAGAATTATCTCCGAAGTAGTCGCTGACCCCGCACATTTGCCCTCTTGACTCGAGAGTTGAGCTCCTGGATATCTTCTGATAGGTGATCTATACCCGGAGATTGCCTGAGAGAACACAGGTGATAATTAAGGACCTTGGAATAAAGCATTAGATTTTTTTGAGCATGATATAACCCTCCTTCCTAATGAATTTCAATACTCTGGTATTGAGTTGATTACTTGCTAATTCAGCAATGTGATTCAAGTGCATGCAACACATACAATGTGTCTGCACACAGGAGAGCAACTTCAAATCTAGGCCACAGTCCCGAAACATACCGCTGAATCTCAACGTTCATGTCCATTGACATCTCCTTCATCTGTGATATCACTGTGCTCAATTCCCCCAGCATATCATCTTGAGTGTCCCTCTCAGCCTGTTTCCACCCATACTCAAAGCACACTCAGATGACAGTAATTGCAAAGAAGTTCACTGCAGATCCCTCTCGAGTACTTTTGAGTTGCATAGACATGTGCATAAACAGCATACAGAAGTGTCTCTGTCTCCACAAGCAATAATTTAACATAGAGGAGGAGCTCAAGACTCTTACATCCAGTTGTCCAGCAACACTGGTTAGATCATGCATTCCTGAGCTTCCTGATTTCTTGTTCATTGCTTCTCCATTTAGGCCCAAAGATTCTCGATCAGCAGGGTTCTCTTTTTTTTGAGGGTTATCAACTGCAAGAGCACAGCACATACTATGCCCATGTCATTAGACTTATTCACTCTTTAACAGTGTTCAGAAATGACTTGAGGATCATCCAGTGACAGTTCCACTTCTGCAAGCATCAACATTGGTGAACTTGGCGAGTTTGATTGCATCTCCAGTACAAAAGCAATAGAACCAAACATTATACAAAAATTCAACTGTTGCACAAATACTTGTCTCTTGCAGTTTAATGGTGAACTGATGAGATGCATAATGCTCATTACACCACCAAGCTACAGTTTTTGTCAAACATTTCTAAGGGGTCTGTTTCAGCATCAACTGTTGATTGCAATTGTGGTTCTCCGCAACAAGCTGTCAAATATTAAACTCCAATAACCTGGCAGGTAGATTGTGTGAGTTTCTAATCAGGACACCCTAGCTAAGACATTAGAGCACATGAGTTTCTCACGAAATTAGTAAGTTTCTAACCAGGATGCCCTAGCTAAGACATCAGAGCACATGAGTTTCTTGTGAAGTTAGTCAGTCTCTACATCAGGACACCCTAGCTAACACGTGACAGCACATGATTTTCTCACTCTTTTAGAAGGGGACACTGAGAAACTTCATTGTTTGGGCATGTCCGGAAAAATATTGCTTCCAGGAAAGGTGGAGAATGAAAGAGATAGTTTCTGGGTAAGACACAGATAGAATGAATGTGTATGTGTACCTTGACGAACCATGGGTCCTGTGATCTTTTTAGTTTTCTTGGGTTTCCAAGTCTTTGAAAATACCCCTCCAAGGCTTCCCAGAAGCTTCTCTCCCTGATGAAAGGACCCCAAAAAAAATGAAACCAATCAATTAGAAAAAAAGATTACAGTCAAACTTTCATTACCATCTACCTTTCTATTTTCTTCATCTTTTAATGGCAACAGAGTCAGTAATAATATGCTATGTAGTTGAGAAAGGGGAAAGAGTTGCAAAACCAAACTTGCACACCTGCTGGATGTCAAAATAAATCTTAGTTAAAAAACCCTATTTTTCTTTGTACTTGTGCGCACATACGGTAGCAGCTTCTTAAGATGGATGCCAAGTCTCTGATGAGAATTTGCCCCACATAAGTACCAAACATCTCTTGTGGCTGACAAAAACAAAGCAAGAAACTCTTGGCAAGAAAGAGAATCGTGAGCAAAAAAAATTTGTACTTTACCCTGCTCAAATGCTGGTCAATCTGCACAGCTTTTTCATGCGTGCGCTCAATCTGAATCCCTTGGTCATGTAGCGTGATCAAAGTCTGGACACCAATGCACATGGTATCTTCCGCCACTCGCACACAATTCTTGATTGTGGATGTAGTCTCTTGTGACTTCTTCAAAGCATGTTTCTCTAGATCAAGAACAGCCTGATTCACATACTCCTCTCCGTCTGCTTCACCCTGATGAGATTCATACGTATCATCATATGCACCACCATTATTATTACCGCTTTGATACCTTGACTTAGGTCTCGAATCTCCATAGCTGAAAAGCTCCTCTGTCTGAGAAGCAGCAGCAGCAAGGGAAGAAGAAGCAGGCCCGCCTCGACGGACTGGTTCTTTTCTCGCGTTCCTAGCCCTCGAGGTCGTCGTTTCCTCTTCATCCGAATCGAATGGATTCCCCTTGCCTGTCTTCCTTCTGTCGCGCGGCCCCGCCAAGCCCCTCTTAGAAACCTCCGTTGCCATCTCCACAGAAGAGGAAGATGCTTCTCCTCCAATACGAATCCGGCTATGCCTAGTACAAAGACAACAGCTAAACCTTCCCCTCGTCAATATCTATCTCTCTCTACACAGACTCCCACACACACACTCGCAATCTTTCTTGTTTCTGTCTCTGTGTGTGTCTGTCTATGTATCTATGCGTCTTTCTGTCATTCGTTGCTGTTTCGACTGCGTGCGTGTCTTTTGCGCTCCTGACACAAAGCTCGGACCAAGAAGAGGATGCACATCTAGAACAAAGGCTTGCTTTACCAAGAAGGTTATGAAGAAAAAACAAAACAAAAGCGAGAATTGCAAGAGAGGAGAAAAATGCAATACCTTATGCCGCGTTCACGCTCATCACAGTCGGAAAAAGGCTGGTAAGAAGAAGGAAAGAGGACGGGGACGGAAGATTCTGCGGCGACGACACGGAGAGACAGGAGCGACGCGCATGTGCGAGACGGAAACGGCGTCGCAATGCAAGGCGGAGTCCCCAAACCAAAACCCCGCGACCTTCTTCCTTCCTTCTTCCCACTACTACAGTGTCTCTGTTTCTGGCGAGAAAACATTTTCCTAGCGCCAAAAATAAAATAAAATATGCCCTTTATTTAGCCAAAGGCAGCTCAATATGTTTTTTCCCAATTATCGGATGTAGCTGAAGTGGCGATCATCCATAAGATGATTTAGCCAGATTTGGCTACATACTAGACATGAAAGTAGAAAAAAAACCAGAATCCTTCTCTATTCTTGGTTACCTACTGGAAGTTATCATAAAATCTGGCGATTTGGAATTTGTTTTTGTTCGAAATCTGGCGTATTCGGGCTATTTTTTTTTCCATGAAAACTCATTTTGTGTAGGTCGAAATTTGGCGAAATTCCGCCAAATTTTACTATGTCAAATAGTTGAACTGGCGATCATCCAAAAAAGGAATGAACCGCATTTGGCTAAAGGTCAGACAACTAAAAGTAA